>VWYH01072609.1:1178405-1525727 GCA_013399365.1 Pampusana beccarii | reverse complement strand
GGACAACGCAGGCAGGGAAGGGATGCAGAACAAGGAGGGTCATCTCATCTCGCGCCCTTTGGCAGCTGGAGAGCACAACTGAGCAAAAGCATTCCTGAGCTCCCCAGAGGCCACCAGGATCAGCCCAGACAGAAGGGAGCTTTCAGCGCCCTAACGAAGAACAGCTCACTTATGTTCCCATCGCAAGCACCATCCCCCAACACAGCGGCGAACGACCCCAGCCCCTTGTCACAGCCCCACGGGAGCGGGCAGCAGAGCCGGCTCAGGCGCGATGCCCGGGCTGGGGTCACTGCTCCGGACCACCGCCCCGGTGAAGTCAGGCAGTGATCTCAGGCGGCCGCCCAGCCCGAGGCCGTCTGGCACCCACCAGAGGAGGAGCAGCCAGGTCTGGGGATGCAGGCTCTGGCCGGTCCCCGCGCTAGCCCAGGGCGTTGGCCCCCCTGGAGCCAGCTGCAATGTGCCTTGGACTTTCGACGAACTTTTGTGCTTTGGTGGGGACTGGGCGGCAGGCCAGCGCGGCTGTTCTGGTGGGGCTGGCGAGGGAACACACTGGTGATGCTCACTGGCAGTGAAAGACTGGGAGGAGACACCACACACCGAGAAGGACAGAAAAACAGCAACCCTGCTTGGAAGGGACAACCTCTGCTGACTGCCACCCCACCAAGTCTCAGCAATGCGTAACAGGCGTTTACAGCAGATCTGTGTCAAATAACGCCCATCTGCTAACACAGAGGTGTTCAAGCCTTGTTGGGTGGCTTAACTCTAAGTCACTGCAGAGATGCTGCACCCTCCAAATTGTGATCAGCTACATCATGTGGCTTGAATGCTTATTTTAGGGTGGAACGACAGATCTTTGGAGGCTACAGCGTCTCTTCCTGTGACTCCAATGGTCTCACTTAGGCCTCCAAAGGTCTTAAGTTAAAAAAGATAAATCCCACCACCTCTTCAGTACTGGCCCCCTTGCAGCTTGTGAGACATCTCTCATGGGTGGCAGTGCCAAACTGTTTTACAAACACAGGAACACTGGTAAGAAAACCCAGACCCTATTTCCTTTACTGGGAATTAGGTATCTCAGCAGCTGCCAAAGGCAGCAAATCACCTCTGTGATTCGCAGAGTGTGAAAGCAAACCTTTACAAGTCAAAGCATTGTGAAGCACCCACAAAACCACCAACTCTACCATGCCCAGTCCCCTACCAAAAACATATGATCAGAGTCCAAATAGTCTACAGACAAAAAGCGACACAAGGTTTTGGAAGGGAGCTCTGGGGTATGCCAGTACCTTGAATCCCTGTGACAGCATGGTGAAAGTTGCTGGGACCTCACTTCTTTGTCCCACAGAGACACCTTCTAAGAGAAGGATACGGATCAGCGGGATCAAGATCAGAGATGGAAAAGCAGCCAGAGGGCTGCAAAGACTCAAACCTAGGTTAAGTCTTATTTCCATTTCATTAAGCCAAGGCCCAGTAGGATGCTTGGGAACAGTTCAGGAATACCTGAGGAGCCTCAGAGAGTGGGCATGGATGGCAGAGGGAGGTACTATATGTGGCCTTACTTTTTAAAGTTACAGCTCCAGCTTTGCTGAACTAGCCTGGAAGATCAGCTCTTTCTCAGGAGATTAATGTCTCCTCAGCAGAAACCTGCAGATGCAGATTCTGCTGCATCAGCCAGGGCTCGCCTGCAGAGCGTGAATATCAGGTGCTCAGGCTGCCCCCAGGTTCATGTAGGATTCATGGGAAAGGGAGATCATCATCCTGATGACCTCGGCGTCCTCATACAGAGCTGGATGGGGGAGAAATGCAGCTCAGCATGTGGGAAAGGAGCTCTCAAGGGAACTAGGTCATGTTTTGGTCTGCTCTGAAAGCGTAGGACCTATCTGTAGGAACGGATCTCTGGGTCAGCACCACTTCTCCGCAGTGCCAGCAAGTGCCACGGAGGTGGGAGAGGTGCGGTTATGGGAACTTGAACCGTAAGGAAGGATCTGCATTGCTGCCAGTGCCAGATGATACTTTCCTGAGCTGCCCTTCCTTGCTGCAGCCACAAAATAAAATTCGCTGGGAGCAACTCTCTAGAGCAAGGAGAAAAGCAGGTTTAGAGATGGGGAGCTCCATGACATAAACTCCTTCCCTACACATTGCCAGCTGTTATTTCAGCAAGCTCCCAGCATCTGTCCTGAGCTACAAGAACCAAGCTGGGACGTGAGCTGGAAGGTTGAGCTGGCTCTGGTGTGGGAGGTACAAGGAAGGACTGGGGCTCACTGTTGTCTTTGACCTGTCTCTTTTCTCCCAGAGAGCTCCTACATCTAGCTATGATCAGTTCTCAACAGAGGCTTGGGAGGTAGCGATGCATATACAGGACACATCAAGTCCAGGTGAATGTCTGGGCACTTGGTGCACAGGCAGGGTGGCCAGAGTCTTGGAGTTCCCAGCAACAACCCTTGAAGTGCAAGAGGGAACCCAGAATATATTACCAGTAAGAGCTGGGAAACTTTCCAGAGCTTCTCCCTCTGGTAAGATGATGAACAAACATCCATCCATGTCAATTAAATGATGCTGATGTGCACCATCTTGCAAAATTGCCAGCACTGTTTCTAGATAGCTGCTTGTATCAGCCCAACAGCCCCTGAACAAAGTTATCTTCTAGGGAACTGAACTGGCAAGTGGAGGGGAAGGAAGTATTGCAGGATTAGATTTACATCAAGAAGCTCCTGTTGCTGATGCACTGATGATAGGAAGATAAAACATATTTCCTTCACATCATCTGGAAACTGCAGATGTTCCCCATTCCATATGCTGAAACTGCAGAAGAAGCTGAGAGCTGAATTGAAGAATTACCCAGAGAAATTTAAATAAATCTCTTTCAGTATCATCGTGACCAAGGCATAATTTTCTTTCCTGGAAAGTATGAAATCATTCAGTCTTTCTTAGTCTTGCATCTTTTCCAACAAATCCACCCTAGTGGCAGATACCATTGGTTGTAATAAAGGCGTCAAAAACCCCACCAGGCTGCCAAGGAACCAAGAGCAGAAAAGAGCAAAGAAGGAAGGTTCAGGGAAGAAGACTGCATGACAGTCTCTGCCTGACAGGAAAGGTGAGGAAAATCTGAACTAGCTCCTGACAAGCATCCTTGAACTGTTTACCAGCAGTTTCTCTGTGGGGCTTATCTGTAGCAAAAAGAGAGGAAAACCCTTCCTAGAAAATGAGTATGTTTTCACTTCTTCTGCATGAAAACAAAAGGGTGTGAATCAGTCATCTGGCTACCAGGTGGGAAGAGATCACCTGAAAAAAATCTTGTTGGAATGAAAGAAGCGTGATGAGTTGCCAGAGAACCATAACATCATGAAACAACTATCATCATCGTGTGAGAAAGAAGGGGACAAGGAGGACTTTTTTAGATGCAGGTAGCTCAACAGAAGTGATGGAAGAAGAGCAGGTAGCTTTGCCCTCTTGGACTATGTGGAACCTGTCTCCAAAACTCAGCTGAAGGCGAGTTCCAATACACACGAGATGTCAGGAAACCTGTACTTGAAAGCAGGACGCTGCCAGGACACTGATACCATTTGATCACTCAAATCTGAACGTGACAAAATGTAGTAGAGCCACGTGCTAAGAAGGCCTTAGAAACAGAATGGTAACCAGTAAGAGTGTTGCTGGAGGCCATGAAAAGCTGAGATATCACTGGATATTGAAGCATTCTACCCTGAGAACAAGGTAAAATTAAGGGGAAAACTCTGTATTAAAGGAGCTGATCCTGAGAAGACGACGACCTACCAAAGATGTAGCCACTACAGTTTATGCCTAACCTCCTGGGACTGACTCTGGGAGAGGCTGCTCCTACTGGAGGCTGGTGGTCTCTGTCACAAGATCCATCCCCACTTACGTTATTTAGCCAGCTTCAACAGCAGCCTGCAACTGGAAAAGCCAAGAAAGCCAAACCCTTTGCTTGCCCCAAAGAGTGGTGAAGGTGATTGCAACCTCCAGCCTAGCCTGGATTAATTTCTAGGCCTTCAGCCTTTCACAGCTCTGCCTTAAACCAGATGGAAAAGATCTGTGAGATCATCCATTGCTCATCTCTGTGTCAGCATCAGATGACACATGGTTACACGTACCGACCAACCTGACTTTTACCAGCTCCCAGTGATAAGGTTTCCACCTCTGCCCTCAGGACTCCTTTCCACTCTCTCAATGACTCCTTCTCTCAGAAAGCCTTTACCTGGTGTAGCCCTGGCGATTCTTTAATCTCTTAGTCCACCTAAGTAGTACGAGAAAAAAGTACCAGAAGTTTGACGTTCACAATATTGATAAGCAGAAACTTGCCCAAGCTTGACCCTTACCGATTACTCTTGCCTCCAATAGCAATTTCACTCCCTGTACTGCACCTCTGCATACACCAAACAATTCCCCTTGGTACAACATGATGCAAAGATACTTTAAAACATTTTTTTTAAAAATCATGGGTCCATTGATGGAGCAAGAACAAGAAAGACAACTGATCACCTTTTGCCACAGGTCCAGAGCCTTTCTGGAATAATAAATTACCTGTGGCACTTCACTGTTTTTCCTGCAACCTCAAGCCACCTCTGTTATTATAAAAAGAAATAACTGAACATGGAAATGGTTATGAAATGATGTGGTAAAATCTCACCCATTTCTGCTACTTCTTCGGCAAAGCAGGAGTGCCAAATGAAAGCAAAGTGACGGCCACAGCCACATGTATGTCTTAATAGACAAACATATGGTGTGGCAGCACCATAATTGACTGCTCGACAGGTGTAAGACATGCAGTCCCTTCCTAATAAAACTTTTTTCTTTTCCAGTGTCTCCTTTAAATTAAAAAGTGAAAGCCAGGTCCCATAGTTGTTAAGTGGCTTATTTAATTACTAGATTTTCACCATTAGTCAAATGAATAACATCTGATTTCTTAAGCATGAATAATAAATGGGTCTGTTGATTTAACTGTCTTCAGAGGATGAATCCCATCTGAATTTGGAAAAATAAAATATTTCTACTAGCTTTCTACCAAAAAAAAAAAAATTATGGCCATTGGCTAACTTTGCCCCCAAAGTTACCTTTAAGATACATTCCCTCTCTTGTTTAGCTAGGAGATCATGTCCTTAAATATCTGTCAAGATTACCTTCTCACCCTTAAATAGCAACCAGACCAGTTATCTCCATCAACATAACAATTACCTCCATCAGTGACACAGCTGTGTCCTTCCAACAAGCAAACAAACCCAACTGCAACAACAGCCCTCCAGGCAGGCAGCTGCTAAGGGCTTTCCAATCCTGCTGAAGCCAACAGCATCTTGAGCTTTGGCCTCACAGTCCTTCAAAGATGGAGGTAGCTGGCTCCCATGGAAGGGATTAGGTAGGTGCCTATGATGCTCTGGGCCTAGAGGAAAGGTGCTCAGCATCTTGCAGGATCAAGCCCTGCAAGGGCAATAGGGAATGATGCGTCAGTTTGCTGTGGGGGTTACTGACCTCTCCATTTCCACATTCTGTGCGAAAGAGGCAGTACCATGGGGGTGGAGGCACGGGGAAAAATGATGGGAACATCAGACGGGTCTGTAGAACTAGGGTAATAATGGGAGAAAGGCTTTATGCAAACACACATAAAAAGGGCCCATGGACTCCATAGGCATAAATTTAGGATGCCTCCTCGAGGTTTAGCCTGCTGACCGGAGTCCCTCTGCAGCCAGGGGAGGCTTGGACACTCCTGCAAGCATAGCTCAAAGCAGGTGTGGTCTCCCAGACAGAAGCTGATGGTTAAAAGGCATAGACTGATGGGCAGTTAGCACACTTGCCCTGGAAACTCCATAAACAGACAGGAAATCCACCAAAATATGGCGAGAAATGGCTTCCCTGAGAGCAAATTTGCTCACATCAAACCACTGAGAGTTCCGAATTTCTGCAAACACATTACACTGACTCCCACCGGGATTAACTGTGAGCAGTGGATTGACATAAACACTCAGGGGTCCCCTCAGATCAGTAGCACCAAAGAGCCACCTCAAAAACAACACCTTGCTGAGAGTTGCCTTGGCTATACAGCTGAAGGAATAGCGAGTGTCTCTGGGTGGGCAGTGATGAGCAGATGGGGGATTTCACTCCTTCATCACCAGATGTGACGCGACCCCTCCTGGGTGGGTGGAGGCATCGAGTGTGACCTGTGCCAGGAGATGTCAAACAGGCAGCCCTGGAGCCTGGGAGCACTGGCACAGGTGCCACCCCGCTGTGAGCCATGGGCAGCCATGCATGGTGCCCCAGGGGAGACCGAGTGAGGAGGCTCTTTCTAAATGGACCCGGAGAGTCTGGGTCTTAGAGGATCCCAGCATAGGTCTTCTCCTTGCCAGCAGAGCCTCCTCGTGCTTTTGGCTACACCTGTCCTGAGGATAAACAGATAATATCTTTTTACCTGTAAAAAATCTCCTTACAAATGACTAGGTGGTTACTATGCTGGCTGCCAGTGAGTTCACCCAGGTGAAACTCTTCTGATCACCTTTGACCTTTGCATGCACCACATCTTCAGGTCCTGCTGCTTCTTCCTCCTCAACACTGTAGGTTATTCCAGCTGTCCTCAGCTCGCCACATCTCAGCAAATTTTCCATCTTTTCCCGGTTCCGTTCTTCCCTCCTGCTTTCCCAAAGGCCAGTCGTTGCAGCCTGGGTAAAGTGAAGTGTGCAGGGTTCCAGTGCACTTGGTGCCCCTGATGCTGTCTCCTGCACTAGTGCCACCAGGCACCACTGCCCCCTCACAGGTCCTCCTGCCCTGCATGGGGCAGGAGGTAGACCACCTGCAAGCCACAACCTGTCCACACTTTCACTGGGATACCTGTCAGGGTGTTTAACTAATGTAGACTTAGTCTACCCAGAAAACTCAGCCCACTTCCAAACACAGGGGGTGAGTTCAGATCCACACAGCTGGCTGGGAGGAGTGTCTTGTCCCTATCTCCTCCTTGCCTCCCCTTGTTTGATATGCTCACCTACTGCATCTCCTGTCTCAGCCCTCAGTGGGAGGATAGGATAGTCCGGTCAGGAAACCAATATCTGATCTTGATGGCAAAATACCTGTGTGCCAGTCACAAGCAGAACTACACACCTAAGAGAGGTTTCTGTGTGCTGCCTGGAAACTGTTCTGCCCCCAGAGACAAAAATGTTCTGTGTGTGTATCTGCACACATTAAATGTTTGTGCAGGCGTGCGTGGGTGTGTGAACATGAGTACATGTGTGTGTATGTTCACATGCATATCTTTCCCATGCATATTAAGCCTGCTGCTCTGCAGCCCACATTGAGGGACAGGTGTCTCCCACCCAAATTCTCCATTTATGCCCAACCTTGAATTTGCACTACTAAGTGCTTGATTAAAAAATAGGGAGGATTTGATGTGATGTGGGTCCTTTAATTTCCCCTACGACTTAGCACAGGTGAAATGAGTTGCAACTGTTCTTAGCAGCTGGCCCCACTGAGCAGAGGAGGATAAGCCCTGGAGGGGCTGAGGTTCCTGCCCTCCTTCCTAGGTTGCTCCTGGGCTTTCCAGTTTGAGTGAAGAGAGCTGGGAGCCTTCACTGCTGTAACAGCTCCACAGCTGCTCCTACGTCTGCGACACCTTTTGATCCAGCATGGGTAAAACTTCCAGCGGACGTTAGGAGGAAGCAGAGCACCACGCTTCGTGCAAGGCAGCGCCTGCTCGCTGCTTCTCCTCGCCGTTCTCCCGGGCTGCCCTGACACATGTGTGCCAAGCTACACCACCAACAGAAACCAGGGGCTGTCCTGAAGCTGGCACAAAGTGTACCCAAGCTCTCCTACAGCTCTCTTCTGAGCCAGACGGGATACCTCACACCGCAGCCATGCAAATGCTTTCAGTCGCACGCGACTGTGCTCGTGCCACTGACGTGCCGAAGCCGCGACGGTCACCTGCGCGCAGGATGCCGATGCTTAAATATTGATGGGAGGAGGCACACAGCCTTCCTGCAACATCCCTCAGGTTTACAGAGGCTCCCATTTCAGGCCAGCCCCTGCTCCCTGCTGCAGCAGCACAGGCTCTGGAGGGGCTCCCTTCCTCCACCTGGAGCAGGTCCAGGCTGGCTGTGGTGCAGGAGCTCGGGACCAGCTCTATCACTCATGCACGCACGCACGCACAGAGCCACGTCTTCTCGCCGGTGAACTCTGCTGGCACCTAACAGGAATTTCATTTGGATCAGCTACTTAATATTCTCCCTCCTTCCTTAGAAACTAGGCTGCCGAAAAATCTTTCCAGCCAAGGCCCCTCCTTTCCTGTTTGAACCACCCCATCCTTCCCTCCCCCATACACACGCACCGCAGAAACCTGGCTCTTTTGCTGGCACCTGATGGATTTCACTTTTTTTTTTTTCTTAAAGTATATTGTTATTGTTGTTGAAACTTCAGATCAAAAGAAAAATGGAGATTTTCCTGTTTCGGATCTGAGGCTTTGCAGGCCTGTTGCTACTAGCTTTTGCCTCGACAGCTTAGGAGCTGCTTCGCACAAAGGACCTGCCGCTCAGCACCAGCTGGGTCCCTCCCTGAGCGACACCTGTTCGCAAGCTTGTGCATCCCAAGCACCCTGCTCCCACGACTCCTGCCCTAACCCTCACCCTCACCCTGGACCTTGGCATGGGGCTGCCCACTTGCCCTGCGGTGTCCCCATTGCTTGCCCCTGAATCCCCACATCCCTGAATGGGGAGCTGAAGAGTGCAAGAAGGAGAAACAGGGTGCAGGGGGAATGTGTCAGGAAGGGATAAAGAACTGCACCGAACACGAGCCGCAGGAAACGTGGGCTCAGCAGCACTCCTCCTCCACCTACTTCCAGCTGACGCAGCAAAGACAATTTTCTTAGGGCTAATTCTGCACACCCCCCCACCTTTCCCCTCCTGGTTATCGTTGGCTCACGGCTTCGTGAGGAAACTTGCCAAGTCTTGCTCACTTTCTAGAAAGAGAGGAGGAATGAGAGGAGAAGGAAATATTTGACAACCTTTGTTTTTCCACGAGCCTTTTTAAGGCAGCAGGCTCCAATCTGTGCCCTCCGCTCCCCAGCGCTTGGCCTGACCTTGCTGGCTCAGCAGGAGGAAGTCTGGCGGGAGCATGGGGGAGAAAAATGGAAAGACATGGTGTATTTCAAAGGAAACCTAAACAAAACAGAGAAAACCCAGAATCCTGCAGCCTGTGCCATAAATGAAGCTCATTCATGGTTTTTTTACCAGGAACAGTCAATTACTGCCATGATGTTTGGCTTTCGGTAAAGGACAGTGTCTGACTGTTGTGCCAGGAAGGACTACAGGGACTGTCCCGTCAGTACCTACACATCCGTCTACTTAAAACAAGCCTTACCAAAGCTCTTTAATCCCACATTTGCTTTCATTTCCGACCTCTCAGCAAATGAGGAGCGTACCCTGCCCAGCAGCTCCGGCTTTTCTCAGTAGTGCTGTGCCCAGCTTGCAGATGAGGAAACCGAGGCACGGTACCCGGGAGCATCTTGTCTCCAGGCAAAACATGTGGTCTACGGGACAGCCAAGCCCGGCCTCCCAGGCCTGGGCTCTCGCAATACTGCTTACTGCGTCTCCACCTCGACTATAAGGAGGAAAGCATCTGCAATTTTAAACTCAGCCAGCACAAGAGCAGAAATAGATAGAAATACAGTTTGATCTAGTCCTCGCTGCTGTCACATAGTTTATTTTGCAGAGTGCTGATTCTTTCTTAGCAGTTCGCAGCTCAGGGCCAATTTTGGTCATTGACAGATTGGAGGGCCAGGCCAGCTTCCCCAGCGCACGGTCCCTGCACTGCTGGCCAAACTGGCAGAGGCCAGAAAGTTCAAGTCAAACTTAATTTCTTTCCTTGCCCTGTTGCTTAGAAACACGCCTATGAAAATATACTTTGTTCTCACACGCTACCAGTCGAATGCCAAGAGAGTTTTTTCCTTCTCCCATCCTCAGGAATTCCTGATTTTTTAAATTTTTTTTTTTTTTCAATCGCAAAAATTTCAAGAAGAGCCCAGTTCCCCACAGCTTCCTGCAGCAACCTTTCCAATCTAGGCTCATCTCCCGGCTGCGAACAAAACGCATCAAAAAGAGCCCCCTGCGGCACTCAGGGAGTCCAAACTGGAAGTGCAAGTGATGCCAGGGGGTTGGTTTTACAACAAACCTGCAACCTCTTTTCTATCCCTCACCTTGTTCATTCAACAGGTGCTCGCCATCCCAAGAAAAAAGAAAATCAGGGATATTACAAGGGGATCGGTCAAAGTTGTCATGCAAAGCACCTGCTAAAGGACTGGTTTCCCTGGGAAGAGCAGGGCAGGTGGAACGAAAGGAGATTCATGCTGGGAGTCAAGCACTGAAGGTTTTTTGGGTGCCTTCAGTCTGCACGGGGGACCCTCAGCCCCACTCTCCAAGCTGCCACCGGGTTTCAGCTGCACAGCTTTACCTTCCCGACCACGCCGCCTGCCCCCGGCCACGCACACGCACGTACAGAGTAAATAAACACTGGGATGACACGCTCCGGGACACTTTGCATAGCTCTGCTGCCAGAGGGTTATTGCCCGGCTTCCTGGGCTCCACGGCAGGAATGTGGCTCCTGGCTTCACCCTCTGCAGGCCCACTTCCAGCCCTCACCCCTTCCAGCTCCCTGACACAAAACCAAGCTCAGCTTTGCTGTTTCTGGCTGATTTTAAGGGAGTTTGGACATTTGTTGCCCTTTGAGGGAGAGGGGAAGTTACACACACAGGATTTGGTTTTGCTCTGAAGGATGGAGCATAGCAACACAACCACTACCTGCAAGAAGCAAAGGGGAAAAATAATAAAAGCATCTAGATTTATTAGGTGTTAGAAAGGAGAAACGGATTCCCATTGAGCGAGTACAAGCAGAAGCTTGCTAATGAGCAAAAATTACTTTTTCATGGACTGAAAAAAAGTGAGGGGCTTGTTTCTGGGTTTTATTTGCCAAGTGGTTCCCCAGTCTCCTGGACATGCAGACATCCTCCCTGCCTCCCCTTCATGCCATGGCAGAAACACAGATGTATTTGGAAGAATATAGGGAAAGTGTCCTTGCACATGCTACAGGTTCCAGAAATGGGAGTTTAATGTGTGCCAAAGTGGAGCAGAGCTTGCTTTCATGCTTTTGTCACGTGCAAGGTGCAAACAGTTCAGAAGCTTGGCTTTGCAATAGTGCTACCATGCCAGCCTTCATGTTTGCTTTTAACCTATTCTTTGTGATTATTAGCCACGCCATTATTATTTTCTGTATTTACAGATTCCCTGTCCTTAATGCACCTGCTCTCTTCACCTCCCAGGGCTAAACCCCATTTCCCAACAAGGACATCCAGCAGTGGGCAGCCAGGAGGAGAAGGCTGCAACGATCGCGAGGAGAAAGTGGGAGGCTGAGCAATAAACCCAGGGGTGAGGACTTTGGGGATGGCGCAGATGGCTGCGAGGAGATGCCCTATCCTGTCCTGTGCCTCAAGCTGCAGAGACCAGCTCGGGCCCCAGAGCAAGGTGGAGGATACCGTGAGAGAAAGGGGTCAGGAAGGGTGTGAAGGCAGGGATGCAGGAAAGATGTAAGGGATGCAACTGGGGAAGGACTGGGATACAGCTGTGACTGAGAGCGTGCATTTGGGAGGTGGGGGAAGACAAAGTTTTACATTGGGGATGGGACAACCCAGAGGTGATGATGGAAGGCAGGATAGGGCAGGCTGTGAGATGATGCAACAGGAGGTTTGGATAGGGCATTGATGGAAAGAAGGATAGGAAAAGCAGCAGAGGACATGGAAGAACAGCTCAGGGGATGGAAGAATACCCGGAAAGATGGAAAAGCAACTGTGGGGGCTGGAAGAGCAGCCGGAAGGATGGAAAAGTAACTGAAAAAGTGGAAAAACAATAGGGGGATGGCAAAGCAGCCAGGGGAAGTGATGTTGGTGGAGAAGCAAAGGGAAAAGATGGAAAAGCAACTGAGGGCTTGGAAAAGCTGCTGGTGGAGGGGGTGGGGAAAGGGAGGAATGGGGAAATAGCTGGAAAGATGGAAAAGCTGCCCAGGTGCATGTATGCCTGTGTACGAGAGAAAACTCAGGCAGAAACATGGAAAAGCAGCCAGAAAGATGGAATTGCAGCTGGTGGTGGTGGTGGTGGTTGGAAATGAAAGAGCAGCCGGAAAGGCAGAAAAGCACACGGCGGGGGAGGGGGAATGGAAGAGCAGCTGGGGACGGTGGGTATGGAAAAGCAGGCAGGAAGACGGAAAAGTAGCCGGAAAGGCGGAAAAGCAAGAGCGGGCATTGAAGAGCACCTGGGAAGACGGAAAAGCAGCCGGAAGGATGAGAAAGGTGCCGGGAGGCAGTGAAGAGCAGCCAGTGGGAGGGAGCAGAAAAGTAAGCGGAAAGATAGGGAGCCGGAAAGGCGGAAAAGCAAGCGGAGGGGGGTGGAAGAGCACCCGGAAAGGGGGAAAAAGCAGCCAGGAGATGGTGGTGGGGTGGAAAAAAGCAGGCGGAAGGATGGAAAAGGAGCCGGCAAGGCGGAAAAGCATCCGGGGAAGATGGAGATGGGAGAAGCGGGGGTCACTCACCGGCCTTGGCTTGCTCGCGGTAGCTCTTCTCGCTGAGGCAGACGGCGGTGCCGTGCAGCAGGGCGTGCAGCGGCTTCTCCTCGCCCTGGCGCGGGAGGCAGCGGAGCCCGCGGGCGCAGCGCTCGGTGTAGACGCCGCAGGGCTGCCCGGCGGGCAGGGCGCAGGTGAGGCAGCAGCCGCAGCCCGGCTCCTTCACCAGCTCGCAGCCCAGCGGCGGCGGCGGGCAGAGCGACAGCGCCTTGCTGTCGCAGGGCTCGCACTGCACGAAGGAGCCCAGGCACCGCGACAGCCCCAGGCAGGCGCCCAGCAGCACCAGGAGCCGCAGCAGCATCGCGGCGGGGATGCTGCGGGACGGGGCGCGGGGCTGCGCCGGCGGGGGGGCGGGCGGCGCTTGCTTTCCGCTTGCCCCTTCGGGGGGGAAAAAAAAATTAAAAAGTTTCAAAAAGGCACAGGGTCGGAAAGCGCAGCCCCTCTTGCAGGTGCCCCGCTCTGGGGTTTANCCTGCAGGGGTTGCACAGCCTACAGGTTGCAGGGGGAGGCGTGGGGGAGCAGGGGGGTTTGGGGAGGTGGGACGGCGATTTCACACACACACGCACGCACACACACTCTTCCCAAAGGGCTGGGAGGAGGCAGATCAGGAAGGGAGCAAAGTTCCTTGAAAACCGGTGTCCTGCTATTAATGCATCAAAGTAGTCAAGAGGGGGGAAAAAAAAGACAGGAGAAGGAAGAGGGGATGCAAAACTCCCCTTGCCTCTCTCTTCTTCTGCAGGAGGAGAAAAAGTCTCTCCCGAGGCAGCGAGCTGCTGGGAAGCTTGGTATGAAGCAAAGTTGTGTTTCGATCGGCTGTGTTCAACCCTCCTGCTTTCCTTTTCCAAGATTTTCAAAGGCAAAAAAATGCGGGGGGAAAAAATAAAACCAAAAAAAAAAGGCAAAAAGAAAAAATAAAAGTTTTCTGCAAAGTTGGAGTATTTTGTTGCAGAGTCTGCAGAGGAGCGGTAAAAAACAGGGGGAAAGGGGAAAAAAAAAAAAAAAGGAAAAAAAAAATCCACTTTGTAGATCTCCCAACACTTTTCCCCTGGAGAAGTTTCTAAAGAGACTGAATACTGCAGAACAGGCTGTCTTTTAAATAGACTGCCTCTGGCTGCCTGCCAGCCCCTAGCTGCAATTTGAGATCCCAATGACACCTCAGCTTGACTAGGTGCCAGCAGCGAGGGCCCTATCAGTGCACACTGGAGCTGGTGGGGGTGGGGTGCGCAGCTTCTGACTTCTGGGCTTCAAACCGCGGGCAGTGATCAAGGATAACATTATGAGGAGAGACAAGGGGAGGAGGAGGGGGAAGGGGAAGCCGAAGATGGTGAGGGGAGAGATGCGGGGCGGGGGGGGGGGGGTGGAAGGTGAGAGCTTTACGGGTTAAGCAAAAAAAAAAAAAAAGTGGTTGCAATTGGGTTGCACAGGAGCCTGGGCTGCAGGGATTCTGGAAGGAGAGGTCAGGGTGCTGAGTTTGGGGAGGAAGGGGGAGATGGAGTTAGCAGGGCCTGATCTGGCAAGCTGTAGCCTGTCCTGGTGGGGCAGGGACCCCCATCTGCTGCTTGGGCAGCTGGTGGGCTGGGGACCCTCAGGGAGAGGGGAGCCGGTGCACACACCTCCCGCCAGCTCCAAAGGTGAGCGCAGCAGGAGATGGCTGAATCCACGCCAGGGAGACACTGTCACCTGCCCTGGTCTGAGAAGGAGCCTTTGTGTGTGCAGGGTGCCCAGCTCGCCCCTCCCGCCTCTCTGCCCCTGGGCGAGGGGTAAAAATGCAGCGAGACTTTGCCCAGTGCCAGAGTGCACCCCTGGCACCCCCAAACAGCAAGGGTTAACGTAGCTGGACAGTAAGCAGGAGGGAGGGCTGGGCTGCTTGTAAGAACTGTGTTAGATTCCTCCTTGGAAAAGTGCACTGTTGCTTAGGGCATGCCAGAAAACAAGGGGAATTTTGCCATGTGAAGTCCAATTTGCACGTTTTAGCTCATTCTTCTTCTGCCTCTTGCCCTGCACAAAGTGAGGAGGGACAAGAAAAAGGAAAAAAAAAAAAAGCACTTTGCAGTGCTTCTCCTGTGTCCTGGACAGCTTGGGGTTTGTTGTCTTTTGTTCCACCGCTGCATTGCTAGGGGTTACAGTTCTCCGGCCCTGGTCCTTCGCACTTGCCTCCCTTCAGTGCTCATTCATTGCTAGGAGCATGGAAGCTGGAAGCTTGGGGAAGGGAATCTCCAAAATTGCAGCGTGCTGCCCCATGGCCCGCCCAGGCAGCTGTGCACCGGGATGTTACACCTGGAGCAGAAGGGTGAGCTGAACCCAGCCCGGAGGAATGACTGAGCGAAGGGGTGGGAGCTCACTCTGGAGGGCAATCACAGGGTTGTGTGCCAGGGGAGTGGGAAACTAGAATGGATCAGGTGAAGTTTACATGCTATTCAAGTCACCCCCCCTTCCACATATACACACACTCCTCCAAAACCTCATATTCCCCAGATTTCTTTTTAGATCACTCATCTATGCAGCTGCATTGCATGGATTTTGCCACTAGAATGCACCCTTATCTATGGTAAGAGGACGGATGGTTGCTTATGAGCATTAACTCCTTCTTCTCCAAAATTTCCACCTTAAGGCTTTTTTGCATCTTTCAGGTGTTCCTTGTTTTACTGCTTTCCTACCCCATGTGGACTCAGTAGTAGAAATCAACACCCTCCTGTCCTTCCCCAATGCCCTTCAAAAAGGAAAGCCACATTTCTAAGCCTTTTAAAAAATTTAGTTTCTTTCCACCAAGAGGTTTTCCAGAGGTTTTATTTAATACTACCTGAACCTATGCTTAGATAACAGTTAACTGCCAAAAAACAGGCACCCTTAAGGTAAAAAAAGCCACCCCGGAGGATTTTATCTGGAAGCGTTTTTAAATAGTTTCTCCAGTTGACAGGGCTTTTACAGCATATTAATTGCATCCTGCCGCTGATTTTTATGAGAATCTGCCACTGGTCTGAGTGGGTGCTTTGCAGAAAATGGCACTGGGCAGAGAGCGAGCACTGTTCACCCGACGATCTGGAAGCACTTTGTGAGAGGGCTTAGGGCAGGAGAGAATTTACTTTCCCCATTCTCTCCTCCACCCCTTAAGAAACAGTGTGCCCTGTATATTAATATTAAGACAGCGAGAGTATCTAGAGGGGTGGAGGAGAGGTTTCGCTCCCACTCCAAGCTGTGAGATGCAAAATGGTGAGGCGTGTAGAGAACTGCCTCCATCCAGCCCAGCTGCAAGCCCTGGCATAAGACGCTTGGGCACGGCTGGATTGCCACGGGGCAGAGATCCTGCGAGGGATCCCTGGGGAAGCTGCTCTAATTTAGGGCTGTCCGGGAACTTTCTTCTGGGCTTTCGGAGCAGGCCAAAATCCAGGTGGTGTGCAGTTGTCTAGTGGCCACCCTTATGTGCTGTGCTGGGACCTTCATCCACAAAACTGTGCCTGGAAACTGAGTCATATCCTCAACCAGGAGATGACGAGGTTTTAACTGTGAGATGTACCCCGATGGTGGGTTTTCTTCCACATTATGGAAGTAGCCTCAGCCACGGGGATCTTGGGGCTATCACCTGCGTTGAACCACGGAGCCCAGCAGCCAGGATGGAGTTGCAGTTAGATGCCCAGTCCATGCCCCTCACAAGGGCTATATTTTTGGCATCTTTTGCTGACACTCCAAAAAACTCCCACAACACAGGGAAAGCAACAGGGCAGTGTTCAGCATGCGGCTGGTCGTGAGCTGTAGGAGAGCCTGCAGCTAACAAAGATCACATTTCTCCTGGCTTGTGCTCTTCCAAGGGAGATCACAATCGTGTTTTATGTTTATAGGATATGCTTTCGTATTTTGGGGGAGTGAGCAGAGAGCGTTCAGAGGAAACCAAGGTTTCTATTAGCGTCTTCTAATGTACTTCATTGCTACAGGCTCCATGTGTTACATATGGCTCTGTTGCAAAAAAAAAAAAAAAAAGAAAAAAAAAGAAATAATTATTTGGAAAGCAGTTACTGTTCTTTACATCTCAGATATGTCACACTTCATTACAATACTCTCTGTAATGTACAAAAGCACTGACTTTCCTGGGTATGATAAAGAGGATGGAACACATGCTTTAATCAGTTTGGGCTAATCTGTGTGTTTTGGAGTCACTTAGAACATCAAACAAGTTCAGACAATCTAGAAAGATTAAGAGCTGAATCACAGATATGAGAGTGAGATTTTTTTCCTTCTCCCTCAAAAACCTCTGTCCAGTTTGTGTAGATCTGAAACTCTTTAGCAAAAATAATGCTTATACAGGGGAATGTATTTTTTTTAATGTGCAAGTATTATAAAACACCAACAGGTTGTGAAATCAGGTGCCTGAGGCATCATTATGAAAAAAAGCCAGTATTTCATCCTTGGAGGGAAGAATGACAAGTGACAAAAGTGGAACTGATGGGGCAAAGCTGAGGGAGCAGTGTAGAAACCGAAGATGGGCAACAGCAGGCTGGTGCAGATATTGACGTGATATTTCACGTTGCATGGAAACCACGTTGACTGCCAGAAGTAAACTGTGATTTCTTCCCGAGATATTTGTCCTTCCTTTGGACGGTGCTTTCTTACTCGCTATGATAACCCCAGTAAGTGTTCACAGCTTCGTGCTGGGAGCCCCTTTCCAGCAGGCGGGAGCAGCCCGTCCTGCAGCGGTGGGTGTAGTAGAGCTAGTGAGGGCTAGGTGGCATACTGGATACGTTGGAAAGTCACCTCCAAGGACTTCCACATCCAGAAGGGCTAGGCTGAATGAAATTATCTCTTTGCAAGCGGCTTTCTGTGTCATTAAAAAAACAAAGCAACCGATGCTCCCAGTGAAGACAGCATCAATGTTTTGCTTTCTAACATGCCTCATGGGGGTATCAATTTTAAACCGCATGTAGAAATGGAGTCTCCCCTCATCAGATCAGTGCCTGGGTGTTCTGTGGGGCTGTGTTGGCTCTGTTTCACATTATCAAGGCTTGGCTGCCAATATTTCCAGTGGTGACTGGTGACTGGGGTGCCTCCATCTCCCCATGGCCCACCTGAATCAGCTTGCAAGGTGGGGGTGTTTGGTAAGGGACATCAGATCCTGAACATCAGAAGGTCCTTGGAGTCTTTCACAAGGACTGAAGCACAAAGGCTGGCTGGATGTTTAAATGATAGAGGCAGAAATGGCTCAGGGGACAAATTCCTCTTGTCTGAGCACAGACAAAATTAGTTTTTCTGCTAATGGGGAAAAGACGGAGGTTTCATCATGAGCAGACAACGGAGATTCCCCTTTGCACCTTCCTGGCCAGAGCAGGGAGCAGAGATCAGAGGCCATTGCATTGCTGGGTGGCTCTGGAAGGACCTGAGAGTGGTCCTGAGTGCCAGACGAGCACCTTGGTGTCCCTGCCAGCACACATGCATGGCCCAGCATCTAGCGGGTGCTGTGACACTCCCACCACCACGCACACCATGGGCTTGGGCCTGCGTTGAGGTCCTGCTTCCCTGGGTCACCGGGCAGGGGCATTCGAGGTCTGGGGAGGAGGCTGGCCCTCTGCAGGGACACTGGATGACCAGACATGAGTTGCAAAAGCAGCTTCAGTTTCCCCTGTCTGCACAACAAGGGTGATGAGGCTTCTGTATCTCGGAGGGGAGCGAGTGGGTTTAAAGGGCTACCTTTGAAAGCGGTTGGAGATCTCGTTGAGGTGCTCTGCAAACTGGAAATATCCCTGTGATTCGCTTGCTTTCCACCTCCACCTTCCTCTGCTCCATGCTGCCCACATTCTTTTTTTGTTATTAATTGTTTTAGATTCAGACAATGCCTCTCCTTTGGCCTCAGGCAGACGCACTGGCTGAATCACTAAAACACTTTAACACACATCTGCTGAGGCAGCAAAACCAGTATCTCTCTCATTTTTTTTTCCTTTCTCTTTCTCTGCCTCTCCAGTATCACAGTCAAAAGGTGACCAAAACACAAAGTAGATCTGGAATAGGCTGAAAAGGGAAAGTGCTCCCAGCTGATGCACAGAAAACACCTGCATCTAATAAAAACAAATGAGAAACATCATCAATAACCAGAAGAAAAAATGGTGTAAATAAAAGGAAGAGTATAAATTCAGATGGTCTCTGGGAAACTTGAACAGATGCCCCAGCCTGCTGTCTTTTGGAGGTATTGTCTAATTATTTACCTTGTAGTGCAATAAAATACAGGGGGTTGCCGTGCCTCCCTGGCATAGACTAAGGAGCTTTAGAAACCTTGCTGTGCAGATGGATGCTATGGTGATGGGTGACTCAGAAATACAATAGATTGTTGCTGTGGTGGGAGAGGGGCATCTCCTAGAATAAGCGGTTGTCCTCAGAAGGATGCTCCTTTCTGCCCTTATAAGGTTTTTTTATGTTCTTCTGTGAGCATTAGGATAATTTTTAGGGTAGAAAATATACTCGGAGTTGACAGAGAATCCAGAGATCCCTTCTAGGGTGTGCCAGGTATGATGTGGGGTGCCCTTTGCCTCATGTACCTGCTGCCTGGTCCTGTGAACTGGCAGCAAGCAGTGCTTTACCTGGAGGAGATGACTCCTGACTGCGACCATCATCTCCCTCCAAGCCTGCTGTGCACGTTCATTCCTGAATCTTTGCATAGTGCCTGAGGAGTTGGCATGAAAATAACCTCTTGGGCCCTATTCATTTTATTTTTTCTTTTTTCATCTTTCAACCACTCTGGATTCCCTTCTGCTCTGTGTATGAGCCAAAATGGATTTGGGCTTTTGATCTCTTTTTGCATTGCCACGTGTCTGGAAGTGCTCTTGTTTGAATCAATATCGCCACCAGGAAAGCACCAAAACCCCTGTCCAAAGGGCAGGGAGGTGTTGTTTTCACAGAGAGCCCCATGGGTGGCTGTCTGGCTGTGCCATTGTCAGGAGTGGTTTTGGGTGGTTTGAAGGCTTTCTAGAGATGAAGAGAGATGACCTTTACAGCCTCACTCTGAAGAGCACTCAGAAACCAGGCTGTCTCTTCTGCTGAAGTGCTGCAGAAGTTCCCAGGGACATTCAAACTACCCTGGGGTTTGGGGGTGGGCAGAACTGGCTGTTCCCATTTATAGCCCTTTTGACTGGGAAAACTCTCCTTTCTCCTCACTTTCACTATCACACCTTGGTTTCTTGCAGGGCTTTCAGCTGGTTGAATGCCTTTGTACAGCCTCCTTCATTAAATACCCACAAATGAACAGAGCACTTCTGTCATTAAAAGAGCAATTAAAATCTCACTGATCTAATCCAAGCTGGAGCTTAGGCCCTCAGCTTCCCGGTTGTGAAAGGAAAATATTCTGTCTCCATCCTGTCCCAGACACATGCATGGAACCTCATCCCTAGAGGTCTGCAGAGCACTGTAAGGTCAGGAATCTGTGTAGCATTTTGGGGTCTTCCTGAGACATGGGGAACAACAGGATTTGTGATGAGGACGTAGGCTCATGCAAGACTGGATGGAGACTGACCCAAACCAGAGAGGCCCTCAAACACTGCTTGGATACATCCTCTTCTTAGCCACCAGTAACTGGTCTGGATGTGGGCTCATGATTATATCCCTGAAGTAATTCCCTGGACTTCCCCTTACCCCCAACTCTATAATTATTCATAGTTATTTTCTAATGGCTGTCCTGCCACTTGTTTTCTTTCTGGCTTTCTTCTTCTTCCGAGTAATGAAAACATATCAATGGCCTTTCTCCAAGAACAGTTATTAAAGCGATCACCCCTGCTTATCCCCCCTCCCCTCGTTTAAAGCCTATCAAGCTCCATTGGATTTGTGGCCAGACTTTGCATCAAATTACTATTTTGGGGTTGCCAAAAAAAGCACAACCAGAAAGTCTGGAGGAGAGGGGGGAAGAAGAAGAAGAGAGAGAGAGAAAGTTATAATCTTCCTGGATCACTATTAATTACATTTACAATAATTACACTTTCTGGACGGATATACTCCTGACAAGCAGGAGGATCAGCTCTTGCAGCAGAACCTGGGTGCTCGTTTAGGCCTTTGCTATTCCTCTAGAGCAAGTTATAGAATCATAGAATGTCCTGAGTTGGAAGGGACCCACAAGGATCATCGAGTCCCACTCCTGTTCCTGCACAGGACAACCCCAAAATTCACGCCATGTGTCTGAGGGTGTTGTGCAATTGCTTCCTGAATACTGTCAGGCTTGGTGCCATGACTGTCTCCCTGGGGAGCCTGTTCCAGTGCTCCACCACCCTCTGAGTGAAACCTCTTCCTAATATCCAACCTAAACCTTCCCCGAACACACAGATACTGCTGAGACACCTCCATCCCCCATAGGATGGAGAGGACAATGTGCGTGTGCAGGGAGGGTGGATTTCTTCAACCCCTTGATGGAGAGCTTGCTCCCACAAATGGGTCCTGCCACAGCTTGCCAATTCTCCACCTCCTCTGAGGCTGAATTTCAGTGCCATGTTTTGTTAACCCATTCCCCTGACAGTCCAGAGCACGGCAGAGGCTGGGTGCGGGATGAAGGACTGGGGTGACTGTCTAAAGCTGTTACTCAAGGCAAAGAGGAATTAGGGGATGCCCTCTCTTGTCTGTGGGCTGGGCTGTGCCTCGTTCAGATGTCCCAGGGACATGCCCTTGTGTGGATGGGTTCAATGGATAAGCACAGTGATTCAGAGCAGCCCCTGCAAGTCAGACTGTTCCTGATTTATCCAGAGGGCTACAGCAATTAGGGAAGACAGCAGAGATGTCAAAAGGCATTTGGGTCTCCTCCAACCAGCCCCTTCTTCTGGTGCCTCTTTCTAAGGCCACCATCCTCCCCAGTCTTCTGCAGTGCTGAGATCCCTGAAAACTCTCCCTTGCACCATGGCCCAAGTTACTATCTCCTCCTGTTGCCTGTGTTTGACATTTCCTGCTTGAAACGCCCTCTCCTATCCTAAGCCAGAGGTGTGGGGACCCAGATACTCATGAGAAGCAAAACCTCAAAGGCATTAAAATAACACATTTTGGCATTGACTCAGTTATCAGCATTTTCAGAGCTGTCTTACTTCAGAGCCATCAGAAGTTTTGGATCCCACATATTCTCACCTGTAATGTGATATATTTTATGCCTTATACCAAGTGTTCTCCCTAAAACTGCATATCACACAGACCACTCAGTGAAAAGCAGAAACACCCACTTACCAGTGGGGAAACGTTTTTATACAACATCCACTTCATCTCCGACCTGTGAATCCTGATCCTCAAGGGTAAGCTAAAATAATACTGACTCTTGAACTAAAATTCATAACTCTCCTGGTTGTGACAAATCACAGCCTCAACAAGAGATGTTTGCTTTATGGCATATTACAGCTTCCCTTACAATTTACCTGTCCCCCAGGATCCTAAAGGCAATAATTATCTGTCTGTCTGTCCTTCCAGGACCAACAGCCTTCCTGCCTCCCCTTTTCCAGCATCCTCCTCTGTTCTCCACTTGCTGGCTCATGTATCATAGACAGGCACGGTCGTCCCCGCAGAGAGCCACAGTGGTGTTTGTAAGCCAGGAACAGATCCCCCTGGCACCCCATACAAATGCCGTGCAGCAGTGGCTCCCTTTGTCCTGCTTGTGCAGTAGTAGCAAAAGTACAGAGAGCAGAAGCTGTAGGGCCCTGCTACCAGTCTGCTACCCTAACTCCCTCACCTCGTTGGTTGGGGAGGCATTTTCACCCTCCAAATGAGACATCCATTCCCTTGTGCTTTGTTTCCTCTGGGAAGTGTCCTGACTCTCGTTTCTGCCCTGCTGGCAGAGTGGAAAATCGTTCACAGATGACCCAGCAAGAGTCCTTGCCGCCCTCTGATGAAAAACCCTGGGACATACTGGTCTATAGGGCTGAGACTAGCTCATAAAACCTACCATCATTTAATTCAGTATTAAAAGAAATAATAAAAAGGTGTTATGAAAGCATATGCATTAAAAAGGTAGTTGAAATAAGATCAGATGCAACCCAGGAGGCAGTGAGGAAAAACAGAGTCTGTGTTCAGCACGGAATAGTGGGGCATTAAACCTACAACTGTCTCTTGGGCTCTCAGAGCACACCTCAAAGGCCTGACCTTGCATCTCCACAGCCTCATATGAACCCAGTTTCACAACATGGGGCAGGCATGTAGCTTTCTCTGGACTCTTCCTATTTTCCTTTTGCAGCCATGCCATGGTAGGCTGAGAGAGGGAAAGCAGACCCACTTGTGCCTTGCGTTGGTGCTGACTCCTCAGAAAAGCCATCAGGAGGTTGAGCGGAGCACAGGGGTCTCTCATCAGGAGCCAGCACCCTCATGGGTCTGTGCTGGGAAACCGTGATGACTCTCATGCTTTTGCAGCCTGGGGAAATGTAGTGACTCAAGACACTCATGCCAGTGGGTGACGATGCATGTAACAGCATCAGGAATCAATTCAGTATTCCCCCCCACGCCAGGCTGACAGGAACTCGCTCAGACTAGAGGCATGCTCCAGCACACATGACGTCGTGTCTTTGAAGGCACTTCTTGCCGTGGTCTCGGGAAAACACCAGCCAACTGCGTGCTGCTTGGCAAGAGGAGGGTGATGGGAACAGGGCAAGGAAACAGAGCCCTCCTACGAAGGGAAATTCCAGGAGAGCTTCTCCATAGCTGTGGGTCTTACAATCCACTGGGATCCATGGACCTTTGGTCGCCATCCCTCTGTCAGGAACAAGTCTGGTATAAATGGTGCCTTAAGGCACTGGGCTTCATCTAGGGCAGTTAATTTTCACATTTCAGATGGGAGCCTGGGACTGAACCAGTGTGTGCAAAATGGGCAACAGAGGGTTAAGGGTTCAAGAGAAATGTGGACCAACTAGACACGGTAGGCTTAAAGAACATAGTGCCATGAAAAGCAGGCAACTTACAATGGAGTTAGAAGGAGGAGCAGGGATCTCCCTCTCCTGCAGCATAAGAAAGCTGGAGAGCCATTTCTTGGTGTTGAAATGTCACATGAAGCAGCACAGCATCCTGGCAATGATGCTAACTCTGCCGACATTCATACACCGGAGTGATGGATTCTTCCTCAGGACAAGAACTTCATCTGGGAACAAAAGCCTGTGCACAAATTTAGGCCAAAGGAAAAAAAATCATGCCTCCCACTTGCTTTCATTTTCATGGCCCATTTGCACTCTTTTTCTGGAGTTTTCAGCAGCCTCTTCAATCTTCCTGCAGAAATCCCTCTGGACAGCCTGATCCAATATAAACTACTGAAGCAGCTTTCCCAGGTGACTGGTTTCTGTAGCTATTCTCTCTGCTCTAGCTCTACCTGAAGCACTAGTTGCCAGATTCTTGATTATTTTCTGAGGTCTCCAAGTCTGTGAATACCACATTGCTTGATTTCCCATCTCTTCCTTGAAGACCTTCTTGTCTGCCTCTTAAAGTCTCATCTTTTCAAAGACCGGGAGAAGTTTTCAGACCTTGTACTGTATGTCTCGCTGTCCACTGCAACCTTCTTAAATCTGAACATATTTCAAGTGCAGTGGTGCAAGATGTTGAGGGGTTTACAGTGGGACCTTCATCTCCATCCTTCCACCATTTCATCCTCAACTTTACCCACACTCCTCCAAATCAATGTAGTAGCCTCTACACTATGCTTGCAGACTCCATCCTGCCTCTCTTTACACATCTAAAAGTTGGTTGTCTGGTTGAAGGTAGTTGTTGAGCTCTTTCATGGTTAAAGATAGGTGTGGGGGATCTGAGATGTCCCCAGACTTGAGAGTTTTGGTTGATGTTGAGAAATCCTTGTCTTTTCCAAGGTAACTTGATTGAGTAGAGACTGTTCCAGTACTTGAAGGGCTGATGCCTTCAGTTCTTCCTCCAAAACAGCCTGGCTTTCCTGCCTTGGACTCTGCTGCTTTTCCAGCAGGCTTGGGAGCCCTTTGGCTGATGGTCACTCAGCTTCCAGGAGCAGGCAGGGCCGGATGGCTGCAGTCATCCTGGTACAGCTGCACTGCACGGGATGCCTTAGGCTCAGTCATGACTGTGTCCGTTCCAGCTGCTGGACGAGCCAGAAAGGCTGCTCTTTTAGCTGAAAAGGGTAGCTGGAAAGTGGCCTTAGACAGAGTTTGGACTCAGGACTTCTGTTCCTGGAGCTGCCTGGATATGGTTTTAAGCGAGCGTGATGTATGTGGCTGCTGAGATACCATCCCTAAAAAAAAAAAAAACAGTACAAAGGAAGGCCTCTGTTGAGGGAAAAGATTAGTTAAGCGACTACGTTTCCGGTACATCAGATGGCTGCAGACACACAGGTTTCCCAGGCATCATAAAATGAAACACAGTAGGAAGAGGGAATGCGATTAATGGGAAAAACGTCACAGTCCGCTCTCAGCCAGAGCAGCTGCACCAAGAGCAACAGGACTGCACCAGTGGAGGTATGAACAGGATTTGGCCTTGAATCTGTTAAATGAGGACTTACCAGTGCACCAGATTACACAGCCTAGTTCTCTGAAACAAATTCTGCTAAAGTAGAAAGGATTTGTTAGGAGGCTGCAAGGTCAGGAAAGCAAGATTATTGGTTTAACAGCCTTCTGCTTCACTGGGGACCCCAGGCAATGGCAAGCACAGCTCTGCCCAGCGTTTCACATCTTTCGCTTTGTCATTTAAAAACTTATAAAAAGAAGAACGAGACGTTCTGCTTTCTTTCGCTTCGATATTTGCACAGTTGGAGTCATTCTTACCCTGTGCTTTTTTTTTTCCCTCCTCCTCAGAAAACAAGTGCTTCAATGCCCTTATTTTCTAAATAAACTGAACATGCCCACGCAAGTGCACCCACGAATATTAGCAGCCCAGAGCGCATGACCACAACAACGAACCATTTTGTAGTGCAGTGTTCATGAATATCCTGTTCAGACCAGCTGAGCCCCCTGTTCATAAACAGCTCTGTAGTTTCTGTTAACCAGCAGCCCTCCAGTAACGCTCCGTTCTGTTCAGCCCTATACCCTTCCGTGACCTCCCAATAAAAGACCCCACTATCGCCGCGCAACTTGGCCACAATTAATCAGTGTAGCTAAGGGCTTGCAAATTACTTTACCCTTGCCAGCCATTACTTCGGAGTGACCCTACAATAACAAGCTGAGATCTGCTGCTGGCAAAACAGTCAGCTATTTCTATTTTTTTGCAAATACCTCAAAACAGCTCTTTAAATAATCATAATAATAATTTTTTTTTTTAGCCATTTCAGAAACTAGAACTTATGGTCAAAACTTTGATTAACATGAGCACAAAGAAACACTAATTTTGTGGAAAAGGCAGAGATCAGTTTTAATAGGTTAATTGTCCAAGCAGGAAAAAGGAACACCCAGTGTCAGTCTGGAGTATCCAAGTCCTGTGGCATGGCACAGACCACAGCTGCCCCTCCTTGCCCCCCATGGGGAGGACGTCACCCATCTTATGTCTGGGCATGTGCCTTGCCTGTGTGATACCCCTCCCAGGGTCTAGGAGATCCTGTGACAGCTGTGACGAGGAGCGTGCTCGCAGTTAAACAGCGCAGACAGTCACATGCTGGTGCTTGAGCCACTGTCCTCTTTAACTTGCTTGTGCAAGTGCTGCCACAGCCTCTTGTTTGTGCTCCCCGCTTTCTCGGGTGGATTTGCTGGTGGCTAATACTGTGGCTGAGTCACCTTTTCCTATAGCGGGTACTTAATTTTCAGTTCTCTCCTTTGTCTGGTTGCCAGTTTTCATGAAAACTGTAGAAATGTTACATCTTGGAGGACCCCACAGTGCTGTCAGATGTGGTTAAAATGGACCAGTGGGTTGAAAAGCTATTGCAAAGTCATGGAGACGCAGAAATGCCCATACCCCTAAGCATAAATATGACTGAGCACTGTTCAGTCTGCAGTGTCTGGTGTCACAGTATTGTGGTGGCATTTTTACCGTGTCCTTCGTAAGTCTCTGCCAAAGTCACAGTCTGGAATTTGTCCTGTTTCACCTTGTTTTAGCACCTGGGGTTGAAATGAATTTTAAAACCAGAGGGAAGCACAAAGAGCTGGCACACAGTGGGATCCTGGCTCTGATCTCTCCAGAGCCACTGACTCACTCTGTGATCTTCGGCAGGGCTGTTGACCTGCCTGTGCTTTGTGCTACACAGCTGGAAAATGGAGTAAAAAAAAAAAAGCAATGGGAACTGCACTCAAAAGAGCAGATGCAAAGATTTTCTAGATAAACAGATCACCCAAGCCCTGCCACTCCAGCCCCCCCAGTCCTCCTCTCATCTTTGCACCTGATAGTTCAAGCAACAAGCGGTTTAAAGTGGAAAGTCTGGGGCTGTGTTTTCTTACATGTTCTGGATCCTCCTTTAACTGTGAAAATGTTCAAAGTGAAAACTTGACCTGGCAACAGTTTCTGAATGACCTCGCTTTGGCTGTGAAATCCACTTCAGCTTTGCAGGAGCAGATTTTTATAGTCTTCTCTGGTAGAGGAACACAAAGATTTTTTATTATTATTATTATTTTTCTTCAAGAGGAAACTTTATACAGACTGTGTGTTATGCTTTCTCCCAGCGCTCAAGGTCAAATCAGCAGTTCTCACTGTTCCCCACTCACTTTATATCACCCAAAAAAATAAATCCCTTCCCCGCTCTCTGACTGCAAATACTGCACAGCAGCAGAGAGGATGGACAGAAACCCAAGCAGGCAGCGTGGCATTTCTGCCATCGCAACCATGCACAGTAAAGCCTCACATTCAGGCAATGTGATCTTGTAGATTAAAGTTGCGAATTGTAATTCCTTAATGGAGGTGTGAGGAATTCTACCTTCTAATTCAAAGAAGTAGAGACTAATGGGAACCCTGTACTATCCAAGGCTCCCAGATCCAAGTTCCTTGGTGCTGGAGATAATCAGCTCCAGCGCATTAACTTCAAGCTGTAACTCGACAGTGGCCAAAGACACCACTGATGAAGGTTCGGTAATACCTGCTCTCCAGGTCGCTAGTGAGTGGAGGATCAGAAGCTGTGGCTGAACATCTGGGGCTCAGCTGGAGATAACTTGAACGTCCTCAAGCGCCCTATGCCAGAAGGCCTCTGCTGAACACTGCAACCGTTTGCTGCAGGGCATTTTTGCCAGGGCATTGTATGCAGCACCAACTATGTACTGGTTGAGAAAGAGCGTTTATGTTTTCTGAAAAGGTTTCACTGTGCGTGGCAGTGGTTGTTTGCATGTGCAGCCAATTTGCCTTGCAACTTGGCCAGACCCCCAAGTGCACGTGGCACAGGGCGTTGGGATTTATTTACCTGCATACTCTCATGAAGTTGAGCCTTAGGTGAAAAATAATTCTGAACGATGTGTTAAAAAAGCAACAAATATGCAATAAGGGCTAATGCTATCCTGAAGAAAGCTCCTCTTTGTCTCTTGGTCTGACCCTTGGAAAAGAAAGCCTGGTCTCTGACATTGACTTTCCCTGAAAGATTTTTTACGTCTTAGCCTCAACTTCTTAGCCTCATACAGTGGGCGTAATAAACATTTTCTTTTTGCTGGCCAGCTCATACCTGCATTTCCTGGGCTTGGCCTGGGGAATAGCATGTGCCACGGCCATTCCCAGTAAGGATTGTGGAGGTGGCTACCACAGCATGGAGGAGGGAAGGGAAGGGAATTTGTTTGTGAGCCAGGCTGAGCTGACTTGTGCCAGGCAGAGTCTGAAGTATGATCCGTGATCTCTTAGTTACAAGGATATATATGGCCTGCATTTCCAGAACTGTAAATGAGACATCACATCATCAGGGTTGAGAGCGTAACACTGAGGAAAGGGAGACAGGCCAAGGACATATTACAGTATTATCTTATTATTCCTTTACACACTTTTTTCAATCAGACTGTGTTCCCCATCCAGCATTTTACACATGATTATGAGCTCTTTGGGGGCAGAGACCATCTTTTAGCTGCATTTGTGCAGCCGCTGAAACAATGAGGTCACGTCCTTGATGAGGATTTCCGCACACTGGGGATGCTAATGATGCCTAGATGCTTGCAGGAAGGGCAAAGGAGGGCTCCCCTGCTGAGATACTGCTCGACAGAAGAGTCGAAGGTCTGTTTGCTTGTATCACTCATTCGAACTTGGTGGAGATTTGATCACAGCCATCTAAGGATGCCTGCATGATATTTTGCAACCAGCCAGTTCATTCCTCTGCCAAAGGTGTTCCCACATTGGGAAACACTCACCAATAGCCTCACCTGCGTAAGAATTGTCCCTGCCACCACCAGGTTTTGTGCCTACATCCAACTGAAATGTGAGGTCTGGGGAAAGTTGTCAGAAGTATCTTTAAGGTGACTTTTATTAGGTGTTGGATGTCCTAGTTAAGGGCTATTTTCCCTATTAAAGGCTAATGTAGGAAAGAATCACACCATCAGCTCAGCCCTCCCATGAACTGCTGGCAGGCTGTGTCCACGAGGGGAATGGAGGCGGTGGGATGAGCCACACTAGATTGCGGAGTGTGGCCAGATGTGCTGAGGAGTTTGTGAAGCCTGTTGCTTGCTATGGGTTTGACACATGTGAGGGGACTGCTGTAGCTGATCTGCCTGCAGAGCTGGAGCTCCTCACGGTTGCTTTGAAATCTTCTCCTCCTTCTCCCTGCTCCCTTGCTGTGGGAGGCACTGCTCCATCACTGTGACAATGGTGACTTTCAGGGCATTCTCTTTGCTCTCCCCACACTTCCAAGCAAGTTTTTCTTCTGCAACATCTCCAGGCTGCCTTAGCCAGAGGGGCTAAGGTGGGTTAGGGAGGGAGGAGAGTAGAGCAAGGAGACAGGAGTTGTAGTGGCCTGAAAAGGCCATTCAAAGGCACCCAGAAGGAGTCACTTCTCTGTGTGCAACACCCTGGCCCATGCTTTACAGCCACGGGCAGGTAGAGATGGAGAAGTGCCTATTGGGAGGCATAAGATACTCTGAGTTGAAGCTTTCCCATGCATCTCCCCTAACAGAGTGGAGCAGAGCAGAAAGGTGCATGGATGTTATGTAGCTCTGAGAAGTGAGTGATAGAAATGGCTCGTTACACACTGGCCTGTGGCACATACTGGGCTTCTTCACCCCTGATGCTCAGGGACTTGACAGAGGGGATGAGCTGGTAGGAGAAACATAGCCATCCCTACTCTGAATCCACTTTCCTGCTTGTCCTGGGGACTGGAGACTTGTTGGGTCACATTTCTGCACATTGCATGTAACCCTGCTGCCTGGTGCAGATAGGGCAAGATCCTTGAAAAGCTACCAGTGCGTTTGACTGCACAGCTATGGACCATCTGTCAGCCATGGAAATCAGAGCATTCATGAAGACCATGTCGACTAGCCCTTCAGTTCTGCCTGGTTACTTCTTACAAAACCCTCTGAAATCAAAGACAAAGAAACCAGGCAGCCCCTGCCCAGGACAAGCCCCAGTGACTAGATAAAAAGGAACAATCCCCAATTAGCAGACGGTGCAGAGCCATCTGTGCTTATACATAATCCACTGGATGTGGACCATGTAAAGAGAGGGAGCCTGGTGTCAGCTTCTTGTGAAATCTGTGGCAATGGCAGGACAGCAGGATAAACATTTGAGATGCTTATGGCAGGATGAGGGTCACCAGTCCCACGTGGGCAACATCATGTTAGGCAAAGCAGGAACGGTTGTGGGGAAGGAGACGAACTGGAAATTTAGGAGATGTGTTGGTATGGTCATGATTGTGGCTGGGATATTTGCTCAGCTGAGAATGGGAGAAGCTGTCACATTTGTTACATCAGAGGTGGCAGGATGGGAGAGTGGGGAATGGGAAATCCACTGAAACTACGGAAGGTGGTGACTCTCAGGTTTATATCCAGGAGGGAGCAGGTGGGGGTAATTTCCATCATGAGCAGTCCTGCAGTTCAGTGCTGCTCTTTTCCTTCCCCCAGGGAAAGGAAAACCTGGCTGAAGGGGGCTTTGTCTTCTGTTTTGGAGAGATTTAGATATTTCAGCTGCTTTATCTAAACTAGTCTACATTTTGCAGAATCTCCTCCTGTAGCAGCATTTCCACATCACTAATCACTTCTTCTTGTTGTTGCACAGACCTGAACTGGTTTTGCTTTCCCCAGAGGGAGAAAGAAATGCATACTATTATATTAACTAAGAGGTGAGGTTTACACTGCATCCAGCTGTGCCTGGTAGACAACTGTACGGTGTGTTATGTTTCTGTCTTACATTATCTTTCAGGTTTTGACTCCAGTGGTGCAAAGCAGAGGTCTTCAGCAAATAGAATGCTTAGGTAGAGGGACAGAAAGAGAACAGCAGCCTTGGAAAATGATGCTTTCCTCCATCAAGTGCTGGGTGATTGCATGAGACAACCCCAGATTTCGGTATTTTTTGTTTCTGGTAGTGCCTGGAGTTTCGGCCCATTGCAGCCTTCTGCACTCACACTGGTTTTCGTGCTGGCTCCCAAGTCTTCCTTCCGGCAATCAGATCTCCTGCCTGAGGTTACATTCAGGCCTCAGTGATAATGCCACACTCACATTTTTCAAGGGCTGGGATGAACTGTAGGCGTGGCTGAACCTGGGAACAAATGTCCTGGTACCTGGGAACAAATGTCCTGGTATGCACCGAAGCACTGTTGTGCTGATTTTTGGTTCACCCACCCTGTGCAGCCGAGGTGCTGGCAGGCAGTCTGTGCTTGGTGCCTGTGGTGCTTCGTGGGACTACAGCAGAGCACGCAACGCTATCGGAGACTTTCTCTTGCTGACAGCAGTTTGTGATTAAAGCCCATAAAGTGACCAAAAGTTGTCATCTCTCTTTAGTATGAGATACACAACCAGATGGGAAAAGGTAGTAACTGCCGACTTTGCCATATCATTAGGCTGTTTGCAGTCTTCTAGCTGGCTGTCAGCTCTTACAGTCAAGTTGTTCTCCAAGCTGAGACCCAGAATCTGCTGCTTTATCATGATCCAAACTTGCAATGAGTAATTAATTTTGTCTTGCTGTAATTTATGTTAATAAAACGATACTTCCACCCATCAAAAAGTCTTGGTGCCAGTGGCAGGTAGACCTAGTGCTTGAGACTTGAAGTGCTCCTGGATTTTGGTGGTGCCAAAAGCAGCACATGGTAACACAGGAAGAGTGGAGCTGACATCTCTCTAGTAAAGACTTGTAAGGAAATGGGCCATAACTCCTACCAGAGACAATTTCAGATCATTAGCTGTACTGGGGACAACTTGCACCAGATTATCAATCCTCTTTTCATATCCCACTTGATGACCATTTCTCTGTTGGGTTTCTGTGTTGTGTTTAGACTTGGTGGTTCCCCCAACCATGCAGAGCTGAGTGGTTTAGCAGCATGTGCGTGTGGTTTGTAGTTTTTTAAGTTATGAGATTTGTCAGCTATTATAAACAGAAATACCCAGCCAAATCTTGCTGCCTGACAGAGCTATCAGCATCTCTAGATGTGTAGGAGAGGCCATCCTTCCTGCATGTTTATTTGTAACACGAGAAAAAAAAAAGGAAGCATAGTAAAGCTTGGTATCACATCATTTACGGAAGAGTGACAGCTAATTTGCATTTTAGCTAACACATCCAACAGCAAAATGCAGTCACTTTCACACATGCTCCAGGATTCCTACTACATGATCTTAGACACGTGGATTTCATGGACAATGAGTTTTGTTGAAGCCCATTACAAATAAGGAAGAAATGTGATGAGCCTCAAAAGAAGTTTTGAATGTTTGTGTGAGAAAGTTTGCATTACAAAAGGCTGCTATGAAAGGTATCACTATGGGAGCTTGGGATTTCTCTGCTGAAAGGTTTGCCTGTCCCTCCTGTGAGGTGGCCAGCTGAACAGGTCCATAATGGATGCTGAGAGATGGACAGGAGGGCGCTGGCTGAGAAGAAGACTCCTAAAGAAAGGACTGACTCTGGGATAAAGGATCAGGCAATCGGGACAAGGATTGTGCTAATTTTACTCCAGTGGACCCACTTATGAATCTTCCTCTTGCTGGTGATTTTAAATCCTGCTAGTCAAAGTAGGGATTTTTAAGTTTGTCTTTTCCATAATATCTAGAGAAGCTGTTATAGTATCATCTGTTTTGTTTTTTTCTTATTGTTTTTGTTTTTAGGACGAAAAAAAGCTATCCTAACACTAAGACCTATTCCTGGCTTGTTATCAGCCAAGCATGACAGTGGAAATGTCTGTGTTTTGTTATCTATTTTACTCCCTGGCTACAAGGAGCAGGCTGTGATTTGAGTGTGCTACTGCCAGACCAGGGGACTTGGTGCCTCTGGTAGCCAGCATGACACCCGGCTGTTGCTCATGACAGCTCCTTGGGCTGAGGTTCAGGCTCGAGATCTGGAAAAAAGCCCTGCATCTCACTCTAAAGAGCATCCCTTGATTTTCTTCATCATGAGCTAACTCAAAAAAATGCTCATAATTCCTCTGTCTGGGCTCTTGTGAGTGCTGGGGTGCAGCAGGGACACAGTCTGCCTTCGTTTCCAAGGTCCAAAAGCAGAGCCCTGCTGAAAGAGGAAAGCGGTGTGGGCAGATAAGAGGACCAGCATCTCAGCACTGCTGTGCATATAAGCACTGCAGGTGAGCTGAAAAATGCTGCTACAGGTTTACCCTCAGGCTGGGAATTCAGGTCTGGGCTGCTCCTTCATGATTCCTTCCCCTTCCTTCTCTTTTGCCAGATAATATGGAGCAAAATCAGGACTCGCACACCTTGTGCAGAGCTGCAGTGTCTCCTTTCAGCTGCCATTCCTGGGACGGGTTTGTGTTCAGGGTGTCTGTCCTGGCTGGAGGTGGAGGCACACCCTGCTGAAGACATGATATGACCAATGGGCTGCACCTGGGACCATAACTAGTCACACTTGGATGGGTTTCTGCTTTCAGACCAGCCTGCTCCAGCCAGCTACATGCATCCTCCAGGCAATTTTAATGTTCCTGGAAAGTCCTCCCAAAAACAATCACATCATCCAAATCAGCTGAACATGTGGCCCACTGAACAGCTGCCAAAATCAAATCCATGCGCCTTTGAGAGGTGCTAGGGGAATTGCAGAGACCAAAAGGCGTCACGTTAAACTTGGAGAGAGAGACACGCTGTCTTTGGACAAGCTTCTTGATGAGTCTGCCCTTGGCAGAAGCCACCAAGCCCATGTGGAGAAGAGCACTGCTCTGTGGTGCGGGTGAGCGCCCTGGGCAGCTCCTCTGCCTGCTTGCTTTTCCTTTTGCCTTCCCTTTCATTACTCAGCTGCCTGGACAAATGCTGTCCATTCAAACCCAGTTTCTCCAGAAGAACTCAAGCTCTGCTGAGACCACCCAGCAGAGGAGCCCCTCTCCTGCTGGGTTTGGTTACCAGAGCTTGTCTCATCCTTATTCTGTTAATACAGTGCCGAGAACAATGGGACCTCAATCCCTGCTTTGGGTCTTAAAATAACAAATAACAGCATCATCAGATGAGGCAATCAGGCCATATTTGGGGAGAATGCATTCTGTCCTTCCAGGAAATGAGCCTGTGGAACAGCTCAGCCCCATTGGCAGCCTGAATGTGAAACCTGTGCAACAATACTGTGTTGAAGACCTTTGTCCCCCCTCTGCCTTCCCTCTGCACTACACCCATTGCATTGCTCTTGACACTCATGAAAAGTTTTTTCAATAACCAAGAATATCAGTGGCCCTCAAGGATATTTTGGAGGGTACGTCATTCTCGTCTTGTTACAAACAACACAACTAGAGCCAGAGTTTCCCCTAGGTGCTTTACTGAACAGGCTTTTCCTTGCTGGCTCCTGGGAAATGTGCTTGTATGTTGCCATTGAAGTTTTAAAAGAAATGGATGAAAAACATGTGACCCTCTGTCCTTGCAAAGAACTTATCTGATAACAATCTTCTCCCATTGCTGGTTTGTCAGACTTAAAAGCCAAAGGAATGTTAGGAGAGGGGGAAAGGGACAAGATGTCAAATCTCCTGTCTCCCCCAGCCAGCCTCCCTTCCCACCTAACATCTGCCAACACTGGGCTGGATGCAGAAAAAATAGAGGCTACGCCTGCCAGATGGCTGATGGTTAATGGCACCATTGTAAAAATTGGCCAGAGCAGCTCAGACAGCAGCCCTGCCACCCATCACAGCAGGGGACAAGGGCTCAGATGGCTGTCATTCATCTCCAGTCATAAAGCCTGATCTTCCTTCCAAGACCCAAAAGACCTTATCCTGCCAGGTGAAAAGCTCTCTGCAATCTCCTGATTTAAGTAGGAATTGTGGGTTGCTTGGCATCTCTCAGGAATCATCATTAATCCTTTTGGGTTTGTTGTTGTGGGATGTCAGGAAAGGGATGGCTCTGATTTTGCCAGGGTAGGCTGTTGGGGAGACAAGATGCTGAGTTACCTACTGTAGGCCTTCTCTGGGGCTGTCAACCCTGATACATTCCTAGCTTTATTTTTTTTTCCTTCCTTCTGCTCATTTTTGCTTTTTTGGATTACTGACAAGGAGAAAGGTTTTTATATTGGTTGAATTTATACCTCAGTGACTCAGCACTGGGCTTAACCAGAAACTCAGCTGCCCCGAGGAGATATGGATGGAAGAAAATTGTGTGTGTGTGTGTGTGTGTGTGTGTTGGCAGGGGACAACTTCTTCTCCAACCTCAGCCATTCGCACACTTTGATTTAGGAAAGCCTGAAGAAAGCTTTCTTGCTTCCTCCTTGCTTGTGCCAAACAGAAGCAGGACAAGGTGTCATGCCCTGACATGCAGAGCCATCTCCTTCCTTCATGCTCAGCAGCTTTTCTCCTGGTGCATGCGAGGAGGTCTCGGAGAACAGCACTGCCAGCTGGTTTGTAACTCCGGAATTTGTCAGCTGATCCCTATCTTGTCTCACATACCTGTCTAGCACAGACCATGTGTGGAGTGTTAACTCTGCAAAAGAGAGGCTGGAGCACTGGAGCATGATGGCCACAGAGCTGAGCTTTAACGTTTTCACTGCAAAGTTCTGTGCTCACTGATCATAGCTGCCATACGCTAGCACTACTGATGCAGGGGGATGTGGAGCCGTCTATGAGGATGCACAAGGACTGAAGTGGGCACCCATGGGGTGGGCACCAAATGGAGCTGGGGGGGAGGGCAGAACTAGCCAAAGGAAGCAGTTCCTTCTGCAGCATGTAGTTGATCTATCAGATACATGGCCAGAGGACATAATGGATGGAGAAAAGCTTCTAGGGGAGAGTGAATGAGTTAATGAAGAAGAAATTAATTGGGGATTAATAAATATGCAGAGACTAAACATGTTTAGGCAGACCTGAAGGAAACAGCATTTATACTTCTGTTCTGACTTTCCACAGGCTGCAAGGCTGGATGTAGATGTGGTCAGACCCAGCTCAGCTGCCCTCATGTCCTTATACAATCTTCTAGCTCCTTGGCAGCTGCCTTAAGCTGAACATTGCCTGGGATGGGCCACTGACCCTAACTGTGCCATTCCTGGAATGGCCATGAGCATTCATAGAGAATACCAAATACTTCCCTCTTGGTGGTGATTAACAGAATGAGGGGAGAAATGTTATTTGGTGATAAGCCAAGATGTTTACACACAGCTGCTGGTCCACAAAGCAATGGTGCTTAAACCCACTGGGGGAAGTTTCCACACTATCCAGGAGAGCTAAGTGCTCTCCCTAGGTTACTCACAGGCAAAGTGTGTGCAGTAAAGCCTGCTTTCCTGCTACAGGCTGTACGGGGCTGGGTGACCATATAGTCTCACTACCTTCTTGGCATTTTGCTCCCACCAGACTAGATGTGTATGGTGTCCAGCCAGCTCCATCTAATCCAGAGCCTCCATCTAATCCATACCTACCATGGAGCAGGACAGAAATTAATAAGTTTACCCTGGTATATTTACTGGACCTGACACTGCCATCCTGAGGCACCGCAGGGATTGCCAGAGGTACAGGGAGAACAGCCAGGGCATATACATCAGGGGTTTTAGGTGTTGAATGGTGGGAAGTGTCACCTGCCCCAGGCAAGGGTCAGGAACCTCTTATCTATGAGGTCATTGGAGTGGCAGCTAGAAGATACTACTGGCAGCACCCCCAGGCATTCCCTGGCTGCAAAATGGGTAGTTAGTACTAAAATGATCTCCTTTTAGTACCTTCAGTACTTTCAAGCATTTCTGAGCGTCTTCCTCCTGTTCTATAATCTCACTTAAACTCTGTAATGACTTGGAACTGGAGGGGTCAAAGTCCCCTTCTAGTGCACTCTGAGAGGGCAGGTTGGTGTTTGTGCTCCCACAGAGGATCTTTGTTGTCTCCTTGCTCCAGAGGAAACCCACAAGGCTGAATTTACGCAACTTGGCAAACGAGGCTGTGGTGGGATTGTGGCTTTGTGACCAGAAGTGACATAGGATGGGAAAGTCCCCAGGACTTGCACCAAGAGCAAAAGGGACAGATGTAGAAAGAAGACTGCCTTTATGGTGACACAAAACAAGAGGATCTACCAACCCATTGATAGGCTGTGAGGGGGGAAGTATCACATCAGGAAACAGCAAGATCACTGTGCTGTCCCACAGGGGTCTGGCACAGCTTTACCGGAGAAGTAACGACGTAGCAGGTTAGAGAAACAGGATAAAATGAAGGAATTCATCCAGTGAATGGTATGGTTAATATTACATAGGAAGCCAGTACCAAGATAGGGTCAAACTCATCTAATATTTAGCTGTCTAGTATTTAGGTATTTGCATCAGCAAGCTGTATAGTTTAGGCAATGGAGAAAGATGTGTATCTTTAAGGAATATTTATTCCAGCCTGTCCCAGAGGTGGAGGGTGTTCCTGGTGGGAAACACCTACTTCATTAACTGAATAATCTGGACAGCTACTTAATTTAGGCACCTGATTTACAAATGGCTAAAGTTATTGGGATGAACATCAGTGTAGATAAGAATGAGTCCTTCCATCCTTCTTCATCAGATTCATTACATAAATATTCTCCTGGACGATATTTAAGAAGATACAAAAGTTGTTTTCACCATGTGAGTAACAATAAGAAGTACTTGGCAAGACTGCAGAGGACCCTAAGGCCTTTATGGTGTGTTGTAGACAAAAGAACTACCAACGTGGACTGTTTTCTTCTTTCTTTTGCAACTAACAGAAGAAGAAACAGATTTCCAAGAACTCTGGTTTTAATGTAAATGTGTCAGTATTTTTGGAGGGGATGACAGAGCCTTTTATGAAACTGAGATTTTAAAGGTAGTTTGCATATACAAAGATCTCGCCACAAATGGCTTCTGTATAACTTCTACAGCATGTATCAGGCTCTTCTGGATACAAATCCCCATTTTCTCTGTGGAAATGTTCCTCATATTTGTGATGGAGATCACTGTGGGGTCCAGAGCAACCGAAGGCTGTTTGCTTGATGTAGCACAGGTAGATAGAACTTTATATATTGATCTAAAATGCTCTTCAGGAAGGGCAGAGACACACCCACAGTGTATACAGGCTGAAGCCAAGATCATAGAGGTTGAATTCATCTGAAGGAAGAACAATCTTTGGTATGAAGCAACTAAGGCTCTAGGAATGACGGTAGGATGAGTCAGTTGCTAGTCTGGGATTGGAAATCGCAAGTGCTGCTTTGCTGTCCATGGAACCCCGCTGCGGTGAATGGGGCAGTCCTGTCCACTGGCTGGTCTTCAAACCGGGACATTGACTCAGCAACATCCTGAGGCAGGTGGCAAAATGTAAACGTTATGAGTAACCCAAGGAGTTCCCATGAGGATCCTAAAGAACATCTTGCGTATTTCAAACTAGGCATGCACTTCATAAAGAGGAATCACTTATTCTAGGACTATGATGAAGGCACTAGGGACTGCCGTGTCTCAGCCATATATTCCTCTCCTGTATTTTATTTGTTAATGATCTACATCAGAGGGCTCTTTTCTAAGTCTTTTCTATGTGGAATTCTTTCCATGTTTCTGCTCTAGATCTTTTTTGTTTATGTTATATATCTTCAGAGGGCTGGTGATTCAAACTATATTTGAGGTCAGAGAGTGATGCTGTGTACCCAGTGGCATTTTAGCACTTTCAGTCAAGTTTTCTAGCCTCTTCCTAAAAGAGTGATGTAGTCTCTGTTGGCTACCAAGACCTTGAGGCTACGAAGGAATTTGGCACGAGACTCAGGGAACAACTCTCCAGATTTCCCTTTAGAGGTGTTCTTTTCTCAGCACACCTCATTTCTGCCTCACTGAGAAGCCAGTTTGCTTTCACTGAGGTCTGCAGAACTTTGTACAGTTTCCTTAGGGATTTACATGCATGATACATACCAAAAAAAATGACTATTGCTGGGACAGAAGGTGGCACAGAGCAACACTGCTCAAGTATTTCTGGTGTGGAAAGAGTGATTCTCTGTTAATCTTAAATCACGAAAGGGATTCAGGAAGAAGAACGCAATTTTCCTGCAGTAACTCAGGCAGAAAACCAAGGCTAATGAGCCTTTTCCTACTAAATGTAGGATAGAATCCTCCACTGATGCAGACTGATGTGGTCTTTGCTTAAGTCTTCTGTCCTTGGGGTGTCATCAGACAGAGGCAGGGTGTTCACTTCCTAGCACTTCATGAAGAAATAGAGAAGACAAAAGAGTGTTTTACCATGGTCACCGCTCTACAGCACCTGATCATTGTTTGACCGTCTCACTTTCAAATTAGCCAAAGGCATTCAAGAAGACTGATTCTTCCAGTTGAAGACCTCACATATGGGGGAATCTCCCTGGTACTTTCTCTTCTGGCAGATGTGGATGTCGTAATCTCACTTTTTGAATCTCACTGGGAAAAAGGATGCTCCTAATTAACTCCTACACCAGAGTGGAGTAGAGCTCTGGAGGTGTGGAGCAGCCTCTTTTCCCACTTATTTTTTATGAGATATATGTCACTCTCTCAGAAACACTATTCTCTGACTCAAGCAGATGAAGTGGTGATGTCTCTGAGGAGCTGTGATCATCAGGGACAGAAGATACTGACGCAGAATGTTTGAAATGCAATCAATTTATATGACTTAAGACAAAAAACATCATTCGCACTTGCACACATCCAACTGGCAAAGCTGACCCATACCCAAAGAACAGCCCATATAGTCGGATCCTTTCTCAACCACTGAAAAAAATACCGAGAAGAAAAGAACTTCACTTCATCGGTTAGCCTGAAAACACATGAGTATTTAGAGGGACAATTAATATCCCAAACATATGGCAACTCCTTGCATTGCCTGGGGAAGCTCTTGGCTTTCCAGTAGAAAAGCTGTTAAACCAGTAATGGGGGACTGAGTATATCAAATGTTTATGAGTCTCAAGTTTGTAGGCCAGACAAAAACAATTCATACCGAGTGTTTTGCAGCATCATCAACCCATTTGCAGAACTGTTGGGTTGACCCCAGGTATAGGAAGGACTTGGCAAGAAGCAAGAAAGAAACAAGAATGGCAGCGGGGTGGGGAAGAGGTGAAGAAAGGATGATGGGTGGAAAAGAAAAAAATACAGGGTGAGGAATGTAAATAAGCCTGTTCAAATATCACAGAACTCACATAATTACGTTTCTTCACCCAAGTCCTTCACTCTCAAACTGACAAACTAATTAGAGAGACGCATTTTACAACTCTCTCAGCCTCCTACAATAAAATCCGTACTCTTCAGCTTGTCTGGATGAATTCTGAGGAGGACTCCAACAGCATGTTCATGTTTGCAAGGGACATTGTTAGTGCATAGTATGGAGGGACTCAATTTTTACTGGTAAAGGAAATAAACAGCGAAGTCTTGGGTTTTGCTTCTTTTTTCTCTTGTTTTTGGCTCTGGGCAGTGCTGAACTTTGCTGTCAGTCTGAACGATATGGACATCTGGCATGCAAACAAATTGCAGCCCAGTCAAATTCTGTCTTGTAGTTAAGTTTGTTAGTCTCTCCATCTTGCTTGCTTGCTTTCTCTTGCTCTTTCTTCCTTTCTCGCTTTCTCTATCACTCTTGCTTGCTTGCTTGCTTTCTTCTTTTCTGGTGTCTCCAGCACCTGTCTGTGTAATAAATTAGTGTCCAGCCGCCTTCGATTAATCCCAGAGGGAAAGAATTGGAAGGCTGCAGTGTGATGACACCCCCACGGCTAACAGCTAGACTCATAAAGCATGTTCTCATTAAAGCATTTCAGTTTTTATGATGGAAACCAATCCATCACAGTCAGATCTGAGGTCTTAAATACATTTTCATTTCTACTAAAAAGGCACTGACCGTGACAGTATACGGTCAATATATTCTCAACATGCTTCGTGATCTTTAAGTGTCAGGGATGTTTACAACAGCTCATTAAATCACTGACAGCTGTAAATACCACACAACAGTCCTCACTCTTTTCTGATTGCTGAAACAATGATTTTGGGTGGGAGAGATATGTCAATCCGAGGAGTTTTAATTAGTCTGGACAGAACAGGCCTGAAGTTATACAGTGGGGTGACAGTTCAGGGTCCGCATTCGGATTTCATTTTCTTTCATACTTTATCTGTGTGACACAGCTCTACTAAAAAGAGAGGTGATGTGGGCAACCAAAGACCTCCTTTTATTGAACGGTAGTTCCAGTGCCAACACTAATGATTTTTAAAGGCCATTTCCAGGAAAGAAGGAATCACTTGTAACTGTTCCCCAGCCTGCTCTTCCTCATCCTATTCTTGAAAGGACATTTTCAAAACCTCAGCTTTTCTACAGAATATATTTCTGTGTTTGAAAGTGAGGAAGACAGTAAATGCATGACATTTAAAATGAATATTGTGATGGATTTCAAAGAAGATAACATGGTAACTTTGTAGGTATTCATAGGGGTCTCCTTTAAAGGATGTGGGAACAAAATACAGAAGGAGTGGTCTGAAAATGTAAAAAATGGGCTATGTCCAGAGTTGTCTGTGTGGTCTCAGATGCCCACAAGGGTATCAGCTGTGTTAGTGATGGTGGTGGACACACTAGCCCAGTCAGATTTAGTCTGAGGTTCTAGTGTTTTTAAATGGGTCAGGGAGAAGAGGCTTGCCAGGAAACTTTCAATGTTATTTGTTTTGAGCAGATTACTTATATTTTAAAGTTTCATTGCTTCATTAAAAAGAAAAAAATCTCCTGTCCTATCCACCTCCTCTTTGTTCTTCGGAACTCTTTCCCTGAATAGGGCATGATGGTATTGTAGATTCAGTGAAAAGGCAAAGATGTTTCTTGGCAGAGGAAATCCCAAACTGATAAGTTTTATATAGAAGAGGATCCTCTTTCATAATTTATTTTTAAACTTTTGTTTTGTTTTGTTTTGAAATTTATTTTTTATTAGTTTGAAGCAATGATTGCTGTCAGGCTCATTACTGGCCTTCCCACATGGCCAGTGCATCATAACAGTCTTGGCTTGGCCGTGCATTCCAGCTGAGCTGGGGAATGGTGAGAGCTGGGTGGTGTGCAGAGTAACTAAGAGAAATATGGATTTTTATCATCCTTCTAGATCTTCAGAGTACTGCATGAACTAAGGTTGGTGCTGGTGATTGGTTTGGGAGCAACTCTGAATCATTGCTAGCAGGGTTCCTGGCTGGAACCAAGGAAAGCTGGTGAAATGTGAATGTTTGGAACCAATTATTAATAGAAGAGGAAGAACAGATGGTATCTAATCCAAAGAGGGTAAGCAAGGCTTGCCTGGATCTGCCTTTGCTTCAAAACTGACACATTTATTGATTGTGGCAGCGGAAGAGCTAACTTTTGGTCATGGAGAGTGAACTTTATTTGCTCTTCTTTTTGCTGAGGTTCCAAGTTAAGGTGTTGTTGCCAGTGGGTGGAGTGGTGAAACTTATGTTGCATCTACTATGGCTAAGCAGAGGACCTGCATTTCCAGGGCTGTCAACTGAACCTCCTTCACACTACAGAGAGCATTTTATAAATGCCAAAAAAACATGAAATGTGATCTTGCTGGAATGGGGATGTATCCAAAAGAACTGTGCTTTGGGTTGTACAGCCTTCACAAGGAGTCAGAACAAATATCCAGACTTCAACACGAGACCAATCAGAGTTGCTCAGTCCCTGTGGAGATGAGATGTAGAACTGGAGAATGTAAACAGATGTGGAGACATTTTGATGCATTTCTGAAAAGACAAATGACTTTCGTGCTGCTATATTTTAGACTTCACTCCATGTCCTTGTCAAAATGCGATACAAAAAGCAATAGTCACTTCATTCTCATTTCTCAACCTGTCTGGAGAGCAGAAGACACAGTCATCTAGTAGGTGAGGTAACAACAGTGCCTAATAACTTTTGGGAAAAACTCATAGAGATTAAGGCACTGAAGAAAAAGGAAAGAATCATCAAGAAAGTAAGAGTCTGAAGGAAATCACTATGATAGACTGAGATATTGGAACAGCATGTATTTTTATCTATTATTGCAGGCAGGTTGATTAGTACATGAGAGATTCCAGCACAGCCTCATCCAGCTAGAATAGAGAATGCAAATGATGAGTATCCAGCTAACCCAGTGTGAGTAAAAAGGTTACATAGAAACAAGAAACTGTAGGATACAAAATACATGGAACTTCAGCTTTCTAGTGCCATCCCCCCTTTTCTTGCAGAGGAGAACCACTCTGCCAAAAAGGTAAGGCTGGAGTGGTAGAAGTCTGGAGTATTCTCAGCATCTGTGGAGCTGACTTTTGCAGTGGGACAGACGATGTGCCAACAGCAACGAGCTTCTCTATAGCTAAGGGTATTGCAATGCTAAGACCTGTTGTTCAAGGATATGTCAACCAATTTTGACTAACTAATGTGGCCTGCTCAGGCCAGTGTTACGGACAGGAATGAACAGGAGGACACTGTGTCTCATTAGTCTCATGGATAGAACTTTCTGCTTACAGCTGTATTTGGCAAAGGTCTGTACGTAGTTATGGACTTTGAGTCAGTGGCTGGGCTTGGATGGGAGCCTTCTGGCTTACAGTCCCGTGCTCTAACCATCTAATCTCTCAGCCCAAAGGAAATTGCGGTGTCCCTGTGGGCCCTTGGTAAGACACCACAGCTTTGTTTGTTGAGCGCATAGCTTTTGATGGGGATATTTGAAGGTTTCACAGATGATAGTGACTCTCTTCCCTTTTTCTACCTGGAGGCTGCCAAAGGATGGCAGCAAAGAGGCAGATGTTAAAGGGACACCAGGATATGAATGGAGGGGCTATGTGCGATAGAAGAAGTGCCAGAACTGCTTTTTCTGTGAAATACCATCCTGGAAAACAAACTGTCTGGAATCCAATATTTTCTGCAGTTTGGTGCTGATAAAAAATGCTGCACTGGCATCTCTGCAACGTGATACTCCAAAGCAAGAATATGGTTTGTTATTATATCTGTGGCCAGTAGGACTTCATGGTAGTGGAGGAGACATCCTCAACTATGGCTGAGTGTTTAGTTTCCATGTCCCTTCTGTCCTAGGATGGCAGTCAGCAATAATTACTTCAGTGGTTTCTACCCTGCAATTCATAATCTCCAGGGACTATACACAACTCCACAAATTCGTTCCATGCGAGCCCCTTCTAGCAGTCTGGTGACTTCTAGTCTTTGCTGAACTTGATGTAGATTCACATGGGAAAGCTAGAGAAGAAATGCCTGTTCACCGGAGTGGCCGTTGCCAGACCAGCTTTCTGTACTGAGCCTTCTGCATTTGGAAACAATTCCGAATTGACAGAGAAACAAACATAATGGTCAATCTGAGACATGATTTAATGAACTACCAGCCATCAGATCTAGAGAGAAGAGGAAAACTGATCACTGATAACAACTGTTATGCACAGGAGTGTTAATGGTATCTCCTGATGACATAAGAATATGGGCCTGTGTCCTTTAAATCTGTTGCAAATTCCTGTGATCTAAGCATGCTTTTCTGCAGAACAAGAGAAGAGGCACTTTCTTTTTGTTTTCTTGTTTAACAGGGCTCCTGTGCCTGACATAATCTTTACACTTGCCTCCCCAGTTAAGTGTCTTTTTTCTTTTCCTTCCCTGGTGTTTGCATGAACTTGGTGAACCCTCATCACGTGTGGCAGTGTTTATATTTGCACAGGCTGTTCTGCGTGTCTGTTTGTGTTGCCACCACATCTATATGGCTTGGCAGCAGCCCCACGGCTGTGTTTCAGCTGCATATAAATCAGCTTTCCTCTATCCCCCTGTGTCTCCATCTGTCTGTCTTCCCTGATTGCTCTAAAATGTTACAGGGCATAGGGGTTAGCCCATGGCTGAACCCTTCAAACAGAGATGGTACAAAATAAAACCCAAGCTTCTCCTCCACAAACGTGATTCATCAAGGTACAGAGATTTGGGGTGTTTATGTTTTTGAAGGGAGAGGAGAAGCCTCAAAACAGGACTAACCCCTACTAGTGTAGTTTTCAGGTCTCTTGTTTCCCCAGAAAAGTTGGTGGAGAAGCCCTGAGGTCACCTCTGGACTGTGGAGCTAATCATCCCTTACACCCTCATTACGTGAAGATCTCCTCTTCCTCACACAAATTTAATTTCTGCTCCTTCATTAGTTATCATCCTAATTTTGTTATTTATAATAGCATTAGTTCACTTATTTCAACGTAGAAGGAGATACGAAATAGCGTGCTCGATTAGTGGCACAGGGTACCACTGAATAGGAGGTACCTGTCATCCAGGGGAAAGGATGTCGCACAGAAACTGTAGACCCTAGTACTCTCCATGTACAAAGACATTTCTCCAGGGATCTCTTCCTAGACAGAGTTCACAATGGGGTTAATTGCATATGCAACTGATTGAATTGCTGTGAACCCTGCAAATAAACTTCCAGCCTACACAGAGTGTCCATGCTTATCTCTTGGCCATGTCTCTTCTTTCAGGGAATGGATACCCCAGAAGAACATAAAATGGAACATGTTGTCTTTGGCCATTGGCACTGAGTGTCAAACCCAGCAGAGACGACAAGGACTAAATGAGGAGTCTATACCTCTCTTACCTATTCCAAGAAAACTGAGAAACACTAATAGGACAAAATAGGTGGGAAAGGAACAAGACCCCCCCTGTTGTTGTGATGTAGTTTAGTCAGGTGTCAGATCTAAAGAGCAATGTTTTCTCACCATATTTATATTGGTTTGGTATTCTGGCTTGCTTCTGAACATAGAACTGAAAACAAGCTCTTCCCTTTTACATGTAAGTGCTAGGAGGGCTTTGCATGGATGCTCTAGTTTCAGAAGGAAGAAAGTGCCAAGAACCTAATCTCAGAAACATTGTAGACTAAGTGAGAAAAATAGTGAATAAACTTGAATGTGCCTCCCAAACCACCCAGATTCTACTTCACAAAGGAGAAAGTGTTTAGCCTTACCTAGCACAAATTGATAAAAAAACATCTGTGACTGTGGGTTTGTCTCTCTTTCCAGTCTTCTCTCAAACTGGGATATGTTTGGGCTTGGTGCTCTAGTTTTGTTTAGCTCTCTGGCTCCAAATTTGAAATCTTCAAAAGTGATGTAAAGTTGGGTCTAATGCTTAATTTCAATAGATTCCAGAGAATGACAGGTAATGCCTGTTTTGCTACACAGATACATCCTTAGTAATAGGATTTAGTCTATTACTACGTCTGTTTAGTAGTGCTTTGTTACTAAACCTTTGTTGGAGCGTAGGGACGGCTGTGATAGTTTTGATGGGAGTAGCTGATTTAGAAATTCAGAAAAGGCAGATATGCCTGTGACATAAACGTCCTCTCCTGTTAGGCTTCTAGCTGAAAGAATCTCTAGATTGTTTTTCAATATTGCTGATGTCCCAGCTGCATACCTGACTAGATGTCATAAAAAATCAGGCTTGCAAGAAACCTTACACAGTATCTATGCATGGAAATCTCATAGAACCAGAGTGCTTTTAATGTTCACCAGAATATTTCTGTGAAAGTTTCTAGGATGCCAGGGAAAGCATTGACTGACCACAGAAAACAGATATGAGAGAAGTGCATGACAACTTGACAGCTTTTTTTTTTTTTTAAGGAAAAAGTATTAAGGATCAAACTGAGAGCTATACTGACATATCTATATTTACATATTTTTTTTTAAAAGGCTGGATGATAAATTTCAGTTCTGTGTTGTCCAGTCTGTAAAACAGTGCAACATGACTGAAAGTACAGGGCTAGGTCAATTTGGATTCAGCACTCTGAGAGCAGAATAGAAGCAGTCAGGCATCAAAAGACAACAGTAGGCTAGATCATCATGAAGAGACATCGTTCCCACCCGCTGGGGACTTCTTTGCTCCTTAGAATAAGATGCAGCTGTTTGGGCTTTAAGACAGAAAAAAACCCACAAGAAAGTATTGATCTGGACACAAATCCCTGGCAGGGACTGGTGAGGATAGAAGTCTGGAAAAGTAACAGAGCTGCACTACAGCCAAGCTGGGGGCTGGGAGAAACATCCCCTACAGAAGGGATCCAGAGATCGCTACTGAGGTGCTGAGATTGAAGGTTTTGCCAGGAGTGGAAATAAAAGCGCTTCATGCCCATCAGACTAACTCCAGGAGCCTCACTCATGCCCAAGAGCGTTAGTATGTGTGCTGAACTTTTTCAGCTGGAGACGCGCTTACAACTTTGACTTTTTCATGTTCATACACTTCATAAAGCCATGATCATATTTTACTGGGCTTTCGTAAAAAGGACTCTTAGCTCTAGCAAAATTCCAGCTTAACAGAAGAGGCTGAGATAGAGAAGCACGCAAGAAGGGAGAGACAAGAGAAGGAGCCTGAGAGAGACATGTAAATACCAAAGGACAGACTGAGGGTAAAGCAGAAATAAGCCCCCATGGAAAATTTTTTGGGCAAAGCTGAGGGTGAGGCAGAGCTGCGTAAAAACAAGTATCTAGTTTGGACACCTTAAATTTATCCATCAGACTAAAGGCAACTTTACAGCTTCATTAAGCCCCCCAGATCCTACTCAGCTAGTCCCTGCTTGGACCTGGAGCAGGATGTAATGCACCGTACCAGCCATCCCACCAGAGGCATCTTGTTAGCATTGCTGTGGCCGAGAAATGAGAGGGAGGTGCAATGCAACTAAAGATGACAGGGAGGGAAATGCATTTCCCGTTCTATCCAACCTGGGCAATTCAGAATTGCATATTTCTGAAACACCTTCCAAAAGCAGGAGAAGCTATAATAGGAGAGGCTATTCCTCAGCATTCAAATATTGCCAATAGTAATGCTAGTGTCCCTAGTGGGATACACGGTTGTAGGGGGAATGTGCCTTAATATCCACTATGCTTAGAGAGGAGTTTCCCCTCTCCTGCTGAGTTTGGCAGCAGATATTAGATTCCTTCTCACTGATTTTGAGATCTCATAGTCAAAGTTTACAGGAGCTGGAGTTTTCTAAAACACTCCTTCTAGTCTGCAGTGACTCTGAAAGTATTCATCTCCCATTGAAACTGCTGGTGTGGTGTGGGTGCATCCCCTGTCAGCAGGAGGTGACCTTGTTCCCAGGGAGAGGAACACCAGAGCAGCAGGGTCACTGAAGCCAAACTCTGCAGCACTAAATTTGCTCTCCTAATGGTCCATACAGCATTCACATCACTGCATGCACCCACCGTGAACTCTTCCCAAGCCTCTGGAACAAATGTGACTCTCTTCCAAAAGAATCAACAAGGAAAAAAGAAAACAAACCTGAAAGCTACAATTTGCAGTGTGTGAAAAACCAGGAGAGATCTGGCATGTAATTTTTGTCCCACCTCCTTCCTATAGTGGGAAATGTTAGATGAAATGTTCTGGTCCTCTAAAGAAGTAGGCCATGCTCCGTGCAGCATGAAAAGGCAGCCCCTGAGCCTCCTCATGATCCCCAAGCCTTCGGTGCTGGGATCAGCACAAGGAAAGGTGCCAGAGAAAAAGTATGAGATTACCTCTCAGCAAAACCCTTTGGCCTGAATCACTGACATCTTTGATTTAAACAGTAATTTAAAACACGCATGATGAGAAGTCAGGGAAGGGATCCAGGAAGGCCTGGGGTCCAGCCAACCTGGTGTGTCTGCCAATTTGCTATTCAAAAGGTAGGTTTGCTAGGAAGGGGCAAGATCATGGCTGAAACCTGTCATAGCCTCAGCTAAGCCACAAGGCCCTCATCCAGAAATAACCGGCGATTGCGTGGCGCTGCTCTGCTGGGTGCCTACAGCTCTGGTCTTTTGCTCAGCTGCTCTAAAGCAGTGTATAGAATGATCGGGGAAAATCCTACCATGCTCTCTTCAGCTGATCAGAAAGTCCTGCTGATGTGGGCCCCATGGGTTCCTCTCCAGGCTGCTAATGGAATAGTAAGGTTCAGTGATGTAGCTTGAGAGGAGGAAGACAGGCAGCAGCAGAAGGAAACAGAAGAAATCTGGATGAAGGAAAGGACAAAAGGAGCACAGCAGGACATGTATCTCAGGCAGCTTCTTTCCACTCTTGTGTCTCTCCTAGACCGCTGTCTTTCCTGAATGACAGTGCTGACACCTGCCTCTTGCCATGAGGAGACACAATAGAACAGGGTAAATCCGTTTTAACTGACATGTCCTAATTGCTTGATCTCAAAAGATTAAAGAAGTATATGACTAGATAGAGGTTTCCCAAGTTGAACACTACTGTGGAATTAACTCAGGTCCATTGCCAGTGAGAGCCCAGATTTAGAAATATCAGTGATTTCACTTTGGTGAATGGAGAGGTGAGTTCTGCTCCATCTCTGAGTCCAGGCTCTGTGGCTCTGCTCCACCTTCAGTGTCTGGTGACTAATGGCTTGTTGGGGTTAGATGTCAATAGGTTATTCTCACACAAATTATCTTCTTCCCTGCTAGGCAATTTCAGATTCTGTCCTGATACTGATTGTGTCACTTTTCCTCTTTCTCCTGGGTCAGGTTCAGGTTGGAAACTCATTTCTTGGGGAGGGAAGATAGAAGAAGAGATCTCTCTAACTTTGAATCATATTCTGTATGATCATGACTCGACGATCATAAATCCTCCAGGGCCTGAAACCTAACAAGGGAATAAAGGAGGAAGCTCTGTCTCTCTTAGATGAAAGGGATTAAAAAAAGGTTGAGATGTAAAGGAGACAAAACGTGCTGCAGGGTATGTGAAAATCAGAGCTCCCATACAGCTTGCTGAAGACTGCCAAAATAGGGTTCTCCACAGCCATCCCATACCTACGCAATACAGCTATGGGAGCGGTTTTAGATAAGATCAGGCTCAGAGAGCATGCCCGGCTCTGTCTCTTCCAGCAGAGCAATATGGAAACCCAATGCTGGGAAACCATTTTTCTGTGCCAGGAAGGAGGCAGGGAGTTGTTGTGTGCAACCATTTGAGAGCCTCCGCTCCCACGCATCCTCCCACTCGCTGAAACCCTGCCAGGATGGCAAGGAGGAATGAATTTACATCCGATAAGTCAAATAAAAAGATAAATAAATAAATAAAATTCCACCCTTCCTACCTTGCTCAGGTAAAGAAAGAGAAAAACTGGAATCAAATTCAGGAGGAAGTCATCTGCAGGCACACAGAGCTGGGCATTGGGTGCTGACAGTGCTGGTAAACATGACATTTATTCTCTAGGAGAGAATTTCGGACTGCTCTTCGTGAGACTTGTCATTCACTGTCTCCTGTTCTTGCTCATGAAATCTCTCTGCTGCATGAGCTCACCAGGGTCAGACAGCACTGGATAGGTCCAGCTTGAGTTTCCCCAGTGTTTTAGTTCTCATTTTGATGTGTTTGTTCCTGAAATGTTTCAGTTTACTGCATAAAGCTATCCCCTTGGCTAAATGCAGCCCCCTGGCAGTCATTTTCCTTCCCCATTTGCCTGCACTGGTGGCACTCCAGTTCCCAAGCATTTTGTCAGATGTCCTCTGCAAATGTCAGATGAACATCCACCCAGCTGAGCAGGCTCTTTTGCCACGGTGAGTGGCAAATTGCCTGGGGAAAAAGCATAAGAAAGAAAGTTACAGCACTATCCATTCTCTAGCTGAGACCTCCTAACTCCTATTAATCAGGTCCTTGAAAGAGTTGCTGAGGAGGCTGCCCTGTTGTGTTTGATAGGCACCACACTCAGTGAATCCTCCCCTTTCCTGGTTCTGGCATCCTCAGCATTCAGTGGCAAAGGAACTTCTCATAGGAAGTGCACATAATGTGAAAAAATACCTCTACGCCTTCCAGCAGCTCCTTTGAACTCCCCCAGACTGACCCTCCTGTTTGGCAGCTGGTCTCCCACAACCATTTCTTCCTCCTTTGCCATGTCCTCAGCTGCCCACACACCTGTAAAAATGCAGAGAATAGGTCTATAATCCATGATTTGTTCTCATGAATTCTCTCCCAATAAAATAAGCAGAGATCTAGCATTAGCCCATCCACTCCTGGAAATTCAGGAGGGAGCTCAGTGTCCAGAGTTGCCTGGGGATGCAAACACATGACAGCAAAGAGGGTCTCTCTTTGCGTGCTCTCCCCAGGCATTCAGTTCCTTCTCAATGCCGATAAAAACCCCCTTTTCCTCTGTACACCACCAAGCAGCAGAACTAAGTCACCCAAGTGAAAAGTTGTTTTTCACTTCATCACGTAATTTGTTCAAGTGATGTTTCAATGGAGCTAAATTTGTCTGTATCCTGCTACCAGGCTCCCATAGAAGGTAAGACAAGGGCTGGGGATGCAGAAGAGTGACGATCAGGAGATTCCCATGTACCAGCTAGTTCAGTTTAACACAACGACTAATAGCAAACTGTGGCTGGAATAAAACTGAGGGTAGCTCTAGTTGCTTTAACACCTCTTATGGGGGCCACACAGGCTTTCCTAACCTTCAGAGAAAGGAGAAAAAATATTCTGTACCGTCTGTTCTTATGCCAGCATTTTCCTGCCTTCTCACAGAGCAGCAGACTTGTTGCTCCTTAATTCCAGTGTAGGATAGGAGCTAAAGCCCAGGATTCCTGTACCAGGGAATGTTCCCGAACTGCTGCAAGTGCAAAATAATAATTTAAAAAGTGCAAATAAAATTTTGATACTAAAACTGGAGATAAAAAGCATGGATTCAACAGAAGAGACACAGCTTCAGCTACCTGTACCTCTCTTTGTCTCACACTATTAACCTTGACCTCTTTCTCTTTGCTAATATCTCTTCCCCTCCTCCCCCAGAGGCTGATTGCTCTTTCCTCAAATTATCTAAACAGCTGACAAGGAGATATTAAACCAAGAACAAGTGTTTCCCACCCGTGTGCAGCTGAAAATGGTGCACTCCTGTTTCAGACCTGAAGAAGGGCCGGTGAGCCTGAAAATGCATCTGTTTTCCTAACTCTCCTGGTTAGTCTAAGGAGAGATATTCCCTCTCTTTGAAAAAGCCACTTCTAATAAAAATAATTAATTCCATCTCTGAGTGAAACCTCAAAACGTCCAAATTTGCTGGAAGTGGGTTTCTGACCTTTCGATGTGAAAGATGAGCTGGCACATTGCCCTGGGAAACCTTGCTTTCAGGCGAACGGTTTGACAAAGCCAACCTGTTCCTGCAGAACCGCTCCAATCTGGCCCATGGTGTTTCCAGCCAAAAACCCCCTCCTGCCCCGCTCCAGCCCTCTCTGTTACAGCCGGAGAAGAAAGCATTACTGAAACAGAAGGATCCCTTCTTGCTTTCAGAGTGGAAATGAAACCAGCATTAGCCTATTTACAGAGGATCTTCACGTGAAGGCTCAGGCCAAGAGCAAATGCCAAACAGGCCTGGGGTTAGCTTTTCCAAGCAGCAAAAAAGCTATAAACGTGGCCTTAGAAGAAAAAAAAAAAGAAAAAAAGAAAAGAAGGCAGATTAAAAAAAAAAAGGCAGGTGCTATTTCAGCAGAGTTCCCGACTCAGCAACTTTCTTTCAAAGCTTTCCAGTACCACTGTTTGCTAAGTTGCTCTGGGCTGGGCCGCAAGGCAGGCCAGAAAGTACATGTACGGGCCATTATTGCTGGGCTGGCTCTGAATAGCTTCTAACCATGTTTGGATGCTGCTGCATTGTCTGAGCCTCCTCCTGGCATGCTCCCAGGGGGGGCTTCTTGTTTGCACTGCCACATCTGTTTGAAATTCTGGCACTTCTCAGCCTGAGAAATATGGTTTGTAGTGTCATAGCAGCCATTTTTCTTGATCTGACAGGCAAGGCGAGGTTCTGGAGGCCTGGAAATCTGGTTGCAGTGGATAGAAAGCTCTTGAGGATGCTGATCACACGTATAACCTCTGATTTTTTTTTCCCTTGGTTGTTATACTGTGCTTTAAATCACTGTGTTTGTGGCAGTGGTTAGTTCAGAAGTCTGGATGAGACCATCAAAGGTGCTTTTGAAACTTCAAAGATGTCCAGCTTGGACCTCAGTTGCCGAGTTGCAAAACGCAAAGGCATCACAGCTCCCAGATCAAAACCACCTTTGATAGTAGGGGATTTGGACAGAAATTTGCTTTTCTGTTCCTGTGGTAAGGACATTAAGTAACCTAAGAGAGACTTGCTGAGCACATCTGTCCTTTATCCTGAGGAGGAGTGCAAGGTGGAAGATGCTGCATGCGCTTCTCCAGCAACCCTTCCTCAGAGCAATATGGACAGAGCCACCAAATTTGTCCTCGAGTGTCTTCAGTGCAATCTGCAGTGAAGGAAAGGTGCCAAGACTCTGACCAGAAGATAGTGGGTTTTTCAGCTAATCACTACTATTGTTAATGAGTCACTGAATCCTCTACCTTTGGGCTGGGCAGTGTTGCTAATTAGCAGGCAGCCATCTGTATAAAATGTCCTTGTTGATGAAACACTGGGAACTGGAGTGCCACTGCCACAGGCAAACAGGGAAGCAAAATGGCCGCCATGGGGTTGCATTCAGCTAAGGGGAAACTTTTCTGCAGCGAGTCTGAGCCATTTCAGAAACAAAGTAATGAAAATAAGACCTTCTCCCAGCAGAAGCCATGCAGATCGGTCCTTTCTCAGTTACCCCATGCCCCGTGGCATGTAACTACACCAGGGAGCCAAGGCCAGGCTCTCCTGCCAGAGCTCCCGCCTGCGACACAGCTATCCTGCGGTGTCAGCAGGAATGTAAATGTTTGGCAAAGACAAAGGGAATGAAGCCACCTGAATCTTTCACCCTGGAAAGGAGCCTGACAGGAACCACAGGAATGTTCCTCGAAGCAAACGGTACCAGAGAGAAACTGAAAAGGATGAAATCCTTGACACCAGTCACGGGCTTCAGGCTTGAGGCACGGCAGAAGAGGCATTGCAGGGGGCTATGAAAGGGGAGCTGAGCGCCAAGGAGAGGTGTCTCTGAATGTCAGTACTGTTGGGACGTGTGGGCAATTTCCCTCAGGGGAAGCACCTAGCCTTCCTCAAGGGACCAGCTGCCAAGTGTGACTTTTCTCCACTCTCCCACAGGTGTACAAATGAGCGGTGTGGGTTTGAACAGCAGCAGGCTGATCTGAAAGCAGAGCATTTGCTGTATAACTGACAAGTGGGTCAGAGCCAGGTTATCCCCAAGAAATGGACTTGGCTTGGCAAAGACGAGTGAGTATTTGCAGGGCTGTTAAAAACTTGTGCTTCCCCAAAGAAAAGCATTAGCAAGCTGGGGAAGAATGACAGTGGATCCAATTAAAAACACATGCCAAGGCAAAAGAGAGAGAAAAAGAAAACAGATTTTTTTTCAAAATGTCTTAAAAATATATAGTGGGAGAATCCAGACTTGTTTTCCATAAATGAAGAGGCAATCATGGTGCAACGCAGGTGTCCAGGCCCAGAGGGAAGGCAGGGGAGAGGGCAGCCAGGCAGCAAAGAGAATAATTACAGACTCCATTGAGGGTATCCACACTTATTTTGGGATACGAGTCCAGTTTTGCTATGAGGACTCTATTTGGAGGCATGCCATGGAGGGAACTCTGAGGAAATATTGGCTATCACTACCCACAAGGGTAGGAGGAGCTGGAGTCTCTTCCCAGCTCTGACACTGACTTGCAGACTAGAGCGTACCCCAGTAAGCCTGTGCCTCAGTTTCCCCACCAAGATTCTCCCCTGACAATGCTCCTGATCAACTTTGTCAGATGTAAAGCAAATGTAAAAGTTGGAAAGATATCATTCTGAATATGCTAAAACAGCTAACTAGTGTTCATATTTTCCTTTATGAAATTATTTCCTCAGGAGGCACCATCCTCTGATCTAATCATCCCAAAGACTTTGCAAAGCCAACAGACAGCCAATCATGGGTACAAATATGCCCATTGAGGAATGATGATTGTATACATTTGTTTAGAAAATGCAAAAGCTCCCCTAACCCAAGTCCAAACCAAATCTTTCTCCAATGATTTGGTGCAACACAGACGAAACAATTTTTATGGTGTGTTTGCTTTCCCTCCTTTTTCCTCTCTTTTATGTCATGCTTACCTATCAAAATGTTGTTTCAAAATCAAATAATAGCTATTTGGGAGCAAGGACTCCTGATGTACTGGTGTCTGGTCCTGAATCATCACCGTACCATACTCCTTGAGCTTGTCTGGGGCTTCCATAACTTCTTCCTCCTTCTACTAAGGGTTTCAAAGAAGCTGTGAGTGAACCGTAGGTTACTTAGGTGGGGCTTGTGTCTGGGACAACCCAACCTAAGAGCACATCTGCTGCTGAGAGGGGTGGTCCCACCTCTGCACTTGAGATGGCTTACACAGGTTCTGGAATAACGGTCTTCTAAGTGAAGAAAATTAAGATGAAATGGTAGTTTTCTGTGAACCAATATTGCAGTGGCTGTGAAATGAGAGTGAGGAACAGGTAGATGTTGAGGTGTGAGCTCTCCCAGACAACACAAGATAGAGAAAATTGGAGAGTCTTCATTGTTCTAATGTAATGAAGAGGTGATGCAGAGAAAGTGGAGGAAGAAGAGGATTTTGCATGGGAAAAAACCCTGCCCATCCCTTAGTTCATTGAATGAAATAAAGGACTTTATTTTAGCTGTCTGTGATGTGAGGGATGCCATCTGAACTAGTCTCTCCAGCCACGTTTACGGAGGAGAAATGGGCACTTTCAAATACAATTCATCTGTATGAATGTAGGCAGTTAGTTTTGGATGTGGTGATCCACGCCCAAGTCTCCACTGACTCCACTGGTTACATCCCAATGGGCTTAATAGTAAAAGATGCTTAACAGCTGTCAGCACCATGTCAGATGAGTCCTATCCAAATTCTGTCAGTCTTTGGGCTACTAGCCAGTGCCGTCCCACCACCAGCTACGATTGCAGCTTAGGCCAGAACTGCGATGGAGCCACAGGATGTCCTGCACAGCAGTTAGGGCAAAGCTGGAGCAAGGATGAAGGGAGCGAGGTATGCCCGAAAAATGAGGTAAATATGACCCGGGCCTCTGTCTGTCACCAGAGAAGAGTTTAGATTCTGAGCTAGAATGAATTTCTAGGGGTTGGATGTAGCTTAGGGTAGGGCAGTGCTGTGGGGTGATCTGTGAATGAAAGGGGAATCAACCTGGTTATGCCTTAGGGATTAGATGTCTTGCAAATGGGCTGATTAAGGTATTTTTTTTCTTCTGAACTTACCTGACATCAGCCACTCTCAAGATACTTGCAAGGTACTTGGCTAGAAAAAGTACAGGTGTGTTCCAGTGCAGCTGTGCCTGTCCTGCTCAGTTAGAGGCTTGGAAGGATTATTAGCTCTTCCAAGAAGAAAGCCATTTGCTCTGGGATAGAAGAGATTGATGGAAGTGAGGAGGGATTTGACCTAGAGGGCTTGTATGGTCTAAGCTGATCTGGGAGCCAGCAGGGTTGTGGGTTTTCCAAGCTCCTGACTCAGCTTTTGACCTTTGGCAAATCATTGACCTGAGTCAGAGCAGCTGGAAAGTTGAATAAAACTTAGTCTGGCAGGAAAAGTAAAGATGCTGCACTGAACTCATCTGTCATGCTTCTGTATTTGGGCAAATTTTGGTTTAAAGATACACACACCCTGAACTGACATGCCTTCCTCAGGGAATTGTGTGGCTTTGGATCAGCCCTTCTGTAGCTACAGTGGAGTAATGTAAGGAAAGAATGGGAGACGACATGAAGTGTGATTGGTTCTGTGATCAAAACATATGCGATTTAATAAAGCAGAAATATTGACAGATTTTTTTTTAACCATCCAGTTAGGATTTCTCATAGGGAGGGAGAAGAAATTCTAAAGAGAAGTTGCAAAAAATAATTTAACCTTCTTTCTTTTTATTAGGTTTCAGAAAGCAGTGTTCTGTTAAGGAAGGATGGGGCTGGAGGAGCAGTAGTGGGAGTAAAGCAAGGGCAGGGGTTCCATGTCTGGTGTTATTGCTGATTTCTTACGTGGATTGGGGCAATATGCCCAGTCTCGTCTCGTTCCCATACTCCAGCTGTAAAATAAGGCAAACGTATTTGCTTGGAAAAGTTTTGAGACTGTCCATTCACATATACGTTTTAATATAACTCAACTAATCCATGAAGTCAAATTATGTAGATGCTCTGAGGCCATTGCAAAGGGAATCAAAAGCTCCAGAGACCCCTGGATGGAAGATAAGAATTTCTTCTCTCCTAATTTTTCTTCTCTCAAGCACTGCACAAACAAGAATGAAAACCTGGCCTTCCTACAGCCGTATTTCCCCCACTGTTTTCCAGCTTTAAGTGAAGGCTTCCATCAGCTGTTATTCGATCCACTCTCTTGCCTTGGATTACACTGGAATGTTAGGTACAGAAAGACATCTGTGTACATCACTAAGTGATGTGGTCTTGAACACTGCTGAGTTCTCCTTTCTGCTGCTCCTTACATCAAGTCCAGTGGTGTTAAATGTGAGAAGTTACGTCTGTCTGCAAACCAAGATAACTTTCAGTTTGTGTTGATCATCTGCAATGCTGTAGAGTAGGACTCACAGTTATTCAGTGGAACTGTGCTGAGCAGTAAAGGTATAGTGTTTCTATTAAGAGGTCTGATAGTAAAAGAAGATTCATGCAAGAGATGGGAAATTAACAGAAAAACGCTGTTCCAAGAATTTTGAGGGCACTGAATCAGAGAGACAGACATCTCCAGACTCCCTCCATTTCACCAGGTTCCCTAACCATATGCCATTCATTAGGAAGCCCTGAAAGCAAGTGTTTGGCCCATAAATGTGGGACTGCCTTCCCTTCTTCACTGACCCTTTAAACAGTTAACAGCTCTCTATATCTTCCCTGCAGCAGAAGCAATTCCCAGACATTGAAGCATTTCCATTGCAAAACACAGCTTGGGATTCTGGACTCGATTATTTGTTTGGAAGACATAGACAAAATGAAAGTGTAGCAAACTCATACCAGATTGGATCCACTTCAGAAGCTGCCAAACAGCTGCCAGTGCTGTTGGGTCAGAAGAGCTTGCCAGGCTGTTCCCTGGGGCAGGGGGTAGGTTTTAATGGGGGAACCTGGGATCTGGAGATGAACTATACAGCTATCCTGGAACAGAATATGCTGTCTACTGCATTTTCCCACCCACAAGTATATAAACATGCCCCCTACCCCCCTTTCCAGGCTGAAATGCAGCTGATCTAGGGCACATCCACAGCAAAAGTGCCACTGGGCAATTAGCAGTTGCTGCAGTATCACTTCAGACAAAAGCATGTATGCAAGTTTGGGACTTAAGGAAGGAAAGAGAGAAAAGAACAGAAAGAAAGAAAAGTTTGTGAGATGCTTCATAGCTCAGTGCTCTGGTAAAGGATCCCCATTTCTCTGGGTCACCCCTTTTGGTCCCACCCTGCTCAGAAACGAGACAGTTAGTGGAAACTACTGTTTGTAGTCTGGGAAGAAGGAAGCACTAACTTGCTTAGGTGGACAGGCTTACTACCTCACTAAGGTAGTAAGGTAGATGTTGGCTGTAAAAGTAAACTCATTGAGATGTCCAGTCAGTGTGAGATCTTCAGCTACAGAACAGGACTTTTCTCTTGCTTCTTTCTTAAAAAAAAAAAAAAAGAAAAAAAAAAGGAAAAAAAGAGTGAGATATCTAGCTTGGGCAGTTTGGCAACTTTTACTAGACTTAAATGAGTTAAAAAGAAAGAAAAAACCAAGCAAGTAGAATGGGACACTGAGGTTCAAAATCCTTTGCAAAGAAACTGAAAAAAACCCCAACAACAAACAAACAAAACAAAGGAAGAGAGGATCTTTATTGGCTGGATTTAGATCCGAAAGGTTTTTTGTTTCATTGTTAATACATACAAAAGACACGGAAACATCTTCCTCTCTTCAGGGACTTATGAGATCTCACCTTGTAAATGTGTCCATTTGGAAAGGTACAAATCCTTCCATATGTTGTTAGGAATATGTGTCAGCTTCCCCTGATCTCACATTTGCAAAGGGACGTCTCCCTCTCTCCCTCTGTTATCAGAGATTAAGCAGAGACAGGAGAAAAGAAATCCAACAAAAGTGAGATTAAGTTGGTAAACTGCAACGCAAAGGGCATTGGAAAAACTTCCTCCAGGGCTGCTTGAAATTTTCCGTCAGAATATTTTTCAGCAGAAAATTTGCCTTTCAATAAAAGCAAAATGGCTTTGTAACACAATCTCTCAACAAGGCCTCAGAGTATGGCGGGAGGCCTGGAGATTCAGCTGGGAAATCTTCGGACAGTGTCTCCTGGAGGCTGTCGCTGCAGAGTTTGTGACCTCATCCTGCTCCAGCGGCTGGGCTGGCCATGTGAACTACTTTTCTCACAAAGAACCGTGGTGATGTGACTTCCATGGCACGTGGCATTGTCTCAGCAAGAGAGGAGGCCATGCTGCACCATGAAAGATGTGGGCAATCCAGGAATGTCAGCACACAGGGAAGGACAGGGACACAAAGCATACCAGCTCCAACTCCCATGGGGAGCATTTCTGAACTGAAATGGAGGGCTCTTGGCCAACCATTTTCATTGTTCGGTGAAATCTCAACATTTTCCACGGGAAAAGAAAACAAAAAAATAATAAAGAATGATTTTCAGCCCAGCTTTATCCAGTCAGGGTTTGAGAAACCCCAAGGACTGAGTTTCTGTTAAGAGAATTCTTCCAGGGAACCCACAGAAATTGAGAGTGGGAGCCACATACTGCTTGGGACTAATCAGACCATTAGACTAGGGCCATGGGAGGGGTCAGGGAAGCCCATCTATGTGTGGTTCAGGCTTGGATTGTGTTAGCAACTATCAGGCAATGTCAAGCCACATAAGGTGGGGCAACTAAAAATTTACAATCGACAAGTCAATATATTTGTGTTTAAGGCAGGGATGTACGGTGATTTTGGCAAAGCCCATCATGAAGAATGAGACAGTGAGTGTCTTGGTATTAGAATAACTCATAATGAGTTGGATCCTTTAGATCTTGCTATCTCTGAGAGACTTTCTACTCTCTCTTGACCCAGAAAGTCCTTGTTAAATTACCTATTTCAAGGGCTGAGCAGGTCTTGAGCCTGAACAGTTAACAGTACAAGTCTTCAGCAAGGCAAGAGTGACCAAGAGAGAAAGGAATGGACAGGGATTTGTGTCTGTAAGTTGCAAAGAGATACAATACCCACCTTGCACTTAAACTCAGTTTCAAGTTTCGGTTGAACAGCATCTGATACCTCGCATTTTCCACAGGTGATTTAGACAAACAATAGACAGACAATAGAGACAAGTTGGCTAAGCCAGTGGACATGTTCAACAGGAATGGAAAGGAGGGGAAACTTTGAGGAAGGCTTTACTAGTAAGTGATCCATCCTTGGTTTACTTACGTGTGTCCCAGGTAAACTTGGGAATGGACAAATGAAGGCAGTGCCCTGGGAATTCTTTACAAGAGATAATATTTTCTATAGCTGTCTACAATTACACCTGCGCTGTGTCATTTCAGTCTCCTTGGGCTGGGCCTGTGTTGTGGTGTATTTTCCTTCAGCACCAGTCTGTAATGAACTTCCCTTAGGTTGTTAGTTATGGTGCTGAAGAAAAATACTTTCTTCCTTTCTCTTTCTGTTCTATGAAGGGAAATCAAAGGAAGAAGCAGATTGGTTTGTGTTGAGTGTCAGTGTCAAGATNATATTTAAGTGGAACCTCCTGTGTTCCAGTTTGTACCCATTGCCCCTTGTCCTATCATTGGTTGTCACCGAGAAGAGCCTGGCTCCATCCTCGTGACACTCACCCTTTACATATTTATAAACATCACCTGAAACAAAGCTTTGCCAAAAGTTGTGTTATGCTCAGGCCTGATTCTAAGACTTAGGAGTTATGCCAAGAGTGATATAAGTGATAAAGGTTCCTTTAATTCTTACTCCCAAAACAAACGTGTTAAGTGTCTCCTGGACGCATTCCCCTGTTCTCAAGGGACAGCTATTTAAGCAGAAAGCCCTCATCTCTGTCTCTGGAATTCCTGAAGCTGCAAACTGGTGGGAGAATGCGACACTTCTTATTCACCCTGTTCATAATCTTTCCCCTTGGCATCTGCTACTAGCCACTGTCAGCAGAGGTGTTATGGAACAGAAGGACCCAGTCTGACTTTGCTTGTCTGTGCATATCTTCCTGTGACACAAAAACTGCACTGTGCTGTTTGGAACAGACTCCTGTGTATAACAACCACAGTTGCTTTAGAAACATGCCCACCAACCATGAGTGTAGAAGAAATATGCAACAGTGAAGACCAATTAGACCTCCGTCTCCAGCCTGTTCTTGGAGGAAAGCAGAAGGTAGTGCCACATGGACTCCACTCCAGATCTCATCTCCATTGTGCTGTTAACACACTAAAAAACACAATGTAGAGTTTTCTTTGTGTCTTTGGGGACACTCCTCAGCGGAGCAGTTGCCACCATAAGGCACATTTTCTTGGTCACTGGCTTCCTTCCTCCATCTGCTAGCTCTGTGTCCTTAGAGTAGCTAAACACTTCTTTCTTCTTTGGTTCAACTGTTGAACTCAGAGGGGGCACCTTATCTGGCACAGTTGTCACCAAGTGGCACCAGGGTCTTCCCTCGCTACTGCAGCTAAAGGCAGGACTGCAGCTCAAGTTAAACTGGCTTAAAACTGAGTAATTGGGATCCTACTTTACAGGACATCCATGGAACTCTCTGGTCCACCTTTACAGCCTGAGCTCCCAGCTGATATTCCTCTCAGGAATAACGCTAGCTGAGATGTGACTTCCAAAGCCACAGTTACCATCCAATTGCAGTAGGGATGTCCTTTCCAAAATACTACTCAGCACAAGGAAGCTGACCTGGGGCATCCATCCAATGGAGTGAAATGTCCCCCTCATTCCAGTTCATGCCTGAACAAGCTGACCTAAAACTTTCTGACCCCAGCAGAGATGTAGGGTAGATGCCTTCCAAGCCTCATTAGTTGGCAAGCAGTACAGCCACAGGAGAAAAGCAGTTGAAGTGCCTGTTGGCATTGCTTGAGCTGACTAAGCTCAGTATTGTCTGATTGTTCAGCTGAACTCCCCTGCCTGTCCATCTGCATTGACTGGTTGTCTCTTAACTCAGACCACAAGATCCCCAAAATCTTGCAGCTTGTTTGGCTGCAAGGTAATAACATTTCTTCATGAGGACTCATCCTTCTTGGGAATGATTTTCTTCACCCGATTTCCTAAGGAAATTAGGCTTGAGCAATTGTATTGTCTATATTTGTATGTGCCAATCTGTTACCCTCCAGAAAACTGTCAAACCTTTTGGCCAAGTGATAGAATTCTTAGAGATTTTCTGAGATACAAGCAAAAATAAGCACCCAGAGAGAGACACAGATACGTGGTAGCACAAGTTTATGTGTTTAAATTAGAGTCCTGAGAACAGGAAAAGTTTCAAACGGAGGTCTTCATTAATCATGAGACACATATCAGTGGGAAACCAGGCATCAGTAGTACTACGTGAATAAACAGTTTGTTTGTCCAGTGTTTCTTCCTTTCTTATTTTCAGTCTGAATCTGTCCAGCACCTACCATGGTGGTGTACAGAAATACACTTGTAATAACACAGCGGGAGAGCTGGCATGCAGGAGGGATCATGAAGAGGGAAGAAATCATCCTAGCAGGCAGCTTCTTCACATCGGTTTCTAATGTCAGGCCAATTCGGGGCAGAGGGGTGAGGGAGCAGAAAGTGAAAAGAAAAAAAAAAAAAGAAAATCCCACAACCCCAAGAAAAAAGCCTCAGACAAACCAAGAAAACAGCAGTTTGTCCAGAGACTGCTTGCTCCTCAGCTGAAGGGTCTGTTTTCATAGCTAGCTCTGTCTTGTGTCCCAGTCTCACGTTGCCTCCAAGGCTGAAATACTGGTTCCTTATTCTGAAGATGGAGTCTCCTGGGCTTTTGTAATATTTTCTGGCCTTTCTAAGGTGTCTGTTTTAATGAATAAGGAAATAAGAAGACAGACTGACTCCATGGGCTGGCAGATTGGTTACCACTTACTTCATAGTGACTATCCAGACAGAATGAAAAGAAATGAAGCAGGGATTAATTGACCCAGATTGCTTTTGTAAACAAAGGTGGGAGGAATCAGGTAACAATTTCCCAAGCATTGTCCAAGGAGGAGGCACCAGAAGGCAGGCAGCACGAACAGCCCACACTAAGGCTGAAACCCTTCTTCAAAATGCCCTTGCCCATCTGTTTTTTTCTCTGCTGTGTTTCAGCAGCTCCATCCTTCCCATTCCCACCTTTCCTGAGACACCTTGGTTTTAGTTTTGTGCACTGCTGAAGGATGTAGTGCATACCAGGAGGCAAAACAGTCCCCAAAGCGCTTCTACAAACCTTGCCGTACACAGATTCATTCAGCTCAGTTACTTCCTACTTCTTTTATTTTTTTTGAAATCCTGTTTCTCCATTCTATCCCTTACCTCCCTCCCTCTCCCTCTCACATTTATCCCTTAATCAAATTGCTATATGCTCTTCTCAGCAATTCTTCTCTAAATCCCTCAGGCGGGTTAGAAGCCCCCTGAGGAAAGATCGTTTTTTGGCAACTGAGCTGAGATAGGAAAGAGGTCCTTGACAGAAGTATATTCTATCACAGAAAGTTTTTAATCCTTCCAGATGCTTTGTCACAAACTGTGCTTTTATGCCCATGCACTTTTAAAGACAGCCAGGATATGTGCAGAGGTCAGATCTCAGAGCCGGGCTGGAAAACTCTAAATTGCTCTCGCCTTTGATTCTCATGCTTTAAAACCACTCTGAAGTTTAAATAAATGGATTAGAAACGAGTTAAAGAGCAGGGTGCTTAATGCTTCTACTTAAATCTATAGCCTCAAGCCACAGCACTTTGGGCAGTGAGATCTTGTTAAATCTCACCAGCTCAGCAGGCTCCAAACAAGTTAAGGCTTGGATGCAGATGTCTGGGGAGAAGCAAGGTGAGAGAGACCAGAGAGGTGGCACTGGTCCTTCTACATCACCACAGAAGCAAAGCCCAATGTTGTCAAATGTGCGGTGGAGCATACACTGGACCAACTTTCAGGGAAGGCATCAGCACCACAGCTATTTGCCATTAATACTAAGGCTACGACACCATGTATTTATTTTATTTTATTTTGGTTTAGGACTCATGATTTCCAGACTTGTTTCCAGCTGGGGAAAAGGGGGAGCAATGATAATGTGGTGGGCTAGATCCTCTTGGGAGACTCAGCTGCCTTGAAAGCCCATTCTGCTTCCCGTTGTTTATTATTGTTGGATGGCGATAGCACAGCTGCTCTGTTACATCCTCGAGGTAGCTGCACTTCCAGGGCTGGATGAAACGAATGCTGTCAATGCCAGCTTGGCAGCTATTCCAATGCTCCTTGGGGAAGGCCCTTACCCCCTGCCTCTCGTATGGCTTTGTTCTGCGCAAGAAGAGCAAAGCATTTTGTAGCTGCTCTTGAAAGAGGTTTCTCAACCTTTTAGGATAATCCCTTTTTTAAAGAGAAGAAGTTGAGTCAACAAGAGTGTAAATCACTTGTACAGAGCACTGGGCAAGCCCACTTGTTTATTACTGAGTTTCTTCTTGTCTCTCAACACCATCTTACCTGAGTGCAGCATCCCTACTCATGACTCCATTTTTTTGCAGTATGAGGCCAATGATATTTGCAATTCATATTTAGATGCCAGGAGGTGAAAGGAATGTAGCCACAGTGACCCAGGAAAACCTGCAGAAGAGGGCATTGGTGGTTAAAATCCTGAATTTTGGAGTCCCAGCATATACCTCATCACGTGTATAAGAACAGCCCAACTATGGAGGGAGCAAAGAACGGGTTAGCTTGGCTTCCAGAGCTCACACACTCTTCTCTTTGCAGCAGGCTATAAATTATGCAGCATTTAAAGATGACTTTCTAAAACCCTGGCTTTAAAGCTTTTATTTATAACTCCCACACTGATATTTTTCAGACTCGTGACAGCTCCCACCTTCGCAAGCTGGGGACATGCCAAGCACCTGGCCTTTTCTATAATGGCCCATTCCCCCCCAGCAAGCTCCCCCACCTCTCTTTTAAGCAATGCTTTGGATATCTCAGGGAGCTTTTTATTTATAGGAGAGACATAAAAAGCAAGTAGGAGAGTGAGGATGGTCAAAATGAAAAGTAGCAAATGTCCTAAATGGCTGTTAACTATTGTAGGACCTTTTCATGCTGGAAAAAGTAAGGCCTTGGGAGCAGTCAAGATCTTTTAGTGATAATTAATATACAAGCAACATGAACTCATGTAAAGCAGCTTAGACTCAACTTAGCCAAGATGGAAACTGATGAATAAAGGGAAACACCTCAGGGAAATGATGAGGGATGTGGTACTCATCCTGCCCAGGAGGGGCTGAGCTCACCATCGGCAGAATGAGGCATGTGTGGGAGAAGATGGCAGCCTTGTGTTGGCAGACACCTACCAATGGCAGGACTCTGGTGGGGTCTGTGCAAAATACAGCTGGTACCAGGACTCTCTCTCTTGCTTATTTATTTATTTAACATCCCAGTGTTAGAGAGCTCAGCCATGTGGGAAGGGCTGTTTCTTGAGCTGTAGCCTGGGTAAAGGTCTCTAGGAGCCCCACTGATGTCTCCTGAAGCGAAATACTTGCAGCCACAGCTCAGTCCTTGCTTTGGGTTCTGGCTCACGTAGTCACAGTCATGCCTGGCTCTGGGATTCCCTGTATGAAACGGAAGTCAGGGTGCTGAATTGTAAATAGGACAACCAAAGCCTAGCATACAGGAAAAACCGTCACGTCAGCCTCGTTTTTGGTAGGTGAGCTTGTTCTAGACTTCCGTTGCTGCTTACAGCTTCAGTTGCATATCTAGGTGTCACACTGAAGAGAGACATCTGCCTAGGCCATCCTAGCAGCTCGCAGGAGGAAGATGATTCCTGGAAACTGAATATGGCAGGGAGGGAGTAGCATCTTAGGGCAATCCAATTTTTCAGTTTTCCCCTACTGACTGCCATGGTTTCAAAGCCTCATAACATCTTTGATGCTGGGCGCAGTAACATGAGGAGGAGCCCCATGCTTTCAGTGGACCTTGCTCCTTCTCCCAGCCTGAGGAGCATTTCTGCACCCCATGGTGGGTGTGCTTGCATTGCCAGAGGAAGACAATTCAGCTTTGTAAAATCTTGCAAGGTTTTGACATTTTAAAAATGTTTTTGGTCCACCCTGGAGAAGGATCAGCATATTTTTTTAAAAAAAGAACCCAACACCCATGTGAAGCACGATTGTGTCAGAACATATGTTTTTGGCTCTATGCTTTTCTTCAGATTTCTCTTCCTCTCTTGTCTGAAGTGACCAGCAGGTCTCAGAGTTCAGGAATCTGGCCAGAGATAAAACTTGCTTGAAATCACTTTGCCCTCTCCCCCCAAAATGCCTCAAGCTTTGAGGGAATGGTACTTTTCAGCAAAAGTAAATTTAGTAAAAATCCCCTGACCTTCTCCAGACTATTTTCAGTGGTACCAGGCACTGCAGGCAAAACAGCGACATCTTGGCAAAATTCTACCATTGAAATTGCCGGCAGAAGAGCTCAATTTAACACCCACTAATTGTTGCACAATAGTTACAGGAATAAATGGAATTTGTTAATTAGATGCATGCCAATGAGTAATTCAAGACTGGTTTAAATAATTATTCCTATCTTCCCAATAGGCTGTGGTGGTGATTAGCTCACTGGCTGTTTCTCTTGACTGTTCTGCTTCAAATAGAAAGGAGGTGAGAGACAGCCATTCAGTGAGCCATGGCACTCCATAATGAAATCCTGCTCCTGGGATGCTAAGACCCGCTTGCCCGTGACTGCTGTTGGTTGTTGCTTTTGACCACAGATACATCAGAGACAGTGAGGTGGGCTGTCAGCAAGCCCCTTGGATCAATGCTGTGCCAATGAAATTAAATTAATACTTTTCAGTGTGTTTAATTCCTGAAGGAAGATTTAAGGATGAAAAGCACCACAGATTCAAATCCTCCATTATAACCACAGGAGAAAAAACAAACAAACCAAACAAAAAAAGGCCCAGCAACAAAAAGCAAACAAACCAGGTGGGAGAACAAAATTGCAGAAATGCCCTCTATTGGCTCAGGCTTTTTTTTGTTTGTTTTGTTAGCAGTTTCACCATAAATTTATTTATTTCCCACCTTCAGAAATCCCTGTAATTTCTCACCCTCCTTCAGTTAGCTGTCTATGCCCCTGCTGCTTGATTCATGTCATGCCTTTTTGTTGAACCACGGGGAAAATCTGCCTCAGGAAGACATGCAAAATAGAGTAGGGAAAGATAATCAGTTTAACTGGTCTTCTGAATGCTAAACAGTAAAAATTGCAACCCAAACACAAAAATGGAAAAAAACCTGAAAACAAACTAGGCTATATTCCATTACTTTGCGTGATCTGCTCATTTAAAAGGACTGGCCTTGTGAAGGAAGCAAGAGACATCCACAAATATTAGAGAAGAAGATGGTTTGTGCTGAGAATATGCATAATTTTCCAGCCATCAGAAGTCACAAATGCTTAATATTTCTGGCAGTCTCTTAATGGACTCAAGGGAACCGTTGCTATTGAAACAGCCACCTGTTGGCTGTGTAATGCAAAACAGGAGTAGTACAAACTGGTTTTGGGTGGAAAATGCTATAATCTAAATTTGCTGATGAAATAAGGAAGACAACACACAAGCAGGAGCCAGGAAACATCAAGACTAATTTTCTTGACTTGGTTGCAAGTTCCAAGACCTTACTTTTGTATCTCACCACATAAAATAGCACCTCAAAGCACTCCAGAAGCCTCTTGTCTACCTTGCACTAAAGCACCTGTTCATTTGGTGGGATGGGGGAGCCAGGGAAGTAAAGGACAGATGTACAAGAAGGCAACGTTAATGGGAGAGGCAGCCTGGTTGCTTGATATACAGCCCCTCTGCGGAGGGGACAATTCTGCTGCACCAGCAGAGATTTTAACAGTCTGAAAAAGAGAAGAACATGAGTCATTGCTTGCCCTTAATGTTCTAATTGTTGGGATGAGTTAGAACCCCACAATTTACTCTGAGGCTGATTACCATACCCTGCTATGTTTCCCCATCACCTGTTTTGTCTCCTCATGTTCTCAGGTGGCTCCACTTTCTGCCTCACATCTTGCAGCAAGGGAACCAAGACATCTGAAAATCTCCTTCTTCTTGAGCCCTGAGGAGCTACACAAATCCATTTGCAGTCTCTCCTCAGGGTGTCTCATTGCTCTAACAGAAGTATTCCTCTCTCAGCTTATTTACACCCCTTACATAATTATTTCCCTAAGTTAGAACTGGCAACTGAGCTGCCTCGGTTAGCAGCACAGACAAGATGAGCTCCCCATTCAGTCCATAGAGACCAGGGCCTTCCGGCTGTGCCCCAGGTGACCTGTGTAACCCTCAGGTGGTTTCTCTTTCTGTTAACTGTAGAGGGAGCTGAAAGCTAGCACGATCCTAATTTATCTGCCTGAGGTGAGATAGAGCTGAACCCACAGGACCAGACACTTCAGGCCAAGCCATCTAATATAGCAACAGCATTTGAACAGCTTGCAAGGAATCTACTGTTCCAAGCAAGCAACAGAGAAGAGACATATGAAACAGACTCAAAGCAGGGTGGGGCAGGAAACAGGCAAACAACCATCTCTTGTTGAAATTTATGCTTCTCTTCTTATATGAGGAATCTGAAGACAACCAAGAGCATGGAAGGTAGGGGTTCCTCAGAGACAGAGGAACTGAGATGGTTTCAGTTCATGTAGCATCAGGGGATTTTTCTCACTTCGAACTTACCACCATGGGACTCAAACATCTCCTTTTCTGATTATCCATACTACAAGAAAATAAATACAACTTTCTACTTGTCTGATGGCTCTTTATATTGCCATGTACTGCTGCCTCACTACCTCTACAGAAATGCACTCGGTCAGAACTGCTGAACAGAGAAGACACTTAAGGGTTCCCACACAACAATAAAGGTTTTCTCCAGCCCCATCTTCATCCTAGTCCAAAAGGAGGGTTTTTTGCAGAACCCAAAGAACAAGACCTCTTTCCCACCCCCAATCAAATAAGAAAACAGGTCAACAGCCTGGCCCACCTCTTCTATAGGATGCTGGGGAAATTACTTGCTCCAGCCCTGCCCTGGAGCACCCAACCATTCCTGGATACAGCTGTGGCCTCGCTGCTGCTCAGCATTAACTCCTTGTCTCCCACTTCCAAGCAGAGATCTTCTTGCCCTATAAGCATAGGGTTGTTCTCAATTTCTGCCTGCCATAATGCAGAAAGCTTAGAAAATGTGAGGAGCATCATCAAGGTCTGCCCTTCTCTGCCAGCTGAGAGGATAGGTGCATGGATCCTATGAGGAGGAACTCAAGGAGTTCCTAGTCCTACTCTAATTTTTTCCTGGCCTTAGAAACCTGAATGCATGGGTTGTCCTGCAGTATGCAAATAAACTCTCCCCTAAGCATCCTGCTTCCTGCATCTTCACTCAAATCTGGAACTAGATGGACCAAAAATTAAAATAAACAAGGCATTAACTGTTCACTGGCCAGATAATGGAGCAATGTCACAGGCATCCTGAGAGAAACAAACAATACAGGTGGAAAAGAAGGTGAATTGACAGAAACTGGCTAACAGTGGTCTGAGGATACTTTGTAGACCAATAGGGAACAAGACATTTTTCTTCGATGAATCAGCATGGGAACTTTTCCATAGACATCAACACAACATGTGCTTGGTCTAAATATCCCACAGCCTTCTTTAGTTTCTGATTTCTATGATCTGGATGCATAAACTGGCTTGTTCTTCTCCTCTATTTGAACTGAGATAGCCAGCTCTTTCCTGAAATGTGTGATTGTCCTGACTTTCTGCCTCTAGTTTGAGGGCTACAATAATCCTGAACACAGTTCTTTACATTTTAGCAGACACAGGTTATGCAATACCGGCATTTATTAATAATTGTTTTTAAGTTTGGGAATCAAGGGATATCAAGGGATTTTCCACCTGAGATTTCCCCACCTTCCCCAAAAAATTATTTTGGATGGAAAGGAGAAAAAAAACCCAGCACAAATATAAAGCACATTTTTGGCTAACATCTGAAATGCCTTCAGATATCATCTAAAGTTACACACACATGTCCCCAGTGAAGCCTGAAACAAAGCTCTTGGAGAAGACAGGATTAATTCGAGGTCAGAAGGGCTTTACTTTCTGTCATAACATTGCCATGATGTAGTACCAAACTCATTACTTACCGTGACATGAAGCTAAGAGACTAAGGAATGGTTTAGAGTATGTTAGTTCATTCTGCCCTTCCACCACAATATCTTCTCTTGAGGATGGCAGCAAACAATCTAAACAAGGACTCATCTGTATGGAACAGCTTAGTCTCCATGCAAACAATATGAGGACATAAGGGATTTCTGTGAGATGTTATGTTTCAGTTGTATCCAAATTGCCCACAGATTTTTCTGTGTTGCACTCTTGGCTCGGAGGGGGCTGTGTTCTGTAATTAAGCCAAGCTGATTAGACAGTTTCAGAGAAGGGAAACTAGTTCGCAATATGTCATCTGACCTCTTCGGTCTTTTTCCTCAGCTCTGATCAGTTGTGAGGCATTTCTGCATTTTTCAAAACAATTTGTTCTTCAATTTGGAATAATGTCAGCAAATAGTTCTTTAAATAGCCTCATTTGTCAGCTGTCCACTGGCATTAGTTAACATTAAAGAGCTGATCTCCTTTAACTGGATACTTAAGCTTTCTACTGCTGACCTTCCATATGATCCCAGGTAGATGTTGTTGTTGGAGGGTCTTGGATTCACCAATTATAAAGTTGGAAGGAACGTCTCTAATTGTTTAGTTCTGCAACACTGAGACTTGAGGATTTCCATGAATTCAGCTCTGTTTCAGTGTAACAGCTAGAAGAAAATACATAATTGTCAGCAAAATATTTCCCGTGCTGGAGGTTTTACCATCAACTAAAATTTGATTGCTTCAGGGTTAAGTCATACTTTTGCCTGAAAATTTGCACCTTCTTTTTGGCCTGGCTGTGTGTTACTTCGCCTTCTACATATGAGCTGCTGTTAGCTATGAATTCTCTGCTTAGTTTTTGCTTTCTATCTCAATAAAGCCTTAGAATCGAAGTTATGCTTGTGAGCCATATATGAATGAGCACACCCTGCTGACAATGGCAGATTGAAAAAAAGGCTACTCAGTTCAAGTTGTTTTCAGTATAATGCTCATGTGTACTAGCTCCCCAGAAACTTCAGGCCTTCTGTAGACACCTCCATGACTGTGTCATGCTCATGAAGTCCATGCAGAGCTCCTCATACGCTGTCACTGTCCAATTAATGTAAGCATATACTGCAGATGCTTCTGACATTTCTGGAGATACACAAGCCTCTGTGGAGCAACAGAGGCCCAACAAAATACCTCAAAATACACCTATAGTGGAAGTCCGGATGAAAAAAGGGAGCATAGCCAGGAAAAAAAACTATTATTTACACATCTCTCTGTAGACCACCTATCTTACACCCATGTCACTGGCCCTCAGCAAAGCTAGATGTCTTGAACAATGCCTCAGTATATTGGATACAAGCTCTGCTCTCTCCCCACTTCAGCTATCCTCAATCACACGCTTCCAGGTGCTGATTTCCAGATTAAGGGAGTCTTTATATCAGGCTTTTCACACGCTGTCACCATGGTGTTTGATTACATCAATAGAGGCAAAATATCAGTGCTTAGTGCAAATAAAGAGATTTTTTTTAAGCGGGGAGATCTATTTTTGTCACTTCCTCCTGTGGGGCAGGTTATCAAGATGACCTGCAAGCAGCATTGCAGCAAAGAACAGCTCACTGTTTCGGAAGGCAAGGGGAGACAGATGGTATTTATGGTGTGTCATAAACAGTGAAGGACTCTTTGGACAATATCCTAATAAATACTCTGAAAAGCAACTACCAGGCTCTCATAACTCAACATACAGATTGTCACCCTTTCCCTCCTGCTTTTTGATTAGTTAAGCTTTGCCTTTTAGTATTGCCACATGAAACTCAGCTCCTAAGGACAAACTTTGGAAGCACGGATGAAAGATGCTGCAGGACTCTTTATGGGCAGGACCCATGCAGAAATCCAGGGAAGGAGTATTCTTGTCTTCTTAAGTCTGAGATGCCTTACCAGGCCTGCACCTGCCTCTCAGGGACATATTTCCAATTCTGGTGTCAGTCATGGACCCAGCAGGCCCAATGGGCCCTGTCTTAGCATGGCGTAGTCTCTAAAAACATGTTACTCTGGACTTGATGAACTTTCACAGATAGACATGGACTCTAGTGGTGCAATGTCTGGCTCCAGGTTCAGACTTTTCTCAGACTGGAATGAGGTCTTCATTCAACTCTGCACAGTGTATGCAGAAATAGTGTCTGGAGGACAGTCCCTGTGAGGAAGCCTCCAGTAACCTGTGGGCCTGTGTCCCCGGGTGTCAGTGCCTCTCAGCAGACCTGTAATGGAAGGAGGGAGAGGATGCTGGAGAGCTCACCAGATAAAGTGAGCTAGTGCTAACACCTGGAAGACAAACTATGCTTTGTCCTGAGAAAATGGTTTCTTTCCCCCAGCCCTGGGGGCTGCCATCATCCCCCCTCCTCATTTTTGAGTTGACTGGTGCCAACGCAGCCTCCAGGCTGACAAAACCCACTCTGTGTTGTCCTCTAAGTCCTTCAGAGGGAAAGAGCACCCTTGTCTTCTTGAAACAGTAGTCGCCTTCCTCCCAGACCCCATCAGCTCCGAGAGTGGAGCCTTGAGACTGCTTTCCCACTTGGACCTTCTCCAGGGAGACCACTAGGCCAGACAGCAACTGTTGCCACAAGCAGGGTGTTTCTACTGGGAGTGCTGACAGCCTGTTTTCATCAGCTCCGAATGGAAAAATTGTTTGGAAAAAGGCCTGAAATGTTTATCAAAGAACCATGGCATTTAGTGTAAATGACGAAATGACAGCAAATTAATCTAAAACCCACCATCACAGCTATCGGGAACCACGAGCTGTAATAGCTATGCTATGGTCAGTGGGAGTTTCAACCCCAGGGCTGTGTGTAGTGGTTTCATAGGCAACTTCTGTCTTTCCGCTGAAATTCAGCTGGTTCTAGGGTGGATCACAGGGTGTACAGTGCACCAGCTCCCCTGTGGAGGAGTGGAGGTTCAAAGGCGACCATTGCATTGCATTGGTCATGGCTATTTCATGCTGCTGCATCTGCCCATGGCAGCCTTTTGCCTTACACTGTTAAGTTGCTCATGACAGGAACCAGCCTATTGTTTTGTACTGTGATGAAGATTAATAATCCTCATCATGGTTGATAATGTAAACCTGAGACCGTCTGGGATGTAAGGATTAAAGACCACAAGGAGAATGGCTGTTTGAACGTCTTGTGGTAACCGCAGGAAAATCCTTCCTTCAGCAGTCAGGAGTTCAGGCTATTCAGGCTGTTCCTCTAACAAATAATACCCCCCAGGCCCTTCTGACTCATTTGCAGAGCAATAATTAGGATAGAAGAACTTCCTCCACTCCATCAGCATCACCACTACTTGCAATGCCCTTCTGGTAACATGAGTAGCTTCTATGCCTAGAAAAAAGGTTTAAATCACACATGGGCTGCAACAATCATATGTAAATAATGTAAAAAATGCTTCCATTTTTTTAAGTTATGCTTCTAGCTCTCATGCTCCAAGGCCTAACTTCTAGACTTGGAACTGAGTGTAATGTTGTGGTGGGATATTTTACTTCAGTTTGCAGACAGCCTGCAGCTATCAGTCACAGGGCTACACTTTCCACTCACCTTTGGTTGTCAGTGTGGTGGCAGGTCTACACTCCCCAGAGACATCACTGACCATTTTCAAGGGCAGAGCAGGTGGAGATGAAAAATCGTGCAGTGAAGAAAGGAAGAAGAAAGGAAGATTCACCAAGCCTTTCCTGTACCTGTGATCAGTGGACCTCTACAGATGCCTACGGGCCATACGACATCCAAATTCATGAGCTGCAGCTGAATAGAGAATCTAGTCTGTCTTTTTTTTTTTTTTTTTTTTTTATGAGCATGAGACTCGTGGTTGAGGTAGACAGAGAGAGCTCAGGATTTTGCCTGGAGATTTCCCCAATGCCTAGAGCTGACCAGAGCTGTCTCACCATGCCTAGAGAGGAGCCACATGCAAGCAGAGCACTGGTGGCACGGAGTCATCTCTCACTTCTTCTGCTCATCCTGTTGACCTCCAGCTGTCCCTACGGACACATCCACTCCAGAGTTCATTATGCTTCACTTTGCTCTTAGTGCAAAGCACTTGCCCAGAGAGGAAGATCCTGTGAGGTGCTGGGTCTAAGGTTGGAGGGAAGGCCAGAGGGAAAGCTATTGTTGCTCTTATCGCACTGCGAGATTTGTTGCATTCCAAGGAAATCATCTGGTACTTGGCTTTCCTCACTGCCCTTGCCATCGTGAGGCTTTAGGACAATCCCTAATGTGTTCCCTTGTGAACACTGAGAGCCTTTCTTGTGGGAAACAAGTTTGCAAATTCAGTTGTTTCTATCAAAGATGAGAGAATATCCAAGCAGCGCCAGACAGTACAAGCTTCCCCCACAGGCACTCTGGCGCTGGCATCTCACACTAATCTATCACCACCAAGACCCACAGCACAAGCCAGCATCCCTCTCCCGAGCAGCCACCTCCTCCACCTCCCCCTCTGCTCATAGCCTGCGTTCCTGGCTGCCTACCTCTCCTCCTCCCCGGCAGAGCTGGCAGCAAGGACAGGCACAGTGCAAAGCCTGGGAAAAGCTGGTGCTGACTTTCCTCTTCCCTTGTTGCTGTCTGTGCACAAAAGGGCATGTGTAGGCAGATAAACCCGTGGGACTGAACCTGGTACTAGGACCTATGTCCCACCCGGCATGGCGGCAGCAAGCCCTGAGCTCTGTGGGGCTCTGGGCAGCGATGGGAGAGGAGCAGGGAGGTGCCTGGGTGGGGAGGGGAAGGAAGCTGGCACTTGGGAAGTAGCACAATGCTGAGGTGGCAGTGGGGATTGGAGTCCCCATTTCTTCCCCCCACTCCTCCTTGCCCTCTCCTCCTGCCCCCCACCTAACCCTGCCCTTCCCCTCCTTATCACGCAGTGCTTCGCACCCCCTTTCTGCCCTGGGGAAGCGGCCACCCAAGAAGTGAGGCAGTGGGGAAGCAGGAGGAGCATCTTGTGCTGCCAAAATCGTTACCCACGTTGCTTCTGAAGCCTTGGCTTTGAGTGTCGGAGAGTGCCATTCGCCAGCCCTGCCTCCCCAGGGACCACTTCTGCCATTTCTGCCCTCATCTACTCTTGCAGGGGTTGCTGATGGTGAAATCTAGATCCAAAGACTTGGGACACTTCTTGCTCCCTCCCTATCTCTCACCTCACACCTTGGTCACAGCTTTGCATCTCAGCTCCCTGCCAGAGGGCAAGCGGGGGGGGGTTGCCCCCACCAGCCTTCAGGATAAGTCTTGCCCTTTCCTCCTCCCACCTCCCACTCGCTGAGCAAACCTGGCCCCTTGCTCCACCTGCCTCAGAGATGAGGATCAAAGCATCCCCCTTAATTCTCTCCTCAAGGTCCCACTGCAACACCACAAGCACATCTGGTTGTGGTTTCCCTTGGGAAGGCTCCAGATAGTTGCTGCGTTATCATCCCACCTTCCTGAGGCAGCTCCCCTTCTGCCTTTGCTTGCTCCCCTCTTCCCTTGCTGCCCCTGGTCACAGCATTACTGATGCTCCTCTCCTCTGCCACCTCCACATGCCGCGGCGGTGGCTTGTGGCCAGGGAGGGAGCAGAGGAGGTGCTGTGACTGCATGCAGAAGAGGGCTGAAATATCACGGAGTCAGGAGGTAAGCAGAAGAGCTTGGGATTCCCTCTTACCTCCCATCTGAGGCTTTCTTTGGAGGGTCTGAGCACATGGAGGCACAGCTCCAAAATTAATCAGTTCTTGAAGATCCTCATCATACCAAAGGATAGAGGGGTCTGGCTGAAGGAGATTGCTCCTTTTTGCATCTCCTGCTACTCTTCAGTCTGGAGCTGAGAAGGCTTTGCCACACAAACATCAGCAAGCCTTCATGAAGTTGCACAGGAGGGGGAAAATGCACGCAGAATCCCTAACACGGTGGCAGTTAGCAGTGCTGGAAATGGAAAGGAAAGAAAACCATTGGGAGTGTTTGTGAGACGCACAAGGTGCAGGAGAGTAGGTAGGAGTTGATTGTTTGCTGGTAAATCACACCGGGTTTCATGGTGAAGCACCTAGGGCAGCCTGAAAACCCACCCATTAGTTCAGTGGGATTTAATGTCTTCCAGTAAGTAAATAACACCTCATTTCGTTAGCACAAAGTGGTCTTCATCAAAGTATTGGCAAGATTACAATATTTTTTCGTAAATTCAGCAAATTGCAGTCTGCCTACAGCCATCCACCAGAGTCTTCCTTGTCTCACTTTAATTGAACTTTGTTGTGGGGGAGGGAAATGGGATTACATTTTTTTATTGCTGGGTGTGTTTTATGAGAGATCTGTCAGCTGGAATTGACAGTGCCAATTAAGGTTACATGTTTCCATGCAAGTTGCAGAGTCTTAGAAAGCACAAGAAAGAAGAGGAGGAAAGCAAGCCAAGCTATTTACAGTGACAGATCTGGGGAAAAGCAAGATGGGAAATATCTTGGTTGCTACCTGCAGCTGCGTGGCTTGCCCTCCATCCTCCTTCCCCTCTGCCAAAATACACACACACACCTATGTATTCCCTGAGATGTGCTTGGAGAAGATCGGAGGTTTGTTTCCCATTGCCCTACTCACACCTTACCCCAGCCATCCATGCGAGACCCGTGACTGCACACAAGCTATTGTGTGGTCTTCTCCTACGTGTTTCCGTAGGTGTGAAACAAACACCTCCTGAAGGGAACTCCTTAGGGCTGGTGTCCCTCAGGTCACCCTCTGGTGAAGGTAATTTGAAAAGACAGTGTTTTGGGAAGGAAAGGCACGAAAGTCTGAAGCAGTCCAGGCTTCCTGGTATTGTCTCATAATAAAGTGACACTAATTCACCCAACAAAGGACAAGGAGCGTGATGGGAGCTTGCTTTGTGGGCATCTTAATTTTATTAGTGAAGGGACAAGGGAAAGAGGAGCAGGGGAAGATACTGTATTCCCAGGCAATCTTACTCCCTGGGATTTACTCTCCTGAGCCAGATGTCTGATGGCAAAAGCAGCAGCAGCCTCTCACAGTTCAGAGGCAAAGCTTCACTTTCTGATCTGTGAGGATCCGGGTGCTCAGTGAGACTGCTGGCAGACTCTACCTCCTTCCCTGCTGTGTCTCCACAGCCAGCACCTCTGCCTCTCTCCACAAACACTCACCAGACCCCTTGCATGAGGGCTATCAGACAGCTTCGTGGGGTAGATGGCAAATGCAGCTGGCTCAGCACAGGGGCAGGTGGTAGGGAGGGTGGCAGTGTGCGTTGAGAGCCAGGCTGCTCTCCGTTGGGGGAGGGATGGATGCTCAGGATTTATGCTGCTGTATGCAAAAAATAAACACTCAGTCTCCACGTGCTTTGTTAGCCAGTATGTGCTACCCGGCTAATTCAAACACCCATCCATCAATCCTTCTTTGACTCATCACCACAACATTGAAGAGCACGAGGGAGTAAGCACTCCCACACGGGGATGAGAGAAGGTTCTGTTTGCCATGAGATGTCAAAATACCCCCCTAGGCCAGCTCCTAATGCAGGCGGTTGGGTACAGCACTGCCTTGTTGCTGTGAACCATCACATCCATCTCTGAGTTAAATGCCCATATTTTATATCTTTCCCCATGACACAGCCTACCTCTTTTGGCAGGCTGAGCTTGCTATTGGCCAGCACAGGGGTTTGCCTTTACCAGGCAGATGGGACATTCTCCTTGGCAGGTCTTCAGAGCTTCTGGCCATCATGAGTGGTGGACGGGGAGTCCCTGTTGGCAAAATGGGGGTGACACCAGCTCACCCATCACCCCTTGGTTGGCTACTTTTCTGTGTCTCCATTGGAGAACTCTATTAATAGCTGTGTTTCCAAACAATGCTGGCACTAATAGTGATTTATTGGGACTTAAATGACACATCTGACAATGACACTGACTGCTGGTGTTTGAGCACCAGGCAGGAGTTTTAATGAGGAAAGGAGTAGAATGAATAGCATGTTAAAAGGGAGATGGACTTTACCAAGCTTGTGTTTAAACAAGATGATGAGAAGTCTGATGAAAGCTTATCTATGTGGTAAGACAGATGAATTAGCTGATTCCCTTGAAGGCCAGGTGGCCCAAAGTATTCACTCTTGCTTCCTGGGACTGCACAGCTCTGAACTGTGCCTTTGTGAAAGCAGTGAAATATGAAATGGGAAGGTGGCCTCCACCAAACTGCCCCTATCTTTGGCTGGGTGTTGTTTCTGTGACACAGTGGCTACATTTGTACATGGATGCCCATAAACACAGCCCTGCCTTGACCCTGTCTCCTCAAGGCTGCTGTGTGAACAGTTTTGTGGAGACCCAGCTTGACAAGGGACATGGGATGCAGCAGATTTGCAGTTGTCCTGTTCTAGAGGATGATGCTGGGGCCACAGAGAACACACAAAACACACACATCTCGAGTGGCACTTCCTGAAGCTGGTGGGGAGCAGGTGCTCCCCGTATCTTCTAGATGCAGGTGATGAATCAGCAAATGGCATAACACCAGAAAGGCCGGGGAATGACCGAGACATTGGGCTGGGAGCACCCTTGTGTTCCGTGATGCTGTCTCTCTGGTAGTGACAACACAACACCCACAACATATGTGGGACTAGGTTGCCTACACAAAACAAGCAGTGTCATTTTAGGAATGGTAGAGTGTCCTGTGTGGCCTCTGTGGATATGAGAGTGATGGGAGTGGGGCGTAGGTCCTGTCCCATATCTGGCTGGCCCATGAGGATGCTAGGGATACCCTAGAGGGTCTAAAATGTCTTAGACAATTAGGTCCTGACAGTGTTGGTGTTGGTGTCTCCCTGCTATCTCATTTCAGGTCCTGCTGGATGACAGAAAGAAGGCAAAAGCTAGAGAAGATATCTTTGGCCAGAAACTTAAAATACTCTCGTGACAGGAGTATTAAAAGAAGTCAGACAAGAACATGCCAAAGTTCAGCTCAATCAGTATCTTGTCTCTGATGATAACAGATGATTAGGAAAGTGTGACCCTTCCCTTGCCCCTAGTCTTCTGTTGGGACTATTTCCAAACCTTTTTTCATCCCACAAAGACTGTTCTGTGTAAATACATTGAAGCAGATTCCCCAGAAATAGGGCTTACTATTGCCTAATCCTCTATATATATTCCCATCCAAATAAACACACTCTTAAAAATATATATTGTTACGCAGATTTAGCAAATAAATCAGTCCAAGCACACAATTCCAGAACTTACAGCAACTTCTTCGTATTTTGTGGTGCAGCTTTACAAAGGCATTTCTTCTCCCTCAGAATAACAGCATGTGCACACAGATCCCCAGACAAGCGTGGAGCATCTCCTTCAAAACTGCCTCTGGTAAAATGTTGCTGGAAACGTTCCAGGGGCAAAGTGCTTGCCGTGTGTTTCATGTCCCATGCAGCATGTGAGATGGAGTTATTTGTTTGTTGCTGCTTTGCCTTTGTTTGTGCAAACTGACGCCGCAGGGACTTCTTTTGAGGGCATTTTTCAGCCAAGAAGATTATCCTGTATAAATACAGTGAAATAAGTAGATTTATCACCAGAATGTCTTCAGGCTGTTCTATCTATTTATCTATCTATCTAATATCTGCCTGCCTTTGTAGATAACAGAATAACAGAATTACGTTCCTATCACTGACTAAAACAGACGCGTCGGGCTTATCTTATTTTGGGTCTACACTGAAACTGTGAGCAAGAGCTGAGCTAATTAAATCGGGCAGATTTACCTGCCTCATGCACACCTTGGAGTTACTGCTCACAGCTGATCATCCTGCGCCTTTGCCAAAGGGCATTGCTGCTCTAGCCAAGGGACAGAGAGGCAGCTGGGACCCATAAACCTTTCAATAACTGACCTCGGTCTGAAGGGAAACACGATTCAGAGCCGTGAGCTGCGAGCCCAAAGGGGAAGCTCCTATCAGCTCTGAGGCACTCTGGGCTTTTGTCGCCATTCCTGAGGTATTTGCAACATTGAAATGGATTCCTTTTATTTGTATGTTTTTACCTTTTGTCACAAATTATTTCTGAACTGCACCGTGGCTTTTGAGCTGTTGGGAACAGCCAGCATGAAGGTCACCAGAGCCACAACAGGGTTTTTCAGTCCTGAAGCTGTTAGTATAGATGCAGGTGTAGGTCCTGCTGGTATGTGACCCTGGATAAGTCACTTAGAAGAATGTTTGAAAACTGATTCATCAGAAGGTGGCCCAAAAATGACCGTGAATTACAACCAAAATGAATACCCTGCTCCCAAGCTTATATGTGCAGTCCCATGCATGCAAGCAAACAAGCAAAATGGGAGAAAATAAAGGTAGTAGCTGAACACGAAGTCCTACCTCATCTCCAATGGGCTATGATGAAAACAAAACCAGTAAAACTCTACAAGCAGGCCTATGGATTAGTTTTTTTCCCTGGAATGATAACATGTCCTTTCCATTAAAAAGGTTCTTAAACTTCGATATGAGAGTGCAGCCACATTTTCTAAGGGAATGGAGTCATTGCCCATCAGTTGGTGCACCCAGAAGTCTTTGACATAGTCCTAACCAAGGGGTGAAAAAGGTTACCTTACACTTTAAAGGAAGAGGTGGTAACTTGCTAAGCTGCCATAACTATGTGCCTGTAACTAGGGCCCCCAGTGTAGCTAACAGCTTTGCTTTCATGGAAATCAGTGGGATTTTTCCATTTGAATAAATGTCAGGTGCCTAAGGAAGATCTGGGCTTGGGGAAAGCCTTAATCTGTCCGATTCCTAGCTAACAAGAGTTTTCCCAGAGGTACCCAGAACATAAATAGAGGGAGGACTGTGAGACACTCAGACAATTTGGCAATAAGTCTATATGAATATCTCAGATGAAAGACAGTCCTTAGTTCTGTCTGGAAACAGGGACTATAGGAAGTTTAATGAGCATTTTGGGATCAATCAAGGTTGAGGCTGCAGTCTCCTACTTTGAGAGAGCTAGGAAATAAAGGACAATCCAGGTCTCTGGCTCCAAAACAATAAAATCATTTTCATGCCTATTTCTTCACTACAGCAACTGCAAGTGTAGAAAGAAGCTAATCAGGGACTTACATTAGAATCGGTAGCTGAGTTCCAACTCCTATGAGGTGAAAGGTGCAAGGGAAAGAAGGGATAATGGCTGGTACAGATCTCCTGGCGTTCCCAATACACCACGCATGCACATGGACCTCTATTTTAAGTCAACTGAATCACTGAAGTTTGGAAAGTTTCAATTTTTGTTTGGACAAGTGCATGAATAAAATTAAAGATTAGGTTATTACAGACATCACTCATGCTTTAAAAAATTCAACTGACTGAAAATGAGACAGAGACAAGATGAATAGCTTAGAAGATACAGTGTTGCTACAGTCTGTTTTTCCATCACTGTAGTTGCACTTATCAGACAGAGTCAAAACTGTTCATTTGCCTTTGTTACACAAATACATGTGTATGAAAGAACCTCTTTTCTTAAGGACTTTTTTTTAGATTTTTGAACTTTTTTTTTCGTTTTACCTCTCCTGAATTGGCAAAAATGTTGTGAAACGAACAATCTCTTCAGATTGACAAACTAAAAAATGATGTAAATAAACCAGGTTTTTAAATGCTTTGTTTAGATTTTAACCTTTAAATATAATTGTCCTACAGTTTATAGTGTAAAATGCAAATGAATTTTGAACAAAAAAAAACCCACCCAGAACATACACTTCTACTCATTATGACTTTCAAAGCTGAATTTGGTAGTATCAACTCTTTCTTTTGAACAGTTTGAGATGAATTTACATTTTTCTATTAAAAAAAATAAAAATCCAACGTGCTTTGATATATTCTTCTTGTACCAAAATCTCCAGTGATCTGTACCCCAAACCCAAAGAAAATTATGGTGTGAGGGGAAAGGAGAATCAGAAGATCCCTCATTTCTTGAGCTGACTACCGGGTGGGTTGTCAAGGCCATCCCCGCAGAGGTCACCTTAATCCTCTTTTTCTTAGACAAGACTGTGCCCCCTCACCCCCAGCCGTGGGTTTCAAGAGAAGGTATCTGGACATGAAGCGATGATAGCTCTTGCTATAATATCCGCCCCCATGCATCCCCTGCAGGTAGAGTTTGGTTGGTGATCCCAGAGGAGATAAGCTGTTGCTGATGATGCCGAAGTACAGGACATGCACATGGCTTATCTCGGTCATTCAGTTTGTGTCTGAGATGAGGCACCAGATAAGGATGAAGAATTTGTGCAGACGGAGCCAAGCAACTGCACCATTAATAACCAGAGAGGCGGAGCTGACATTTATTTGCTCAAATATCCATAAACAAAGACTCTCAGAAAATGGTTGTTTTCAAATGAGTCATGGAACGGGCATGGCGGCTGGGTCTGCAGCAAATCCTCTGTGAGACACCCAGGCTCTCAGTTAAGAATCTCTTTTTCTAGGGGGAAAGAGAAGCTCCAGATTCAACGCAGTACTCCCACATGTTGGCAGGGATTTTGTTTCTCCCCGCCGTGACCAGTGATGCACTATGTTTTGGGGCTAAAACTGTCTCTCTGCTCCTTAGATTCATGGTCTCTCTAATATTTTTCAAATTTAAAATAGAAATGTTTAAAAATGAAAATGTTGGGCAGCGATATTGCCTGACACATTTCCGGTGGTGTTTATATAGCTGCATCAGTGGACATCTGTCATTTAGACTATCCCAAGATTCCACATAAACTTTGTCATCCCACTGGCAAGATGGACACGATCTGCTCTTTAAACCAATCCCCCTCCATTCATTCTTGATATAATTTATTTCCAGTTTAGCAGCAGTCCTCAGGGAAGAACAGCAGGTAGCTGCTTTAGGAGGGACTCTCTTGTTCTCTGCATGATCCTTCCTTGCACTGCCATTGCATTTGGAGCCCAACCATCCAAACCAATTGAAGTACCATGAATAGTGCACATGTAACTCTATGGCTTTGCATGGCTGTCCAGAGAGCACAGGAACAGTTGCTCAAGAGCCTGGATCAGACCTGAGTGCTGGCGAAAAAAAAAGGGTGCTTTGATTTACTCCTGCCTCCTACCCTCTATGTTCCAAGTTTCCCTCTGAAAACAAAGAGAGGTATGTACGGGCTTTTGGCTTTATTCAAAATATAAAAGTATTTTTCCTTCTGCAGAGTCCCTGTTGTAGAATTAAAGGAAGGATGCTTTGGGAGCAATTTGTTGGTGCATGTTCTTAAAAACAAAACCCGAAAGAAAACTTGGCTTCCATGAAATATGGATATGACCAACGAATCCCAATCTGTCCAGCACAGGTGAGGGAGAGTGATCTGATCAGGAGGGTGTTTTTATCCTTTTTGAGACATCAGTCTGGCTCTTAAATGTCTCCCTAGCTGACAAGCTTCAGCAGGATACAAAGTGTCTAGGTTTTTGAGAAGAGCCCTCGGATGCCATCTACCATGCCTCCGGGTCTGGGGCTGGCAACTCTGACGAAGACAATCCACCCTTTGTGGAACAGGGCCGCCATCAAAATGTGTGGTCCCACAGGGGTTGCTGGCTGGCATAGGAAACACCCCAGCAATGTTTGGCAGCTGGTGGCTATAACATGCAGTGCAAGTCACCTTGCTGGTTTACTACATAGATCCTTCTTCACAAGGTCCTTCCTCTGCTGCAACTCCTGCCATCTCAGGAAGTCAGGCTCGTTTCAGAGGTGAATTGCTTGGGAGTTAAGTCCACAGTATGGTCTGAGGTGTGACTACAGCTCATGTAGATACACCTGCCTGGACTTTGTACAACCCTGGTGAATGTTGCAAGCATTATCTGTGGAAACATATGCTCAGGGATAGCTATAGAGCAAAACAGATTTAGGAGGAAACTTTCAAGTAGTAAAATACATGGAAAATCTTGCTGGCATGGTCATCATCTTTACAGTGTCCAGGTGAGCTAGTGTGAAACTTACTGGGTCTACCCAAGGAATCCACTGTCTCTCATTTGCCTGCCATGTAATCCAGCATAAGCTCACGTTTAAAATACACAGAAGGCACGAGAAAATCAAATCACAGTTATGGGGTGGGCTGGTTTTGTAGACAAGAAATGCACAATAGTTTGTTGTTCTCCTTTACAGGTGTGTCTGAAACTTGCTACAAAATTAAAACAAGAGAGGCAAAGAACATATTACTGTACCTGTCTCATTTTTTTAATGGAAAAAAAAAATTATTCAAACTTGCTGAAGATTTGATCACGCTTCAGTGTGACATTGCATGCAGCCATATGGGTGCATTAGTCTAGGTCAGGAAATTTATGCCACCCACGCTCACTTACCCACTTTTGCACATTAAAACTTCAGTTTCTGTCACAGAGTGGTCTCAGATGAAGATAAGCACAAGTGAACCTGGTGTTCTTCATCCACACTAGAACATTTCCATCCATGGAGCCAAGCTAGAGGTAGTCAGAGGGAAAACATCAAGAATGTGTATAGAACGGATGTTATATAGTATGTGTGTTGGCTTCTCTGCTTCAACTGTTGCATGCTACAGATCTGCTCTTAGTGTGCCACTCTACCCAGATATAGGCGTAGCCTGTAACAGCATTCTTAGTAGCAGCATTGTCTTATTTCCTTAGAAATATGCCCATGATGTGAAGTTTTGGTCCTGATTTGACATCCCAGTTTATGGGAATACATCAGTCCCAGTGTCTTGGTTCAACTCATTTCAGTGAGAGTGGAAAGAAAGAGAAATTGGTCTGGTTGTAGCTATACCTGAGATGCTAGATGTAAATATAAACCGAGCACTGACCTGCATGGTTTTATCGTCATTTTGCATTGACTCACCATCTGTGTCAGCGGTATACAGGATTTAAGTAATTGGAGAACTCAAAACTAAAGAACTATTTACTGCTCCTGATTTTAGAGGATCAATGTTCAGATACTACACAAACAGACAACATCATGAATAAAAGTGGTTTGGAAATTTCCCAAGGAAGCATCTTTTCTCTGATAAAACAACAAGGTATGGAAAGAAGCAGACACACATTTTTTTGCTGAATGTCTATTTCAAGACACATTTTTGGTGAAGCTAACAGTTTCTTGTTAGAAACTAAATTTTTAGATGTCCCATTTTTGAAAAATGCAACATGTATTTTTGTAACAGACATTATAAGAAGAACATCAAAACTACAAAAAATAAGACCCATTTATTTTTCCTAGAAGTGAAGTACTTTAACTGCCCTGAAAAGACATTTAAGTCCCTTGCCTCAGAATTTTATCTGATGGGAAATTTCATTTTTTGTTTGGTGTTGTCCTGCTCCAAAGCAATGAAAAGAACATGGGGCTACAAGACTTCTTCTCCAGAAGAAACTTCCTGATCCCACATCTTCCTTTAAAACCCCTAAGACAAAAATATCCTGTCTCAGCAGCCGTGGAAACACCATTATTCAATACTGAAGTAGCAACTGCTGATTACACTCTTACAGCAGAAGGATGACATGTTCATCAGCCTAGAAGCTTATGGCTGGGTGGAGCATGAACTGACTTATGAAATATTTGATTCACATCATTTAAGAAAAAATGCAAATATAGAAAAAGGTGCTAGTGATGCCAACCAAGGCTTCTATTTACAGATCAGCTGCTTGGAGAGCATGCAGTGTTTCTTAAGAGAAATACAGAGAGTGAGGAAATGGATGCAAACTCTGAGAGAGAGGAAAGAGTTACTTGATGACACAGGATGGGACTGGGTCCAAAAGGATTACCAGCATGAAAAAAGGGCTATGGTTTAGTCCTGCTGTCTTTGTTCCAACTTTTGCTCTGAAAACAAAAAGAGAAAATATACAGGCTCACGGCTATGTGAAACATATAAAAACATTTTCACATCTGCAAAGCCCTCATTGCAGAATTAAATAATGAAGGCTTTGTGAGCAATCAGTTAGTACAGGTTTTTAAAAATAGCTGCATCACAGACAAATCGGCTTTTGTTCAGAGATTGGGCAGGCCATATGACCAAATCAGCCAGGACAGGTGATGACAAGGATAGTGGCTTGTTATTGTGTTGTGAAACTTTGTACAGTATTGCCATGCTCTGTCCTGGGACCTCAGCAAGTCAGCTAAAGAGAACCAGGCTTGGTCAGGTGAATTGGGTATTTTTTCTCCCAGATAGGAAGAGAGAGGACCAAGTCACTGCTACATTTAGTACCCACCCTTCTGCAACACGCATGTTCAAGGTGTAAAGCACTCTTCACCCCCTATACTTCAGCATTATACCTTCCCTCCTGTTCATATCAAAGCCCATTTTAACAGCCTTGTTGTCTTGTTTATTTTTGCCCAGGTAGTTAACACACTAGCAACGATCTCAAAGTCTGCATGACTACAGCTTTGCTCAGAGAGGAAGGATAGTGTTAACTTTTGTGCTCTTAGGAAGCAGTATTTCAAAGGCTCCTCTGCCCCTCTTAACATTACACAGGTAGGCTGGCAATTTAATGAACATCTGTCTTGTGACCACATGAATCTGTTCTCCATTTCATTTTCTGTTGGGTGAGGTATGTTCTGGCATCTATTCTGATAGTTACTGAACAGAAGAGATGATGCCTAGCCAAATACCTGCTTTCCAGAAATGCCCAGGAGGGACTGAGTAAGAGTGAGCACAAGCAGCAGAGTTGACACGTGGAGTGTCCCTTTGATTTTCTTCTAATGAGCATGCAGATTCTGCTGTTACCCAGTTCTTGGTGTTTGGCTGCAGTGAAGTCCACAGTCACTAACCAGCCTGTTGCACAAACAAGGATTTATTATTTCCACTGATGTTTCTTCCTCATTGGATGCACTATTTATTCTGAGGAACTAACTGGATCCTGCCTGGGGATCTGTGCAGTAGTGCAAAGCTGAGATTTTGTTTCTCCATCAAAGACTCCTTTTTAACTGTTACACCTTTGTTCCAGGCTCTAACAGTGCTGCGACTAGTAGCATGGAGAGGTGTATCTGTGTATTACATGTGTGAATTAATGTAAGTGGTTGTGGATGCTATCAAAGCCACAAGCAGAAATTTGAGAACACCTAGCCTGATGATTTTGTTGCGTTTTGCCTGTTTCTGTGAGTGTGTCAGCAATTTTAAAATTTAATTTGGTGTAATTTCATGTATTAAAATTAGGAAATTCATCTTATGCCTGACAGTAGCAATACTCTGGTAGAATATGACCCGAAAGCTGTTCCTGGATAAAGTACAAACTTAGAGCATGTGAAATGGGGTTTCATTGCCTGGTAACCATTGGCTGAGGTTCTTCATTGTTTTGTCTTGTGATGGGTACTGCGAGAAGGCCAGGCGGTTTCATCAGTCCTGGCTTCTGGCTCCTGCTCTTCGTAAGATGACGTTCCAGCTGACATCTCATCTGCGTATTAGGCTACGTAGGGTGGCGGGTTAGCTTGCCTAAAGAGCTTCTCTCTCCAGAGACAGCTGGGCCTCTGCTCTGGGTGCCCGCTCAGCTTGACAGGAAGATGAATGAGAACATTTGTAAATTTTTGTCTTGTACAATGTATTCCCGGCTTCCTTCCAGCCCTGATTTTGAAACTGGCATGTGACTGGTTCAATTGAGTCTTCCCATGTCTTTCTAACATTCCTTTTCAATTTGGGCATATTGTTCTGCTTGGTGATAGTGGCTGTGATAATTGCATGAGTCAGCCATTTTGCGCAGTTTGGCAATATACTTATCTATTGTTTTTTCATCTCCTTGAACAAAGTTCCCGATTCTGTGACTTGAAAAGCACTTCTAGGATTTTACAGAGTCCTTCCTGCTATGCTCTTGTCTTTACTAAACACTAAATGCATATGGTGGACCTTATCTCAGAGAACTAAGACCATGCCTGCTTGCATTTCATTTTCTTCTGCATTCACTATTAGCTATCTTTAGTTCTATCTTGTAGCCAAAAGGGCACTGAGCTACTGACCACAACTTCTTTCACATTTGTCTGTCAAATCTGAGACAATGCTGTGCCCTTGACCTTGCCATTTTTTCTTTCTCCTTCTCTTTCTTTCTATGACAACATTAGTTTCTTGTGCTTGCAAGTCGCTTTTCCTCACTTCACCACCCTCCATGATCCAGCACAAAATGCAGATGCCCACAGAGAGATGAAAGAGTTCCTTACGACTTTTTAAGTGTGTCCTTAATTGTTCCACAAGTGCTCTGTTGAACTAAGTAATTTGTGGTTATTAATTCATGCCATTAAGCTAGCTGTGAAAAAAAGGATGGCTTGATGTTATTTTGCATTCATTTGATTGGCACCTTATTTGAATGTAGGTTTTATCAAGTTTTATCTCAAGCTGAGTGACACAGCTAATTATACCTGTTTTCACAAGCGCCAAGCTCCACTCTGAAGGAGAGTGAACATATAAAGCACCAGTGCCTTAATTCTCAGAGATAAATGTTTGGTTTCACAAAATGTTTGAGCACATGGGTTTGAAATGTGAGTTCTGCTAGTAAAACTCACACCATAGGCAAATTCTGTGAGCAGTGAGGAGGTCTTTTGTGTCTATTACTCTTAGTAACCCAGAGAGAAGTGGAAGGGGAAAATCCACTGGGACAAGTTCCAGCACAGAAAGAAGAGCTGAACTATCATGGGATGTTTTGCAGGCGATGCTGTGTTCTTTCTCTTCCTTCCGTGGAGCTGAGAGGACCCAGAAGTCCAGGGTTACATTGGTTGCTGGAAGGAAGATCTGAGGGGTGCAGGTCAAATGTGTCCACAGAAACTAAAATAATAATAGAGATGAGCCTATGTAGGAAGATAACTTTTTCCTACACAACCTGGTCAGGGATCACTGAAGAATCTGGGATAGGGAACTGCTGCTTAGAAGATGACACAGATGCATGTCCCTCCTCCGTTAGACCACATCTAGGACTAAAACAATACGTAAATCTACAGAAAAAAACTTAACGTCATAAAAGGCTGCATTTTTTCTATGCCTGCAGGCCTGGTCATCTACTAGCAGGTGTTAACTAGTAAGAAGGATCGTTTTCAGTCGATGCATGGATGATTCATCAGCACAGCAGGTCAGAGAGCTAAGGGCTGTATGAGGAGCTGAGATAATTTTATGACCTATTAAAGCATTTGCCTGGCTGTTCCTGTAGAATCAGTAAGAGAAGGATAATCAAAGCTTGTTCCTTGGGGCACCAGCTAATGATACTAATTAGCACACAGACAAGGCTTTGCTGAAAGCACTACACCTAGGCATGTGCTAATTAATTAGCTGATTGTCTGGATGAAGGTGTTCCCCTTGCCTTCACCTTCTCCTGCAAGATTATGCGATGGGAAAGAAGGAGAGTTTTATGCTTGCTCGTAAAATAGATGCCACTGTGGAGGAGTCCAACATGGTGAGTTTAGGCAGCTTCTCCAAAAGTACATGTGCTGAGGTTTAAAGAGATTCCCTCAAACTACTACTCCAAGTTGTGTCTCAGGGCACTGGGGGATAAAGGTAGTGTTAGAAGTTTTTTTGGTCTGTTTGTCCTCTAGAAAAGGACTGGTGCCAAAGCCAGCTATGTCCAGCCTCCTGTGTCTACTTAGGCTATACCAATGATATTCAAGTGAAGTCACAGTCCTGAGCTTCTGGGAAGAGAGGTTTGTGTGGAAAACAGTTCCTGCTAGTTTCTACGGTGCAAGAGCCTTGCTGCTCATAGACAAAACCAGGCAGTGGTACAGGCCCTTGGCTTAACCACAGGCTCTCAGGAAACTTTGAAGATCAAAGATCACCCCCTCTGATGGGCTGTGGGGCTGGCTGCCTGTCCCAAGCAGGGGTCCTTGCAATGATCTCAGATTCGATGAAATCCAGTGTCCTGACATTACAGTGACCGCTTTTGCTCCAAGGAGCTCAACTCAGGAAAACATCAAAGTGTTTTCTCTTGATGGCTTTCTATTTCTAGGAGACTGTTGGATATGATCCCAAGTGATATATCTGGCTTTTTCTCCAGGCTGGTTTGTGTGTGTGAATGTGACTAGGAAGAAAATATTCCTGCCGTTGTTATATGGGAGAGAAGCAAGGAAAGACCAGTTTAAGAGAGCAATGTAAGGTGGAGTATGTTTTTCTCCTATCCCTGTACAAACCCCTGCCTGGCCAGACCTCCACAGTGTTCAACATTTTGCCCGACCAAGTCACAGCCAAGTTTTGCAGCTGCATTCAGGGTTTCTCACTCTCTTTCCTCTCCCCTGAACTTGCAGAGAAAAGAAAACTTCTGCTGTGTTTCGAAGTGCCTGACATACAGGTTGGCTGGACTTACTGCGGGCAGAGGAAAGAGAGCAAGTTGCGCCTTGTAGTTTCATAGGTCCTGCATAAAAGCTACCACGTGGGAAAAGTTCTTGATCAGGTCAGGTCTTGAGGAGCTATTGGGTGGTCATCCTTTCTGGAAAGGGGAGTGATGGGAGGTCCCCTCCTTTGCTCGTACAGAGAGCACTGGTAATTTTCAGCTCTGGCTCAGGTCTTTTCAAGATGGCTAAAGCCAGTGTTTTGTGAGCAGACTTGGAAGCAAGAGGGAAGCAGCCTTGTGCCATCAGTTCCTTGAAGCAGGTGATTTTCCTGCCTCATGGGATATGCATATGCTATGAAGTAGCCCTTCCTTTCATATGCTTTAGGCTTGTGTCTGCCCCACTTCCAGTGTGGCTTGCCTGCTTTCAGATTTGCCTTGGTGCCCAAACCTGCCATCCCTTCTCCCTGGAGGGTGGTTCAGCCCATAGGTCTCAGCCAGAACGCGGTGAGCACCTCCAACATGTTCCCTGGGTGGCCCACTAAGACAAAGCCCAGCAGTCTGATGGCCAGTGCTTGTTCCACAAATACGAGCTGCTCCTCCCATCGCCTGAGTTTGTATGCCCATCACAAGCATTCATAAACACTGTCCATACGGGTATGTGACTTGGTGAGTGCCCATGGGGTTGACTTTTACAAACCTCAAATTACCACGTGAGGGGATAGTTGTTCTCAAGGCCCGAGTCATTTGCTTGATAGGCCCTATTTTTAAATGAAGGAAACAGAGGTGGCAGTGTTACTAGGAAGGAAGATAACTATCATCTTCACTGTTACACAGGGGGTGGGGGCATTAAAAAAAGTCCCTTCTTCCTAAGGTGGTACTCCACCTTCAATCAGAGGGACAGTCCACATTACTTCTTCTAGTTTAAGGACAGAGAAAAGCACACATGAAGTGGAAAATACAAAACATTCCATTTCTGGTTTTGCAGGACCTGTAAAAAAGCTGGTAACATGTCAAAAGCCAGAAGCTTGAATCTTCTCAGATGTCTTCTCGAAGTGCCGTGTAACGTATTTCAAAAGTTGTGCATTTGGACAAGTGCGAGTTACCGTGTGTGGCAGAAATAAAGCACCTTCCTTTTTCCTATTCATGTTGCATACAGACACAACCGCGTCATTCACATAAATCAGGCACAATTAGCCAGAGGGCTCAAATTTACAGTGTTTCTGATAAACCAGACGCTTCAGAAATTCTGTGATGGGAAAAGGCTGCACTCTGCAAGAACACAGCAGGTAACAGTAGCCTTGTGAATGATAGCCCAAAGCCTCAGCTTTCGCCTCAGTACCTGAACATCTCACTGTCCTGAGGGAAACATCTGCGGAGCAATTATTATCTTGGAAAGAGCCATGGGAAAATAAAGCAGTCGGTAACACTTGAAAAGCGTCCCAGATTCCCACTGAAAGGCTTTGTCAGAGCTGTGAACCTTCACTTTATTTAGCTGTATGAACTTTTTTTTTTTTTTTTTTCCGAAGTGGGTAGTAAACCAAAAAAGTATCCTGTATGTTGCTGTGGTGGGAAATCATAGCCGTGATAACATTCAGCTGAAGGTTGTTATCTAGTGGGTTGTAACCTGGGAAATATGGGAATATTTCTCAAAGGAAAAGCAGGGCTTGTCCCTTCGTACTCTTTAGGAGCTTAACTGTTTATGTCTCAGTAGGTCCCAGCTGGATGAGTCAGGTAACACACAGAGGGACAGCCACTGATTTGCGCTGACCTGCAGAGGGATTGGATGTGTCCACCCCCTCTCCACAGGACACAAATTCTATGTCACATACACTCTTCTTTTTTTTCCTTGAGTTTTTATTTTTATGCAAGAGGAAAGGGCGATTGGGACCTTCAGTTTGTACAGACCTCCCTGCTTCTGTCTCTGCTGACGTATACAAACTAGCATGGCAGGCCACTAAATACATGCCTATCACAGCAGGAGAAATGACAGGCCCGCCACTGAGCATGCTGTTTCCTAGCAGGACAAGCTGGATGGCACAGTCCCCAGATGCTGCTCCGTGCTCTGGCATCCCTCCTGCCCATGGGTCTTCTGCAGCAGGGACAGGGTCACAGCTCCAGCTGTGCTGGGCATGGCCAGTTGCAGCAGTGGTGGTGAGATGTGGGAGAGCCTCAGAGAGCCTGCATGGGTGCACCAAGCTGTGGAGGAACCTGAGTGTGCATGGGGAAGAAAAGTGTGGGGTACACCACCTGCCTGCATGCAATCCCCAGTGGAAATGGCACGTGAGGCTGAGCAATAGTGCTTGGCACTTGCCCTCAGAAGCTATCAGAGGACTTTGGGCAGGAGACAGTATCACTCCCCCCATCTTCCCAGATGGCAAAATCGAAGCACAAGGCAGTGAAATAGCTTAGCTAAGGTCACCCAAGGAGGCAGTGGAGGAGCTGGGAATAAAACCCAGGTTTCATGAATCACTAAACCACATTGTTTCCCCTTAGGGCTATGGATGTATTATAATAGAGCAAGATCCAGATGTGGTTTTTAACTGTCATTCAATACTCTGTGTGATATTACTCTGCCTAAGAAAATATTCAAATTTGGACTCCATGAAGATTTGACTAGTTCAGGGGAGCTTGATTAAGCCTATTTGGCATGACATTGTTATGCAGAACAGCACACAAGGGGATGGAGGGCAATTCTCAAACACATTGGCAGGGCCTGTGGGGTTGCTGAGCCCTTTTAGTAGGCAGGAGGATATATAAGGGTTTGAGAAATATAATCTCTGAAAATGAAGGAGGGAGCAGAGTCAGAGCAAAGGAGCTGGACCATATCACGAGGTAGGAAGAAAACAGATGCTTGGCAACAAATCTGTGATCGGCCGATCCCCTTAGAAAGTGATTACTCTCCAGCTATTCATCTCTGTTCCCTCCATTCCCCACTCAACTCACCAGCTCATCTGATTGTTAACTGCTCCAAAAAGCAACCCAGGCTGTTCTGAGGGAGCTGGGTTTGGAGGTGATTGCAGAGCTGCCTACGCTTGCCATTTGGCAGAGGTAGTCAGCAGCGGTGGTGAGGATGAGACAGGGCAAGGGTCCAGGGGTGGTCAGCTCTCCACCCAGCTCTGTCACATCTCAGCAGCCCATCTAGCTGCAGTCAGAGAAAGGGGTGTTAGCTGGGTAAAAAAAAAGCAAAATTACTCTGCATGCAAAACTCTCCATGCTTTGATATTAAGAGTAAGCAGTGAGAGGGCCAAAACCCCATAGCCTGAAACCATGATTTAAATTGATCTGTGTTCACATTTCTACCTTCAGGTTTGGTCTGGGGGGATGGGGAGAATGGAAGAATTGCATCCTTTCATCAAATTTCTTCATTAAAATTGCCCCCCACCACACCCTGAAAAACTGCAGGTGTTTTTCCTAAAAGGCCTGTTCTTGGAATCAGATGATTGCATATCATCTCTGTTTTAGCTAAGAATAATAATGAGCTCCTTAATTTTTGGAGTTGGCTTATACAATTAGAAAGTTATGTTTAGAAGACTGAAAAACTTGAAATAAAAGGCTGTCCCTTTCATACTTCTTAATGTTAAATAAACTTTTGTGATTTAAAGTTTAATTCCTGTGTTCTGCAGAAGAACTCATGCTTTTGAATGTTTGGTCTTAGAGATGCAGATTTCATACTGTCTTAAACTGGAAGTAACATTCTTCCTTTCTCTCCCGATAGGGTTATGTGATGCTTCTGAGCGATGTTGTAAAAACATTACCCCATCTGCATGTTACGAGAGTCACGGTGATGCCTTTGTGCCCAGATTAACAGAACCATCCTCATCCAGTCTGTAACCATGCAGCAAATCTGTGTCAGAAACAAGAGTCTCATCCTGCTGTGTAGAATTTGTATTCAAGTCCCAGATTAAGTGATTCCTGTGGACATTGTGTTTTAAAAGCATTCAAGGGGCTTTGATTATAAGAAGTGCCAGTCTAACCTGCGAATAAGACCTTGTGCAAGGCTCCTGGCTGTGCTGAGGGTCCAAAATGGTAGAGAGAGGATAATTTTGTGGAGAAGCAGTGCAAATCCATGGCTTTCACTCTGCAAGGCTCCAGTCTGTCCCCTGTAAACTAAGCAAGACAGCAACTGTCATGTGTACTGATCGCAGCTCATACTCATTAGATACAGATGAATGAAACAACAGTTTGATGTGTACCGAGGGTGGAAAGTGCTACTTCAATATTGGCATTAAACCTTCCTAATGATCTAGTCATACCACCCCTCCTTTTTAAAAATAAAAAAACCCCAAAGCTTCCTGTGTGTTTTTGCTTATTTAAAAAGGCCACCAGGAAGCTACAGGAGAAAATTAATCTTTCACTTCTCTGAATGTAGGGACAGCAGCAATTTCACCATATCCTGGTTACCTAAAATGTGGGTGGCTTACATAAATAAAACTTGCTCTATAGCTGCTGGAGAGATACTGGTAACTCCAGGAGTGGATTTCTGGCAGTCTAACCAAGAACTCAAAATGAGAGGGGAAGATTTGTCTTCTGGAGTGTCTCTTTCTCCATCAGCCATAGGAGCTTAGATCATCAGTTTAGCACAGAGGCCTAAAATTTAGGTGCAGTGAACTGAAGCCACAACCTGATGGTCATGTCACAGAGAGGGAAAATGCCTGGCTAGGAGAGGAAAAATAAGGGCTGAAAAAGGGAATCAGAGTACAGCCTCAGAGGAGGTAAAAAGAGATGGAAAGTTGGAGAGTTAGAGATAAAAGACAGCACTTTTAAAACAAAGCCAGTTCAGAAGCTGTAATGCAATGTGTCCTTCAATATCAGGTTAGCTGTTCAGCAGCTGGCACTTTGCACCGTGTGAAAAGATCTCAGCTGAAGATCTTCGATAATCTGGCCAGCCATGGTGTACTCGGGTGCATTATTCCCATAAGCCCAGCAGACAACTGTGGGGTGAGGGAGGCAGAACTTTTCCACCACTGATGGGCAGCCTTGCTGTCCCCTGCTCCCACCCACCATGACTTATGACTCTGGAGACACTGCCCTGAGCACTGGAGAAATCCACAAACCACTATGACATGATACTATGGATGGGATGGGAGCAATGTTCTTCTCCTTGAGCCTTATGGAGGGAAACTCTGCCAGGGTTATGGGATTGCGAGGTCCTGGGAGCACGTGGTTAGGAGAGTGCCCCAGGAAAGAGACACACAAAGGGTACACTGGATCTGGATGATGGAGATGGCTTGCTCCAGGAGCCAAGTCTTGATGGAGAGACTGAAACTGGAAGCTTGCTGCATCTTACCTGCCATAGCCAGCATCTGGCTGCGTATCTCTTTACAATCCAAATAAAACTTTATATTGCAATAAATGCAATCTGGCCAGCCAGGTGTTTGCTTGCTCCTCATCCGCTGATAACCGGGACCCTTACTATGATATCATAACACTTAATGCTTCTGCCCACAGCCATGCTTGACTACAGCGCCCTGAAAAATCAGTTTGGGTTCAGCTTCTCAGCCTGTGGCAATAAGCCTGACTACCCAGGAAACAGGTGGGGGGGAAGCCGACTGAGTGTATTTACAGAGGGACGGAAATATTAAACCTTCCCCCTGCTTGTAAATTAAATGCACTGTTAAAGCTCTGGTCAGATGCTCGCCTGACCACCCTGCCATCTCCTCTGGTTTATTTCAGCAGCAGATGCAAGCCCACACTTCGGTGGTGAGCACTGCCAGTAACAAAGCAAATCTACTACTCACCCTCCTCTTTGCCCAGGAGATAAGTACTCAACTATATTAACTCCTTTGGAGGGGGAAGAGGGAGCAGCGTGGTTTCGTGATGTGGTGGAAAAGCACTTTATCTTTGCTGAGGTCACGCCTGCCCTACTAACGTGAAGTGGAATGGGCTGTGTGGGATGGCGACCAGCCAGCCAGCAGCAAGCTCTGAAGAAGCCCACAGCCCGCTGGAGCAGGAACCTTGCGCAGCTCCGTCTCTCGTCTCCCCTGGTGGTGCTGGGTTGTCGGGTGTCACGTGGCGAGACATTTGTCCCTCCAGCCACCCTTCTTCCTCCCAGCAGGCTGAACAGCCGCCTGCCACCCTCACCGGTGCGACCTGTCCTCGCTGTGCTAGCTGAGCACACGTTTGGATAGACACTTTGTGAAAGTCCATGTCCTCTTTAAAAACTGGAAATGGGACTTAACTTCAAGCTTTGTAAATGAACTTCAACCCTGTCTGTCACTGAAGTCCTGGGCATGCTGCAAGAGAGTGTTATATTGCTGATGTTGCTTGATTTACTCTGTTTGTCTCTTCTGTCTTCCCTTCTTTTCTCTGCATTCCCCATTCTTCCTTCTACCGCTTTTTTTTGTTGCAGAAATAAGTAAGGGAGTAGATTTGCATGGTGTGAGATGTTAAGAGGAACCCTATGCCACACTAGCCTGGACACTGTGTCAGGGAGAAATGTATATGTCTGTGTGTTTGAGACCACTTGCACAGGACGGCAACTGCAGGACCGTGGGGATAGGAAAGCCTGATGTCTTGAATACTGCAGGGAAGCAGCCAGCCTTGATCCTCATTCTGGGAAACAACAGCTGCTGCCAGGATAATTTTATCCTCTTACTTACACAAGAGAGAAGATCTATTTTACAAACATCCCGTGATCTCCTGGACCCATATATGCGGTCATTTCAGGTCAGAGTTGCATCACTGGAGTGGCAGGTCCGTATTCTGACCTGCTTTTTTTCTCTCTTCTAGCAGACTCTTCCTGCCTTGAATGCTCTCAGCCTAGGAACGATGTTCTTCCCTCTCCTGATTGAGCTGGTTATCACTGCATCCTCTTCCCAGAGTCTCTCTGTGACTTGCAGGACACTAGGAAAGTTTTGCTCTGTACTCAATGTAGTGATTCACTAAATACTGAAGAACATTCACAGAGGAAAAGAGCTGGTTTCCCTGATTGCAGGGTGCAAAGTGCTAAAGATAAGGTATTCTCATGCCCTTATCAGTTCTTGTGCTGAAGTATCTGGCTTTTCCTGGCATTACACTTCTTACTGTCTGCCTGAGTGCAAAGGAAGAGACACAAATTAATTAAAAAGAGAGATATTTCCCAGCTCACTGCCTTTGCACAGCAACTAGCTGCCCTGCTGCACCTGTAATCTGCACAGTACCTCTGATTAGCTCCCAGAAACACTCCCCAGATGAAAGTTTCTCTAATGAAAAAATATGGAGAGAGAAATATAAAAACCCTTCTTAATTTTTTGGGGGCTGGCAAGAGAAGAAAACCTGAAATGTTTCATTTTATAATCAAGCACTTTGTTATTTTCTCATTTGTTTGTTTGTTTGAAATAACTTTCTGGCTCCACATTTTCTTTTGAAAATATTCAGAAGATAAAAAATCCCCAAGCCTTTCAGAGGAGCTAAAAATGAGAACTGTTGGCATTTCTGGAGAAGCAAATTGGCTTCAAAGGGGACAAAAAAATGGCTTAAAGTCAAAAAAACCTTTGTATTTCAAGAAACTAAATTCCCTTGAAAATGTCATTTCCTTCAGATTCTTCCAGTGCCAAAATTTCTCCTTTTTTTTTTTTTTTTTCTTTTAAACTCTTTCCTTGAGGTTGCCAATGAGTCCAATTACACACATTTTGCTCTGAACTGTAATTAGCACATTGGAAGTGCTGGGTAGCACAGCCAAAAGCAAGAGTACTCCTGATTGCCTCCCGAGGCTGCCCCGCAGCACTGGGGGTGCCTGGGAGGGCACTGGGGTGGCTTTCGAGACACGTTTTTATTTGGTTAGCAACGGTCACTTGGCATCTGTGCAATCAAAGTATTCCCATATTTAACACCGAGCTGTGCACGCTGACAATCGGTGGGTTAATCATTATGGAAATACTGACTGATTCTTGAGTCAAATGTCAGGTGGTGCCAAAAAACTGAGCCCCAGGACAAAGGATAGGGAAATTCAGCTCTGACTAATGCTGCAGATAAAACGTCTGTTATACAAAAACTTGTCTTCCAAGACAACACTTGAGTCACAGCAACATCTGAACCACAAAGTCCACTCTCCTTCCCCACGAAAAACAGCAAATGCCATTAGTTGGTATCTGATTTAAGCCAAAGTCTGGCATTCTTAAAGCCTTCAATCGGGGACAACTTACAGGCCTGCTAACAAACTGTCCAGGCTGCTGGGGGTTATTTATATAGAGATTATAGGAAAAATTAAAAAAAGGAAAAATAAAAAAGACTCAGAGTTAGCCATGAATGAACTTAGAAACTAGAAATTAAGAGGGTTTCTAGGCAATAGAGGGGAGGAAGTCTGGAGCATGTCCACCATGGGTATAGCACCAGTAAAAACTGGTATTGGGTTTTAAGATGATCTGCGTTAGTCAATGAATGACACAAATGGCTGTGAAAGCAGGGGCCAAGCCTCTTGATTTAGCTCTGCCTTTCTATAGTCCTGCTTATTGAGGGTTGAAGAACCAAAAATAGAGGCAATAGTCATAGCAGCCAGTGTTTGCAGTCCCTCTTCAAAGTATTTAAAATAAAGGCTGCCATCTTTGACAATGACTCAGGATTTTGAAGGTTTCCAGTTTTGGCTGCCCAATGTAACAGAGAGAAAAAAGCATGATTTCACACAGGGTGGTCTCTTCTGGGCACCAGCAAGCTGGATACACCACTAGGCCTTTTAGGACATCTTTGTTTACCCATCAGCTAATGCCCACAGATGTTTGACCTTAATCAGCCCTTCCAGTCTGGCCCAGGGCAGCAGGCAGTGGAACATACTCGGTAGCTTTTTTTTTGGAGGGTAAGAAAGGCAATTTACAGGGCAAAAATGTTCCAAGCATTATTTTCCTGATCTTAATGTTGGCTGCAAATATATGTATCTTAAAGGGCAGGGAGAACAATACGTGACATGGAGCTGGGGGTGTGTTTCTGACCCAGTGGCACTGTGTGTATCAATCGTTCACCAACATTAACAATGGAGTTCCCATAATCTAATTTTGACTTAGCTTCTAACCCTGGAGCAATTCAAGCTATTTTTTTTCAAATCACTGGCCATGGCAAGAGTCAGTGGCCATTGCATAAGGGACGATTACAACGCACAGCTGGGATGGAGCTTGGATGTGCCGCCACAGTGCGTGGAAAGAGGATGGCAGCTCTGGATGGCAGTGCATCCTCTGTTGTAGAGTGTTCTTGGAGAGAGACATACCTCCTGCCCTTCAGCAGAAGGGGGATCCTAAATGGCCAGCTGAGACAAAATGCTGAATTTTTAAATAGAGAAAGGGCAGTGTGATGAATCCCATCTGAACAGAATATGGTCATTAACACATCGTTAAAGTTGCCTAGCCTCTTACAAATGCAAACAATAAGATCCTTCTGGGACTGTCAGTCTCCCCTTTCTCTCTAAATGCAGCTATATTCTTTTTAGTACATGGTGACTTTTCAATAGTCAGTCTGCTTCTCTTTTACTTCACAGCTACTGCTGTTCCTCAGCTGGACAGAAGCAAGATGTTTGCTCTCTGTGGTCTACAAGCTGTGGCGGATCTTTTTCTCGTGCTCCGTAAGGTTTTACTGTTCAGGACCCAGCCTACTTCTTTAGTGGCTCAGAGAGGACTAGAGTTTATGGCCTCACAAAGGATAATGTCACCTGAGAGAAAGTGGGTGCCCTACCAGTTTGTGCCACTGGCCAGGAAGCACCTAAAGGGGAAGCTGGGAAACTAGGATTTTACCTCAGAATAGGTCTCTGGGGAGCATGCAAAGCCCAAGGTTAGCAGCTTCATAGTGGCTGCGATGTTTGCAGGACAGCTGAGCTATCTTGGTAGAATGGGATGCTGTAATCCAGTTTGAAGTCAGGGATCTGGGCAAACTACAGTGAGAAGTACCAAGCCAGCAATATAGAAATGAATTGGTTAGTAGCCTTGACCATCTATCCAAACTATTCAACCATGATACAAAACACAGGACTGTGACAACAATAACATTCCTTTTACATATAGCAAGCTCCGCTACTAGAAAATGCAGTTATAGTGGTGTACCTCTTCCCACCAGTTCCCATTTATCTTTGCATCCAGCTTCAACTAGGTAATTTAGACAATATTTTCTGGGCAGAAAATCCTGGCAGAGCTACCATAATCTCACCAATGAGAAAGAAAGAGGAGGTGCAGAGGAAGGGTCCTGCATCAACCCAGAGAAGAGTGCATTCATGTTGCAGACAACAATTGAAAGAGCTCAGCTTGTTGAGTTTAGTGAAATGAAGGCTGAAAAGGGTAGGACTGGCTGCCACAGATACATCAGGGGCCTAAATATTGGGGAGGAAAGAGAGCTATTTAACTCAAGTACAATGTTGGCTTAAGAACAGCTGGGTACAGGCTGCCCATGAATGCATCTAAACAATAGGAATAGACAGAAAACAGCAATACAAAAGTTAAAAAAAAAAATCATTTTCAGATTATAAAGTCATAGAAATGAAGCTGAGAAAGGCCTCCAGAGACCTGCTCATTTTAGGCTTTTTAACCTTTGGTAATATGACAACTGCTCCTAAAAGAGAAAAGCCAGAAACCACTTTGTCAGTGGGGCCACAATAATTTTCGTTCACAGCTTACTAAAAAGAAGACTGTCGCCTGCATGTTCTTATTATTTTCTCCGTTTTGGTTGTATGTTTGTATATGAGAACACGAGGTATTAAAATTAATACTTTGCAGTAATTTCATAGCCCTTCAATCTGACAGTGTTTTATGAATAATTGGATGAGAAATATTGCTCTACTGCAATCCTCTGCTCCAAAGCCCTGTCACAAACATCTAAAGCATCCTTCATTCTTGATACACTCATGGGAGAGGTCGTGGGGATGTATGTTGTTGCTGCTAGCAGTCGGATGCAGACTTTATGATTTCTCCTAGCATCAGGCAAGGAACGAGGCTTGAAGGAATGTGAGACCTGAGTGTGATGGTGGTAGTGATCGGGAGCTTTCAGGCAGCCCCACCACTAAGCAAAAGGAGTGCGAGGTGGCGGGTGGGGAGGCCAGGGTAATTTCCCTGGAGCAGTCTCAGCTGGCTGTTGGGGGCTGTATGGAAGATCCATGCTAAACCCCCAGGAAGGTGGCAGCTGACCCTGAAGCGCCATCAGGGGCTGTGGGTAAGGCTGAAGAAAATGCATCTTCCATGTCATCTCAGCCCCAGGCAACAGAAAGAGCAGGTAAGCTTGCCCCCGGTTCTCAGTCCCAGCTCTGCTGCTCCCCGTCCCCACGCTCCTGCCTCAGCACTGCGGCAGCAACAGCCAGTTTTAACCCATGTTGCTGAGGAGCCCTGAGCCCCTGCTGTGATGCTCTGGCTCTGTGCAACCCTCCATGTGCCTCTTTCCTCCTTCCAGCTGCTTGTCTTATCTGTTTAGTGGTGATCCTCTTCCAGAGCTAGGAATGGTTTCGGCAGTGTGTAAAAAGAGTGCCCAGTAACAACCAAGTCCTACATCCACTTGGAGACTAGAGATGCTCCTTTCCTACAAACAAGCATCAGAAGGAGCTTTTTTTGGCTTCACATCTCTGCCTCTGCACAGGAACCTGTGTCACCAGTGGCTCCCCAGACTGGGGTGAGCTAAAGTGTCAAGTCCTTATATTTCAAATATTCGCATATGCATTCTTTCCACAGTCTGTGAAAATACCCCCCAAAAGTGCTTCTGGGGCTTAGAGCATTACTGTTCCAATCTACACTGTCATTTAGTTCCCTGGGTAGTAGAGAAATTGGGAGTGGAGAATGCCAGATCTGGATTTACTTTGGCCATACAAATGTATTACTGAGCAGTGAAAAGTCAGGAAAAAGCATAAATCTCACTGCTACACTCCAGTGCTCTGGGAGTTTTTCAAGTCCCTCTGGAATCCAGAAACAGTTTTCAGTCTGGAAGTCTAAATGTACTTTACTGACAGGACCAAATCCAGTCTTAACACAAGGCCATGGAAGTCAGGGGAGTTTCATTAGGAATGTGTTAGGAATTGCATCTCTGCTTTAGGGGCTATATATTAGGGGAGCTGCTGAGCCAGCCTGCCTTTACAACATGTCAAAAGTAATAAAGAACAAGCCTTGTACCAGTGTGTTTTCACTCCTCACCCTGAGATTATCAGATCACCACAGATACCAAATTACTCCTGCAAGACAATGGCAAAAATGTTTTTCTCTGCTCAGCTGTCTGCCTGTGCTGTACCACAAAACTCCTGCAGATTGTTGCTGTAGCTTTATCACTTTCGCCTCATAATTAGCAAAGTGGTGTTTTGTCCATTTTACCGAACAGCAAATAGAGCATAGGACTGAACTATATGCATTCATGACAGTGCACCCGCAGAGGGTCCGAATATCCCACAGAAAACTCTCAACAGGCAAATCAAAACTGTAGGTGGAGAAAAGCACTGGAGATTTATACTGCTGCACCCCATTGACTTCTGAATGTGCCAAGTGGGTGTGTGTGCTTTAAAATATGTGCATACACGATTTACTCATTCGAGGTCATACTGACAGCTCTGCAAAGCCTGAAAGGAGGAGAACGAATGTGTCCTAACACATCGTCCTCCACCAAGAAAGCAGAAAGCCATGCTGGGCAGCCTCTGGGATTTATGAGCATTTTCCCATTCAAGCAGAGCTGCGTTACTGGTGGACAGGTAGGTAGCAGCTGTCCCCATTGCGCTGTCCTTGCTTGCACCAGCCGTGACAAGCTCCTGGCCCTGCAGAGGTCGGGACCCTGGAGAACTGCAGCAGAGACATCAAATGCTATTCAAGGCTCCTGCAAAGTTGCTGCATCTCAGACATCCCAAATATTTTAAATTTAAAACACAGCTTTGGAAGGCATGCCTCTCCTGCAACATTCTTCTCATTGCACCCGTGTGCACGGGCTTGGCTTTCCAAACAACAGCTCTACTGTGGGGCTAGCTTTGTTATTAATAAGATGGCTGTGTTTATGTAGTTTAAGTGATGTTAAAATTAAAGTGAAGTTATGATTCAGCTGACTTCAAGTTTTCTCAGCTCCCCTCCTCTGCACACAGAGTTTGCCCTGCACTTGTTTGCCTTGGTAGGGCCCGGGCTTAACAGTAACAATTTCATCTTCCATTTATAGGCATCTGCACGCCATGTTATTCTTTTAAAGCAGAACACTTCTCAGAGCTGAGCAAGGGGGACATGTAAACCCATGCGTGCAATGGCAAAAATCTTTTCAGGATCTCAGTTTTTTCACATAAAGAATAGCTTTGTCTTTGCCCTTTGGGAAAAATAAGTAGAAAAGGAAAAAAGTCCCATCTCTGACTCTGGATCTTGAAAAAGAAAGGGAAACAGTCACAAGCCTGCAATGTTTTACAGTCAGTGTACACTGCTTGGCGAACTTCCAGGGCAAATGTAGGAAAGATGTAAACTGGTGGAGTTGGGTATATCAGCAGAGATATTTTCTGCATGGAGAGATGTATTTGTTTTTTTTTTTTTTCTTAGATATTTAGACTTCAAGCAACCACTGTACCAGCAACTATCTCTCCCAAGAGACAGGCTTGGGTTCCCACTCAGACTTCCTAGCACCTGAGTGCTATTCAGCCTGTGGAGAGTTGTCTCCTTCCTGTTAATCACTAGCTGGAAGGTTTATCCTTTGTATCAGTGCTTGTGCTGGAGCTTCTGGATGATTTTTTTTTTTTTTTAAATTAACATTTAAAGGAGGTTTGTAGCAGGAATTTCACAATTTGGGAACGAAGACTCCAGAGAGACCTTTCAGCTTTGCCTTAAAGAAAAGGAAAGAAACATGAATGAGATCCTGGCTGCAACAAGGCCAAAGGGAACTGCAGCCACAGCATCATCTGGTGAGAGCAGCCTGGCACTCATAAAAATGAGATTTGTCCTCCCTCAGTGCCACTGAGTTCTCTCTGCTGCACCTCTGCACAACTGGAAATTTGAACTAAACATGATAAGCCTGCAGCTTATCATCAAACTGATAAAATGAGGTGGATGGGAAATGATGTACTCCTTTGTAGGGGGGGAGGTAGTTTTGCTTCAGCTAAAACCAAACTGCTTTTGCACTGCGAGCATCCCTCCCTTTTGGCAAGCAGCCTTAACACCCTGTCCCCTGCCCACAGGGCCTCAAATACTGCCAGCTCCTTGGCTTAATGCTGGTTGAAATGGGACTCCTCGCTCCCCAGCATGGATTTGCTGAGAGGCCCTTGTCTTCAGGACCCTCTAGGCAAGAACTTCTCAGATGGCACCCACCCCTCTTGCAGGATCTCAGGGGGCTACGGGTGACACTCAGCAAGGCTTGTCATGGGCAGTTTTCACCATGCGGGATGACCAGAGTGCCCATCACATGCCTGTTGAGGCAGAACCTCCAACTTCCTAGGTCGCTGTGGCCAATTCTGGACTCCAAACTCATGCCAATGACTTGCTAAGACCCCAGATTCTTGGCAAAGTGAATGCAGGCTCATCCTTCCTCTTTTCATTCAAGAACATAGGCCAGTGCTGCTCCTCTCAGCTCCTGGGGTGGACAGCAAAAGCCACAACAGCAAATTGGAAGATGATAGAGAAATGACCAGATTTTGCAGCCATGTGGAGGACAGAGAAAGTGTAAGATTCTGGGTAACATTATGCAACTGGATGGGGTCCAGATGTGCAGGCAGAGCTAGTGGTGGAGAGCTCCTTCCCCCCAGTATCCACTCCCAGCAATGTGTCCAGCCACCGCGTGTCTTTCTCACTGGGTGCTGTTTGATTCCTGTGCCTGTATGTGTGTTCGTTGTGTGACTCCACGCGCGTGTCACATCCCTGTCCCAAATCTGCTTCCCATTTGCCAGGAACCAGATTCCCTGCTGTTTCTGGGGGACTTTCTCTGAGCTGTTCAGCCATGACCCGAGCCTGAGGCGTATTGAATGGCAGCTCATGAATCTCACAGTGCAATGACTGACCACAAACTGAAAACCTCTCAGTGGAAGACTGCTCTTTAGGAGTGTGTAATGTTCACTTCCCAAAATTACTGGTTACTCAGTCGCTTCTGCATAAACAGGAACTTTGTCCCTAGCTCCTTTCCAAGTGCTGCAAGGCCAGCAGCTGGCGTGCTATCCTATCATCTTTAACACAGCATCATCCCCGAAACATCAGAAATGCCTATGGTGTCCTGGCTTTCCAGTAACAAGATTCACTTGCACTTTCGCTGATGTTACAGTCCCCAGAGTAAAACCGCCTACATTTTGCAGAAAATTGGCAAGCTAGCACTGCAGCTCTCCTCTGCTCACCCCTAGCAGATGATCTGCCTGACTCCAACTACAAGCTCCGTGAGGCAGAGACAGTAAGAATTGTGCAGCGATGAAGTCACATAGGGCCTGTTTTAATTAAAGATATTACTTTTCCTTACAGACTTTTCCTCCTTCTTAGCGCTGCTTGCTGGGGCAGCCTGTGTCACCACTTCAGGGACCCTCAACAGAAGGTGCCCAGCTGCTTCCCAGAGCTGCGATGGTGCTGGGGCCTGAGGGTCTCAAATCTGGTTCCCTGGAGCTGCTGCTTGCTGTGAGTCCTGAATGCACAGTACTCTTCTGTTTGGTGAAAAGCTGGCCCTGAAGATTGAGGACTGATCCCTACATCCAGGGTGGGCCCTGGGGACTCCTCGCCATGGCTTGTCAGTGGTTTTGCCCGACCCAAGTACAGCTTGCAAAGCATACACCATCACCCCAAACAGCTGCCTCTTGCTTTCCCCGTCAAGCTGTTACCTTTTAAGCATTTAGGGATTGGAGAAACACCTGATGCAGTCTGGAGGTTACTTCCCAGGGATATTTGGGCTTTTCTGAGCAATTGCGAAGTTCTGTGTGAGTGTTGAATTAATTTTTTTCGCTGATTCTATGAGTCTGGAATAGGAATACTCTCAGTGTCCTGTTCATTTTGTCTGAAGAAAGAGCATGGGGCAGACAGGTAGGTGAGTTTATAATTCCCAATCCGGATGCAGCTAATGGGAGGATAGTCCTTTTACAATCCTGTGGCCCATTCACCTTCTTTCCTTCTCTTCAACCGGCACTTTCCACCTTGACATCTCCCCTCCTTCCAACACCTCTAACCTTGTCTGACCTCACCATCTCCTCTAAATCTCCTGCTCCTCTCCTCTTCCATTCCCCAGTGCCTTTTGCATCTGGTGTGCTCTCTGGTGTCCTCTCTGGCTGTGCCAAGCCACTGTCTCCTTGTTCAGCAGCAGCTTCTGCAGCCGCTCTGGCTGCCTTGAGTTTCTATCTCCCCCTGAACACCCAGAGGTGACAAAACTCAGAAAGATCCCCCTCCTAGCAGAAAGGCTTCTGGCCCACTGCTCCCTTATAGGGAGGAATTCAGATTCTTCTAGGGAAGTTTTGGGGATGCTCTGTTAGCAGAGGGGGCATGGATACCCATGGTACTGCCCTGGGAAATCATTAACTCCTCATCTGAACTGAGCAAGATGCAGCAAAGAAAGTGTGTGAGCACAATGCTCTTTCATGAAACGTTTTAATTAAGTGGGGGATGACGGGGATTGCAGGGGGAAGGAGAATGGACTAGAAAGGAGAGACAAGCTCAGGAAGAGCTGAGCATCCAGGAGAGGGATAAAATCAAAGAGGGGCAGAGGCCTGGTGAGACCTGTCATAGAAGGGTTTTGGGGTCCACATGAGAAGCAAGGAGATCTGGAGTCCTGGTTACAACATATCTGCAGTGGGTAGTAGGGGAAAGTTTGAGTGAAAGGAATAACAGATGGATGGCAACCTTTCATCCCCATATTGTGACAGGCTGCTCTATTTAGAAGGCATTAATAGGAAGCAAAGAAAAGGGTGTGTTTTTTGGGGGGGAGAAGGGTGTTGTTTTGGTGACGAGTTCAGCTGGCTTTGAGTTACATACTTTAGCTCTGATGCAAGTTAAAAAAAAAAGGATTGCTCTTGTACAGTTGAACCTGAAGCACCAGAGATGGACTTAAATTGTCCAAGGTCTGACAGTGAGCCTGTGGGAGACCCAGGAACTAAGCAACACGGAGCTCAGAAATCCTAAACATCAGTCTTTCTCCTTAGGAGAGAAGGCCTCTTCCTAACTGGTGTGTTGTTGTGAAAAAGTGGTGAGAAGACAGCTTGGTTACAGGTCACTGCCTGGGAGAGACAAAGTAGAGGCAGTTCGGAGGAAGGATAACCAAAATTACCAGAGCTGGCTGAGCTTGCTTGGTTTCTGAGCTGCAATTGAGAAAGCGAAATCAGTGAAGAGCTCGGGCTCACAATCAAGTTGCCACGGCTTCGTTAATAACTGTAAATCAGTTGAGAGAGGCAGTGGCAGAGTCTTGATAAACCTCCAGATCGCTGAAGGGTGTAAATACCAAGGCTAGAGAGGAAGTGGCCTTGGCCCTGGACCAGATCCTGGCTCAGACTCATGGTTCTCTTTTGACTTTGCCACTGCAGACAGCCATACTGAAAATGAGTCCCCTGCATGCCTGCAGCTGTAGCATAGGCTGGCCTTTACCCCATCACCACGGGAGCCACACGAAACATGAGAGCTCTTGTTCAGTGTCATTTCATCTTCTTCGGGTTCTGAACTGTATTCAATGTGTGTTGGCATTGCCTGTGAACCTGAAGCTTGAATGCAAATCCTTGAAGGGAACAGCAAAATGCTCTTTTTGCAAAATGATATAGCAGAACTGGGGTTGAATGTTGACCAGGGGAATGGTTGGTCTTGGTACCCCATAGGACAGAGGAACATGCTTACTCATGTTGAGTAGGTTTTTCCTCCTGATGTGTCCTAGTGGGTCAACTGAGGGGATAAAATAAATCTTTTTGAGTTTGAATAAAAACATCTGGTCTCCTGTGCAAACTCTCTGTGAGTGATGCTGGCGAAGCCTTGCAAGTGAGCCTTGGAGTTAACATTGTCGTGATAAACTTGGAACAAATTGCTCTACATGGAACTTTTGTTTCCGGATATGTGGAGGCTCAGTCAGACGTCACAGTGTTCGTTATGCTTAAAACACATTTTCAAGATCTACTTCCAAGCCACAAGGGCAAAAAATGCCAAAAGCAACCAAACTAAGCTTCCAATATAATTACCTGACTCCAGGAGATGGGGCTCTAGGCCTCAGCTGATAACAAAAGCATTTGTAAATAGCAAATTCCCTAAATAACAAGGAAGAGAAATGTTTCAGTTCTACAGAGAATATTTCATTCCTTCAACCTGAAATGAAACTAGTCATTTTGATTTGGGATTCTTTAACTATTTTTTAAATGCTACCTTGCAAAAAGACAGGTGAATTTCAAAATGAAAAGAATCATTTGGGAACAGGAAGTCAAAGTCATATGGGAACAAATTTTGTACATATTTTGTTTCTAAAATGTAAAATAAGAATCTTGGGGGAAGACAGGGGACACAATTGTTTTTCCCTGCTTGTCAAGTTCAACTTCACAAATTGCTTCAGTGAGCCCTACTATTGCAGGCTCATCAGCATGATGTTCCCAAAGGGAGGCCTAGGTCCGGTCCCTTCTGCTGAAGTGTCCCTGAGCAGGAAAAGGTGATGTGCATTATCTCTCCCACTCAGAAATTTGCAGGGCTGTCTTTTCTCTGTCAGGAAGATCTCTCTCTCTCCCTGGAATCTGGCACTGCTTTCTCAGCCCAGCTGCCTTCCATCAGCGCAGGAGTGTGGGGCAGAACAGGCCTTGTAAACAAGGTGGTGATGCACTACAGAAGGAGAAGGATGACCTCAGAAACATTTGGGTTTCCAAAGTGTCTGGTTTGATGAGCTGAGGTAGCTGAAGCTGTAAGGCAGACAGCAGTGCGACCATATTCAGCTATCCTGCAAGCATCCTGTAGCCTGCCTTCTCAAGGGGGAGAGAAATCAGAAAACAGGCACCACCACCGAGAGAAAAAATATGTGTCCTGTCTTGCATCAGTGAAGTTTATGGGAATAAATAGAATGATGCTGCTCCACAGATGGTGGGTCAATAAAGTGGGCCTTACCTGGCCTCAAACCTTCGGTATTTTAATGTATTTCCTGATTCTGTAAATTACAGATGCCGTGCTGCATATATATGCACATAGCATTTAATAATGCATAGGAGAGACAGAACAGTATTTATTCCCTCATTGCCAAAGCCCCCTTTATCTTTGTTTTAAAACTTGATTCAGCCCCGAGAAATCTCCTGCCTCTGGTTTTGCTACGAGTCAAACTAAAAGCTACAAGTCAAACTAAAAGCACCCCCTGAAGGAGGAAGCCTTTCATATTTATTTTAGTTAATTGCTTGTTTGCATAATTACTCATTCCTAAACCCAATTTACAATAAAATCTTCCCTCCCATCAATACAGCTATTGTTACAGCTTCCAGCATGTCTGCCCCAACAGTCATTTGCTGGAGCTGGGAAGGCTGCTTTGTAAAGGTGAGCTTTACAAGTCTAGCTTTGAAGGTCAGTATGTCTGACCTACAGAAACCAGGTCAGATAGCTTCCAAGTTGGCTCCCAGACCCACTTGTCTTCCAAGTCCCTCACTGTAATTCACTGTAATAAAGAAAGGGGAAGGGGGATGACAGGGAGGATTTTAAGTCAGCAAGTGTAAAATGACAGCTTTTATAGGTAAGCACCTGTTTTTTTACTTTGCCATCTCTAGCATAGATGAAAAGCAACGTGTGTCCCTGTGTATTAAAGGCAAACCAAAGCAGAACACTGAGTGTGGAAGAACAGTCACATGAAAGATGTTCTTTACTGTACAGCAGAAAGTGCTCAGATGAGACTGAGACCAGGGCAGGTGACGTGTCTTTATTAACCAGAGTTTTTTAAAAAGGAAAAAGAAAATAATTCCTTGCACAGCCTGCTTAAACAAGAAAGAGTTTATTTTCCCTAATTTGTCATCACTGTATCACTTTATTTCTGGTTTTTATTTTTTTTTAAATATATTTGTGAACAGGAGAAGAACATTGTAAAAACCTGCTTGGACCTGTGGGGCTTTGGAAGCCCTTGGCAACACTTACAGTGCACTTCAGTGCTTCAGGACTGAGAGATTTTTCCCTGGCACTGAAAAAACACACGAGTCTCTGTTTTGAATGTCAATGATGAAATGATGTGTCCTGTTAGGCTAAGACAACAGCAGAGGGCAGGGAGTGCAGCCTATGAAAGTTAAAATGAAAGTGAACAAAAGGTTTGCTAAGCTGCCTTGAATGTCCTGTTAGTCTTTCACCCATTTCCAGCTATTAGGTGTGACCCTGCCTGAATTGGTGGGGTCTGCCAAAGGATCAGGTTCTGACCACTGTTTATTTTGGCTTTGGCTAATATAAACCCAGGGGCTGAGCTGGAAGTCCACCCTAACCCCAAGCGCCCTTCGAGATACACCCTCCCTGAGCAGAGCTGAGCCAGACTGGCAGGAGGCAGCGTTTATGGATGCGTGCACATCTGAAGACCCAGCTCAGGGACAGCTCAAGCTATGCTTCTTTTTCTGAATATCACCAGAGGGTGTCTTAGCCAGCAAGGTCCCCAACCTTCACAAGATGAGGGTCAGTGCAAGCAAGACAGTCAAGTCACTGACCTGCCATAGCTGGCCTTCAGATGAAGAGGCGGAATTTATTGAAGGATTTGAGATTTTAAATTGGTGATAGCTGTACCTGCTCTGGTTTTGTGGTCTACTCACTTTTGCCCTGGGGCCTGTGCCTTTCCTTGGTGGCAATATGCAACACTCTGATGGCCTCCATTTACCGTTCTGTCAAAGACATCTGTCTGAGAGGAAACCTGCATGAGATGACAGGACAGTTTGCTTTGGGATCAGCTCCAATGTGTGCCTGGACTGGGAACGGGACATGGCAAACGCACTGTCTGAACAGAGAAGGAGAGGACACTGTCTAGGTGACCAGTGGAATGTCTCTCAGGATGTTCCTGCAGTTTGATAGGATAAGCCCGGTGTTTGGTTGTCTCCTAACTGGGAGAAATGACTGGTGTCTCCTAGGTGTTTTCAGCCCCCATGTTTCCTGACATCTCTTCCAAACGTGCGGGTATCCCAAGGGGGAGCCAGTGTCTTCGGTAGTGTGGGAAGGGGAGGAGGGAGAGAGGAACAAGCCTCGTATTCTTGTAAGCATAACAGTTTAGTCTTTGCTCTCAGGGACACAAGCTGGCAGTTGGCTTTGTAGTAACCCACATGACAACAGGAATAACATCAGGCATAATGAGATGAAATGATGGTATAAGTTCAGCTCTTTCCCCCTAAAGCACCCAGCCCCCTCAACCCATTTTGGAACAATGCACCTTTTGTGGGCTCCAAGTAGCTTTTAAAAACACAATCGATTTCTTTCTTCCCTGTCATAGAAAAGAGCTCGCTACTTGGATAACGAATGTTGAAATGTCTCAGAAAGGATGGAGGCTGGGGCAGGGAGGGGACGAGACACCTCACCTCCCCCCACCCCGACAGCTTCTTCTGATGTCCTCTGCAAGACCACCTCTACCTCCCACCATCCCCCAGATAATCACTGCTCCTTGTTCCTACAGCTTTAAATGTTCTTCCTTTCCACCCCTGCAGCCTACAACAGTATCCCCTATTGTCCTGGCGTTGAAGGTACACTGATGTAGTCATGATTCTGCCTTTTCCAAAGCCTTGTCAGGTTATGGATGATTTGTCATGCTTCATCTGCCCGATGAAGCCTGTCAAAGAATAGCACAAAATTTTCCCCTGCCGTCTCCTTCCCCTAAGTGTGACTTGGCTGAGAGGACTACTGTGCTGGATTTGAATGGAAATTATCTAAGTGTGTGGCTCCAGCTCCCCCCGCTAGCTCCTCTCTCTTTAAAAAAAATGAGACTGAAATGTAATCAGATTTACTTTAATGAGGGGGGACTGAGAAAATGCAACCCGTGAAAAAGAACTTTGTGGGCAATTCAGGTCCCACACCATAAACAAAATCAAGTCACTCTATATTAGCATAGGGAAAGCTTCAACACAGGAGAAACCCTATTTGTACCCCTCCATATCACAGCTTTCTAGCCAGTCCATTAGGCAGCTTTGTACCCACTTCTGTGTCACACCCCCTATAGATGTCTGTGTATATGACTTTACCAGGTAAGAGAGTTGGATGTGGAAAGGCAGCCCCAGGTCAAAAATGGACAAGATTCTGAGTGCTATGATTTCAGCTTGAGATGGTTTTGGGTCCTTTGCTGAAATATGAGTCATTTTAAAACTACGGAGCTAGAAACTATGGGGGTTTTATTGGTTTGGCTATTTGGTTTTGTGCATCTTTAATGCATTTAGACACAAAGTGTGATGCCAGCCACTGCAGTATTAACATTTTAAATCTTTGAAGACTGCAAGTGACTGCATAGTGCTGAGTAGTATATCTATACACGTGTGCATACGTGTATTGTTGATAACTTTGAAATCGCTTTATAACTCTACCAAGTTTATTCAAACCTAGCTTATTTTTAAAGTCCTAGTGAGATTCCCATGCAATCAAGTTTGAAGACTTGCAGTGCAGTCGTGACAATAAAACTTGTGAGCAGTGGAGTCTGACAAAGCAGTGTTGAGAACTATTCATCTAGTTAATGGGCACAGGAAAATTTGTTCCAGAAATGACCCAATAGCTGTACATGTACGAAAAAGAGGATAAACAATTATATTCTCATCATTTTTTTTCAGTGGTCTTAGTTTTGGGATAGCCGTACATGTTCTTTCCTCAAGCGGGACTTTCATTGTTTCTGAAAAAAAAACCTGCCCTGGCAAACTTTAGTTCCAAACTGGTGTGTATTTCTTTTAACACTGGCTTGAAAATATTGAAGCAGAATTTTTGCAAAGCTGTATTCTTCCCATTGCTCATGTAAGGTTTGATTTTGCCACCCTAAAATTTCTGGCAAGTTTCAGGCCAACAAGTGAATACTCCAGAACTTACAAGTTTGTAGCAACAGGGGATTGATCATAAACTCTTTTGCAAACATAACTACTAGGTTAAATGTTGACTGGATATTACCCAGAGAGTATATTTTATTGACTGAGAATTCATTAATAGTTAACTGGTGTGCAGACATTGAAACAATGCGCTGATTCTTCATACTGAATCCTATCTCAGACAAATACAATAAGATGCCACGGTCTGTCGCTTTCTCAGCTCGACATTGCTGAGTGCTGATGTCAGGGAAAAGTCTTACTCACTTAACAGTATTCCTAGAGCACTCTGTGGGACTGAAGGAGCTACAGAGGTTTCATTGAGATACAAAAGCTGAACCTGCAAAATATCACAAGAAGAAAAGAAAGAAAAGAAAGGAAAAAAAAAAAAAGGGGAAAAGATGATGGGGCTCCTGAGTTAAAAAGTGTTGGTAGGGTTCCCAAGTCAGTAACATGCACCTTGAGGTAAGATGTAGGGAGACGAAGGATCAAACCTCCCTGCTGTTCTCCAGCATGAAGCAACATTTCCTGCTAGGAAACGTTACCTCTGCCACAAAAGTTCCTTGAATGCCTTTTAAATGGTTACCTGTTTGTATGTTTGTTACCTGTTTATATGACCAGTTTCTCGTCCTGTAACCTGAAGCTTTTCGTTTCTCAGCTTTCTTCCCCAGAAGTGTGGACAGTCATTTCTAAACTTTATTGCCTTGCAAGGCAGAGAGAGCATGAATTCATGTGTCTGCAGAGATTTGAAAATGCTGAGTGCTGGATATGACTGCTACTCATAAAGGAGTTTGGTTTCTGAATGCTGATATACCCAGAAACACATGAAAAACTGTTTATGTTTTAGAACCCTATTGAATGTCAGGAGGACAAACACTCTATATCTGTTGAAGGCCAGGATCATTGCCATAAGATTAACTAGAAAGGAAAAACACATGGCAGCTGTCCAGGAAACACAGCTATCAGAAGGTAAACAGGCGTAATCAACCCGAGACACCAAAAAGTTGCCCTACCAAAAAGAAAAAAAAAAAAAACGACCCCCTCGGAAGGCCTTGTTTCCTAGAAGCATGTATCTGAATAGAAAACAAACAGAAATATTTAGGGCTAAGGTATAACTTTAAGGTCACGGATGAAGCCAAGACATAGGGCCAGTTTGAGGGTGGTGGTACTCTGACCACGGCGCTTTCGAAAGACAGAGAGTGCATTTCTGCTGATTGCAAGCCCTGAGGAGAGAGGCACTGACTCTCCCTGTCCTTCTCTGCAAGAAGTAACTGTTTTTTCTGGCAAGATGTATACAATAGTGACGACAGTAGGAGTTTTCTACCTTCGCTTCTGAGATCATCTTTGTTGGCTTTGCTGTGTTTCTATGCCAATCATATTCCACTAACCAGACAACCTGGGCAGATGCATTTTGATAGATTTTGTCCTGGGGCTCGTAAAATTGCCTTATGCATGCATGTACCTGTTTGCACCCCCAATGACTACAACTGCAAATACTTGACGTAATTTTCTTGCACAGTGTATACTTACCTCCTATCCATTTTGAGCCTGGCATCTGCAAACAGCAAGGAACTATTTCCGGTTTATGGACTTCTACTGTTTTACCACGGCCAGCAAGTTGCACGTAATCATGCATACTTTTTGGATAGCCTTGGAAATGAAACAGGAGTGTGAAAGTCGATGAGAAACTACTTTTTGTCTACGAAAGTATAAACCTCTGTCTTTGTTTTAATGTAGATGCTCTTTCTATAAAAGATGAAGTGCACTTCGTTTTTCATGAGAAGCCCTCCTTAACAGTAAAATGTAACACATTAAAAAAAAATAAACTAGCAATTTTTTAGAAGTGACTCTATACTGTAGACAAAGGAGATCTTTGCCTAGAGTCACTCTGAAAAAAACGCCTAAGAGCTTGCACTGCCATCTTTCAGCTAAGCGTAAAAACCTGTAGGCATTGTTAAACTTCTCTTATGATGTCCCTTAAGACTATAAACTAAAAAAAAAATAAAATAAAAGCAAAACATGGGGTAGTAGTGAGAAACAAACTTATTCCTCTTGTCTGCGTTTGGCTTAAAGGGGAAAAGGCAAAAGAAGAGTTCAGCCCATTGGATCAATCATACAAACAAGGTGGCTTAATGTGACAAATCACAATGGTTAGGAAGGCCAAAGAACCCAGATGCTAGTGGGTTCCATGCGATCTCATGCCTGTTTTGCAGCTGCATGTACTGGGTATCTGTTAATGGTAAGGAACCGGCTCTTGATTCAGAAGCATGTTGGTGGAGAGCTGACTTGCTTTATGTGGATATAGACCTTCAGTTTCACTATACAGATATACTAACCATGAGACATCTCAGCAACAGTTTTAAGGACAAAATACTACAAGTGCAGTGTCTGCTCTGATCATTCATTTCTCCCCTCTTCGCTGCCAGTCTTTGAAATTTGCACTAACGAATGAAGGAAGGATTTGTGAAGAATCTGCAGCTATATCAAGCTGCTTTACTCTTCCAAAGAAGTCTGTCTCTGGATAATTTGTGGAGCAATTAGACTCTCATTCCTCTTCAATCTTTCCTCTTCTTTGGAACAGGTGATAAGCAGACTGATCCAATGTACTGGTAGACCTCCTTCAGCATATTGGGGTGGCTGTGTTGAACTGAGGTGCTGTGATCTAATTATGTGAGTGTTCACATGCTGTAGGACTAGCTACCAGGTTGGGCACAATGCAGTATTTTAGACATAATTATAAAAAAATCACACCTCAGGTTGGCTCTGTTATTGAAAATAATAACCTGTATTAATCACACAATGTATTTTATCTGCAATTAATAAATATATATATTCATATAAGCCACTGTGCTTTTCTGAATTTCTGGCTATGAGAGAAAAACAAGGTCTTCATCTATAGTTATAAAGTCGTGCCTATCGTATCCATACACTTGTGTAGGACCTTGGGTTATAACAAACGATGCTTGCTACATCTTTAAATACCAAATGCTTTGGGCTGTTTGAAAATGTTTGGTTTGGTTTTAGTACTTACTCTGATATTTCCTGGCCAGATTGAGACCTGTGCACAAAATGGATGATGTTTTACCACACAAAACAGTGTGAACGCATTATATTTGTATTCTATGTATAAAGGCTAGCCAATGTGAATAACAAAATAGAAGCTGTTTGTGGTGCTCAAGGTTTTTTACAGATCTAATTCTGGAAATCAGAGCTGTGGCGCAGGCTTGGGAACAGCTCCTTCTGCATCCTTCTGCCTACCTAGCTCCAGACCTGTGGTCTGATGGTTTTTTTTTGCTATGGACTGTGCCCAAACATCCTTTTGGAAGTGACACATCCTGATGCTGAAAGATCTTCCCAGGGAAGTTTCAGCAGGGAGGAAGTAAGAGAATATAACATCTCATAAACTCATGTAGATAGCCCAAAGGCTATCATTACTGAGATACATGCTGCTAGCGTCATTTCCAAAATAAGATCTCTATTTATTGTGTGTTGGGAGTTTCTTGGGTCAGCTCCATCCTGCTATGTGGTATAACAATGCTTCAGTTGCACAATAGAAGTAACCTCACAATATTCATATGTCACTTCAACAAGAGAGCAGAAAAAATTACTCTTGTAGTTACAGGGTGGTTTGGTTTTTCTGACATTTAATTCTTACATGGCAGGCAGTGCTTTAATGGGAGAGATTTCTGGACTGCAAACAAAGTAATTAATAGAAACCAATTACAAGTCTGTGTTTCCTATCCTTGACAAACTTCCCTGTTTCTTTTTTTTTTTTTTTCCATTTAATTGTCATGTCATGTCAGAGCTGATTATGAGGGACAGACCTTGTAGAAGACAGCATTACATGGGTGGGCTCTGGACTACTGAGATTCAGTTCTGTTCTGAACATCGCAGACCTCAGTTTCATTGTCTTTGCCCTCCCTGTAACATTCTGAAAACTCTGAAGAGAAAGCCCAGATGTAAACGTTTTAGCCCTGAGTCTAAGTTGATGGATTCTGAGATGGAAGGGAAAGGTCTGATTTCGCCATCGAAGATGAATCACAAAGCAGTTTCTATTATGATGGAAAACCAAATGGCCAAGCGTGGCTATTTCCATAAATGGCAAAGGTGACATTTCTTGTACCACAAATACCCAACATGTCATAGTGGCTGACCTCCAAAGATAGGCCAGTCCACTCATCATCTGATGCAGAGCAAGACCACCTGCCAGAGAAACAGGCAGCTCTGCCAGACAGTTGCCATCCTTTTACAGAGATCTTGAAGCCAGAAATGGCGAGACACGGCCAATATCAAAAACAACACAACAAAGAACGCTCTCAGCGGAGGTGAAGAGACACAGGGAGCAAGGGAGGAAGAAGACAAGGGCTAAGGAAGAGGAGGACAAGAGGTACTGTCTTTCTGGCTGAGTGGTAGAAAGGCTGCCACAGGATGAGACTTTCTGAAAAATCCTGGTGGAACTACAATGCTGCAGGGATTATCTTGTGACCAGACATGGAAACTTCCTTCTGACTCAAGGATAATGCATCTTTGAGGGAAAATGGGTTTAAGATCTTTGCTGAGGAGCTAATACAAAAGTTGGAATGGTCACGTTGGCTGCAGCCGTTAGGGGATCCCATGCCATTTGAGGTGCCTGCAGGCTCACAGGCTGTCGTATATTAATACTTTATGACAACTACTCAGTGTGGGATAGGGAATTTGAGGAAATAAGAAATAGTACCACTAAATCGCAGCCCCTAGCCACTAGCCACCAATTCATACCAGGTGGTTAGCATAAAAAAACCTCTGCCTGCACAGGAACAATCAGGAGACATTTCATGTGCACTCGTATAATTCAGTACAGCATAGCCAGTGGTGAAACAGATATAGGGCTTGGTAAGTACTTGACTGGATTTGTTGACAGGTATCTAAGGCATACCAAGATAGATCAAATGGACCATTTTCTGAACATACATGTGTCTCTGTTGCCTAAAGAGGCAAACTTGATTACCCAGTTAAACCATTAGATTATCACATTTAGGCAAACATAACCCCATAGTGACACCCTTCCCCTTTCTCTCACTAAATTTTTAGTTCCAGAGGTACTTGGGATCATTATGTAAAATGAAATTAAAACCTATCAAATTAACAAGTGTCGTGAGCAAACGGGACTCTTGCTTTCTGACAAAGAGAATGTTTTTCATCCTTGCTTTCCTACCTTCTCTTCTACAGGAGGCAAGAAAAACCATTACAGGAGGCAAGAGTTGCACAGAGACCCTGACTGCCTTCTCTGCCATATATTGCAGCATAGAAACAAGCTTCCACAACAACTGCATGACTAACGACTCTACTTTCTTGGAAGAGCAGCCTACCATAACAACTGACCTGCAATAAACAGGGCTGGATGCATTTTGTTCCTTGTTTTTGTTGGTGCACGTCAAGATGTTCTGGGTTGTCCAGGACTAGGCAAATTTGTAAAAACAGGAGAAGCAAATGGTTAAGGCTTGTCTTAGAGCAGTGGTTCAACCTTTGAGAACGAAACAGACTCCCAAATGGCTGGAAATGTTTAGCTGTTAATCTGTTGCTCAGCTGATTATTGTGCATGGTATAAATGCCTGAGACTCATTGCTGCTTTAGTTGTCCTTATCCAGGAAAGGCCATCTTTTGCTGCCTAGAGAATGACTCTCAAGTTCATGCAACAAACGATTGGAGCAGGCTAGTGATAGACCCGAGCAGACTAGATAGATAGGAGCAGGCAAGCGATTTACCTTCTGGGTAAATTAAAATCATGGCTGGGGGAGGCAGGATGCCAGAAGGGGGTGCTGGAACTGATCACACAAAATCAAGTCAGAATCTAAACTTCTTCGTTTACTAAGGCCTTTCCCATGTGGAACAGGGGATATCTGAGCAGTCATTGTCCTCTCTGCTTCACAGGAGCTGCCACTAGAAATCTCTTAGCTCTCTGAGGACTACAGTTCGAGGCCTTGTGGATCATGAGGACTTGCAATAGGACAATTAAAGCAGGTATTTCCAAATCCTCACAAGGAGTAAACCTAATAAACACTAGTTTAAATAACAGAGAGTAGCTGACTAGTCATGAGCAAATAAATTCCCCATCACTTCCTGTTGTCACCTGTGATCTATCAACCTCAAGACATTCAGAAGTTCATTCATAATCTGCAGGAGGGCAGGACTGTGGGCCCAGGTCCATAGGACAATGCACCAGCTCTGAGCTCTTTCTTTACATCCTTGGCCAATGAGACTCCATATTCAGACAAAGGTCTCCAAGGAGTGGCAAGGCAAGGATGTGGCATGCCACACTGAGCAGCAAGCCTTGGCACAGATCGGCAAGCTGTTGCTCTCAGTTGCCTGTGGGGCTTCTCTGATGAGGCAGGAGAGTGGTGTGCTGGGTGTGTAAGGGAAGGCATTGTGCCCACAGCAACTAATTGAAGGTACTTTTTGTCCAGAAATGACACTATGGCCCATGTTCTTCCAAACAATTGCAACAGGAAAGCCCTGCCCATTGTCTCTTACTCTACTTCCTCTTCTTTCCCTCTCCTCAGATTGGGGACCAATGTCCCAGAACAGTGGGGACATGCTTGTGCGGATATCCTGTTGGGAGAGTCCATGTTACACCCACCAAGGTCACAGGGAGACCTCAGTCACTCCACAAACTTTTTGCACCACTGGTGGAGCCCCTGAAGGTCAGGCAGGGTTAGAGCACAGATGGGACTACTATCCCATTCCTGTTCAAACACCCAGAGGGTGACTTTTTTAGTTTTCATTGTCAGTCTTTTGGCTACTCCCTCCTTGTGTATGTGTACGTATGTGTGTGTGTACGTAGGGAGGGAGTCATACTGATTTTTTTTTGGAACTACTCAGTTTCTTGCGTTGTTTTTTTCACTTTTCATAGCATTAATACTCCATTAATATTCCTGAAAGCCAAGCCTTACTCCAATGGGCTCTCATGATTAAAAACTAAATGCTGCAGAAGAGATGACAGTCCTCACATGTGCCAATGAGTCAGTGAATTCCTTTGTGAAGCCTAAGTCCATCCAGATGTTGATCTCAGCTCTGATGCTATGTTCTTTCCCTGTTTTCCTCTAGTATTGCTGGTCTGCTTAAGATGGGTATGACGTGACCATCAATGAGGAAAGACAGGCTCTCTAAGAGGGTAAAATTCTTTGCTTCTTTCTACAATAGGATTGTGAATCTCTTTCCACTGCCGTAATTTTTGGCTGTTGCCTTACAAATGCTTGTGTTACAAATATTATTGCTCATTTGGTACTATTTGCATTGCAAAGGCGTAAATGTCTAAAGGTGATCTAAGTATGAGAAAGTCACTTTGTATGGGTCTAATTTGGATTTTCAGGCTTTTTCTGCAGAGCCAAAGAGCTACGTGGGACTATACTGGTAGGAAAGCAGGACAGAAAAGCAAGGATCTGTCTGCACACAGCCACTAGAAACGTTCTGTTTGCAGTCTAAAACCAGTATTTTCATTAAATACAAGGAGAGGAAATAGTATTCTGCCTAGCTGGGTTCTCCCAGACAATTTGCTATTTCCTTACTTTTTTTGCAAGCTGTTTCTTAGAAGCTGGATTTTGAACTATACTTTTTAGCAGTTGGTGGGCTAGATCTTCCTGTGAATCAGGGCAACTCCATCATCTTCCACTGCAAACTGCATTGCAGCAGGCCAGGAAATGTACTGTGTCTGGAGGACATGTACAACAGAGGACCAGAGGTAGGCACTCAACCCGGCCTGGTGCACAGGTTTTAGAGAGGCTCCAACAGAGGAAACAAGGATAGTGCCAAGTGAATCATGTTCTAGGCTCTTCTTTTGCCTTCTCCACCCTTCTGAGTGACATAAGCTACCTTCTCATGCTGCAGATCAGCAGACCCGGATATTTTTCCAGGACTTCACTTTAACCAGATTTCTGGAATCTGACCTTTAGAAACATTTACTCTGCCAAGTCTCCTCCCAGATCTAGGACATTTTCTTAAGTGGTCCTTTGCTTTCCTGTTGTGGGATTCAGCCTGGAGATGCGGAGACTATAAATGGGGATTCCCTCATCTCAGCCTGTCCAGCTATGTCCAGCGAAATGGAGTAACTCTCAGGCAGTTCCTCTCCAGCTGTCATAACATACCTGTGCTGTGCTGGCCTGCCACAGTGTTGTTTCCTGCAAAGATATAGCTGGTCAGCTGATGAGGGAGCTTTAGCAATGGGAGCAGAGTGAGCAGAACAGTGCTGTGCTACACCTTTGGCAATGTTTAGTCTGGATCCTCGTATTCATTTGGTGCTAGGATTTGCCTGTTGCTAGTTAGGGCATTAGGCACTTAATTAGGCACAGGTGCTTAACACCCGGTTGCCCACGCACACACGAAGCCCAAGCCGGCTGCTCTGCCCTCTGGGCTCCTGACCACTTTCCCAGGTCCTGGTGGCTTTCACTCCCTGCTCCAAGCCTTCGTACTTTTGTGTTTGCACCAGACATTGTCTCCCTGAGCTTCAGCAGCAGAGGCCTAGCCTGTTCTGGGCATGCAGCTTCCTGGTCTTGGAGGTTGCTTTGGCCCTTTCCCCAAATTGCCCCAAATATTGCCCTTCAGAGAGAGGAAAGGTAGGAGTGCTAAGAGCAGGGACAGCTAGAGAGACAGGGGCAAGTCAGAGATAGATGTGAAAACAGGATTCAAGTCTCTAGAGTCTCTGTGCTGAGCCCCTTCCACCTGGTTGTACTGAGCATGTCAGAAGGCAGATGTCAATAGGCTGGAGTACTAATGATTTTAGATCTATGATACAGTTAATACAAACTGGCATCTCTCTGTTTAGTTTCCTCTATAAAACTCTGTTTCTACCCTCCTTTCCCTCTCTCTCCTTTTTTTTTAGGTTTCATGATCTCTGCCAAAAACACATTGATTTACTTGTAACAAATCATGCCAGGATCAGAACAGCTATATCTAAATTTACAGTCTAATTTTCAAACAGAGTAATTTCCTGCTATTTTGCCTGCCTCCTGAGTCAGAACAGTATATTTCTACATACTGCCAGACATGGGCAATTCTTATTTAGAGATGAAGCCATTCCAAACAAGATCCAGTATGCCTTTCAAGGGCCAATCTTTCAGTTCTTACTCAGGATTTAAACTATAATGATCCAGACACGTGTTTTCTCGCGGCCTGGACATTACAGCTCTCATGATGCTCTTGATTGCATTTCAGAGATGCAGAAAGAGTGACGAAGGTTATTTTGCAGTGCTTTTCAGAGATGTTGGGATGAGTTTGAATTATTTGTTTATGTGATTAGTTTATACTGAGCTGCTCCAGAGCTGGCAATAATTTTCATTATGTGCTAGCTAGCTGTAGAGCATCCTGCAAATGGGATCTGCTCTGTCTCATGGCAGAAAGCAGCACAGGTATGAAAGGAACTCCAAATACTTAAAAAGGCATCACACAAATAGACTTTGTCCTTCCTCTTCAACATCCCACTTTGACAGCACTACTTTGAGAATCAGCAGCTTCAATGCATTCAGCCAGCCCCATCTGGCTTAACGACTCATGGATGCAAGGCAGGAGAGAGGGCTTCTCTTTCCAGCCAACTCTGGCTGTTTATTTTCAGTCTCAGAGGCCCATATCTCATCTGGAACTTGCCCAGTCCTGGGTTTTGGCTTTGAATTCATGATGTGTGAGTACAGGGACGGTTATTTTACCATTCCAGATTTCCAGTGGCGGACTGTGGCATCCAAAATGAAATGAAATGAAAAAGCAAGCGAACAAACAAACAAAACTGTTGTCCTTCCTACAAAGGGTCATCTCCTCTTATGTGTACAAGAAAAAAACAAAACAAACATAAAAACTTCAGCATTAATGTAGAAAAAAATCCACAGGGTCAGGCAGTACAGCAGCCTCATGTTATAGGTGAATAAGGAGTAAATACAGCCCAGCAGACACACACGGTAAGATACTGAGTTCCTCATCCATGGAGAGCCCCCAGTCCCCCTGGGACACTGAGCCCCAGTTTCCTCACTGGAGGAAAACACGTTAAGAGACACCCACAATTCACTGTGTTCAGTGCTGGTGCCAGCCAGATCAAACTGTGGCATCCTGTGTAATCCCTGCTGAAAGGCAAAGAAAAGAGCTACCTGGAGGACCTCCAAGGCACTGGATAAGAGGCATCCTCTCAAACAAAGGTCAGCCAAGGTTGAGGGAAGGCCCCAAATCCATGCCAGGTGGTAAGATAGGAAGGAAGGAAATAGCTTTCTCTAGAGGTCCTTCTGAAGCAAGAGTAGAAGGGACGGGTTAAGGATGGGAGAGAAACCCAGCCTGGCTATACTCCCTCCTCAGGTAGAACAAGAAGTGTCCCTCTCATGATCTTTTGCTTTACTTGGGTTTTTTTCTGAGGGTTTCCAAGTGTTTCTGCATCTTTTTCCTTGCTATTTCCTTTCTAGGAGTGATGATCCACAGCTCTCAGGGAAAGTTTTGCACTCCTTTGGGTGTCATCAGCCCCTAACGCCAGGCTGTCTCTGCTCCTTTGGATTTTGCCACCGACTTCACTTTTCAGTGCTGCACTTTCCACCTCTGATGGTTTCAGGCCTGATCTTAAAATAACTGCACCTTGCAATGATCCACCCACACCTAAGGGTTGGGTTTCTTGGCCTCTTCTGAATCGCAGTGTGCTTTGGCTGCTGTTCACAGACCACTACTCAGTTTGACCCCAGGAGGGCCTTTTGGCCATACTCTGATCAGGGTTTTTATACCCAAATCATATTGAAGTGTCTTTCACACCCAATGTCTTTCAGCAAAGGAAGAGAACTGAGGATATCATGGCAGGCTTTGACTTGGAAAGATTTAGATGTAGGTGGTTATACATTTTCCAAAACAGGTACAACTCTGCATTGCCATGGTGACAGAGCCCTTCTTAATTCTCTTCAGCAATAGAAAATAGAAAATATAGAGGCCAGAGAAGGAAAGTACGGACCCAGGGGGTCTGGAGATGGCACATCTGGTCCAGTGAGAGAAAGCACCATTCAAAAATTGCTAGCCACTGAAATCCAAGAGCAGGATTTAGATTCTCCAAAAATATGAGTTGTAATCAATAGAACAAATGCAAATAATCCTATGTGGTTGTGTGTGTGTGTGACAGAACAAGGTTAAAATTCAATAATCACTGTATTTTAACTCACCAAAAAAAAAAAAAAAAAAGTCCACCTGCTTTTCAGGCAGTCAAATCCTGAGCCTACTTCTTTTTTTCCTACACCCTGGCATTGCCTGATTTCAAATGCCTTGTCCAGCATTGTGCAGTTACAGGATGTAATTTTACCAGTTATCCTGAATTTATGTTTTGGTGGGAGACAAAGGTTCTATGTCTTTCTTTTGTGGAATTCACCAGTATTCCTGCCAGGTCATCATTTCCCTTACGTTGCCAAGTAGAAAGTGATTAATTGCCATGAGGCAGACTAGCAGATATCATAAGATTTGACAGAAAAAGCAAAACAGGTTTTGAAATGAGCCTACTCAGGGTACATTTGTTTGCACTTTGACATTTGAATCAGTTTTGGTCACATCATCAGGCTTCTGACAAAAGCCCTGACGTCTGTGTGCATGCCCAATCTAGAAAGAAAAGAAAAACAGAGAATATCTGGTAACAGCGAGGAGTCCAGGAACTAAGGTTTTAAGGAAAACATCAGCTATCACGTGAATTGACAATCTGCCAGTCCTTTAAAACAGAAAAGCCTGAACTCTGCGCCACAGCTTGTGTCAAAGGCCGTATCACCTGGTTCATGTTTTCAGCTGAGACATAGTTAAGGAGGTGTGATGGCCTAGGAGGAATTTTAGGAGCTGACATCGGCTAGTGGTCCTAAATAACTTGTTCCTGCTGAGTTAGGAGCATAATATGGGAATAGATGGATCATTATCACGACTTTGGCGTGACCCCTCCTTTCCTCTAATGAGTTCATTTTCAAACTAAAGCAGGGAGAAGCTAGAGAGAGAATGGATGGGCAGGAAGGTTTGCTTGGTGCTGCGTAATGCTATGTTAGCTCCTTTTTAAAAATACTCCTCGGAAGATGATTTATCTGCGAAGTTTCAGCCTGGAATGAAATATGTACAGCCACACAACCCTCTACCCTGCTCCCAAAATGGAGAGGTACTAGGAAAAGGCCGATTCAGGTTTAGCTGTCACATCACAGGTCCTGGATGTTGGCCAGGGGCAGCCTGTGAGGGTTGTAAAGGGTGGACAATGTCCATGATTTTACCACAAGTTTGCAGCTGCAAAGGTCCCTCTTGTGCCGAGACCTGGGTGAGAGGCAAGTACGAAGGGAAAAGAAAGGAGGACGGCTAAAGCGAAGGACAAAGCGGGTGAGAGCACAGGAGAAGGACGGCACTGGGGAAAGATGGAGAGAAGCGAAGCCTTTCAGCCCATCACCAACAGTGGCACCTGTCCCAGTCTTGGACTCACTTGTGTTTCAGTGGCTTGTCTTACTGCCATGGCTTTGGGAACAGCAGCCTGTTTACAGGAAACAAGCTGGCTGTGCTTCCCATAGCCTCACTGGGCTGGGGAGGAGGTGGAAGCTGGCTCTTTTTGCTGCTGAGAAAGCCTCAGATTGCCTGGGGTGTGTGAGTGCTTCATCTCACTTCTTCCCACCCCTACCTCCTTCCCTTGGCGTCAGCCCTTCCCCACCCCAGCCTCAGCCGCATGGGCGTTTGTGGGGGTTTATAGTTCCCAGAAAGGCTGCAGGATCCCTGGAAGCTGCTGGGGCCATGTTGTGGCTAAATCGCTGGGGTCTGACCCACACCCAATGTTACCCTCCTTTACATCCTTTAGGTTGCACAGAAGATGTTTAATGAATGTAAGTGGACTTCTTGTAATGGATGGTAGCAATGACAAGAAAAATAAGATGTTGCGCCACATCTTGGCAAAAGTGGCTCAGAATGACAATTCATGTGTCTGCCTGTCCCCTTCAGCCCTCTCTTTCTGTATTCCCACGCTTGCTTGCTTCTGAGTTGTGCTGAGGGCTGAAGAAAAATCTGTGCACTGTCTTCTTAATAGCAGGCACAGCAGTTATCATTCCAGCCTTGAAAACTGGGGCTACAAACAGAGGAATGGGGAGGGGACATATTTTGGGAGAAACAAGTATTTAAAATACATCATATTTGTTCTATTGGCCTCTTCCTTACCTCCCTTGCAGCTTGTAAAACTCCCGCTGCCTCCCTTCCTTTTCAGGCAAATGCTTGGCTCATTATTTCTCCCAGCACACAGCATTCCCATTACCCTGTTCCTGTGGCTACTAACCCGCCTCCCGAAACTTAAAGGGGCGCTTGTGGGCCAGCTTCTGGCCCAGTCCTCGCTGTGGCTGTTGCTTGACTTGTATGCAGCAGTATGTGTTGGATGGATCTTCTGCTCCTGATGAACAGAGAGTGCCAAACCGCACGAATCTGGGGTTTGGCAAAGCCCAGCTGCTTCCGTCCAGAGAGGCAGGGAACGCTGTGGGCAGTAGCCCCAGCACAGTGGGTTCATCACTGGCGAGGAGGGGTTGGTCCTGGAAAAAGGGAGATGTCCCAGTTAGTCATCACCCACTCACTGGTAGCTGGGAGGCACTCTTGTAGCATCTGCTGCTCAACAAGGCACAGCTGAGGTCAAGAGCAGCAAGGGCTATTCCCTGAAAAGCCAAGGGCCAGTGCTCAAAACCAGCTACACATTCTCCACTACCCATGAGCCCATGGGGCTGCTGCCAAGAGTCAGTAGTCAATAAGCTTAACATCTTAATGATGTTTATTCGGTATATGTCTAAAGCCATAGGGGATGACGATAGCACAGGCAATATGTGGACCAAGATATACATTTCAGTACGTGGCTGTGTGAAAGGTGTGGGACACTGACAGGAGGAAAAGGGTGTCTAGGATGGCCATCCACAGTTGCTGTTTGCTTGGCTTGCCATACCTCCACATTCCAGTCATTTCCAAGAGTTTCACTTTAAAAGATAATAAACAAAAGACTTTGAAAGCACATTGGATTTACTTAATAATACACAAAAGAGTGAGCTTCTCCCTTCCTAAAAGTGAAGGACAACAAAAAGTGATGCAACGCTTCTCAGGTATTACAGAAATATGACCCAAGGACAAGAAGTACATTAGAAGGAGGCTGTTTTCCACAAACTGTTGTCGTGTTCCTTACTTGTATCTCTCAAACATATTTTGGAAATATATTTCTGAGGAAATGTAGTATCAAGGAAGCTTTGAGGTGAGAGTTAATAGATATGAAGAAAATTAATTCTGTAAGAATTTATCTTCAGTAGGTACTGATCCAAACTGACTTAGGAAACCAGCCGTCTGCCTGGGATTTCTGAGACACTTCGGCTTCAGCTCTCTATAGTTGAGGTCTCCAGAGCAGAGATCTCTGTGATAACCGCAACAATACCAATAGCCAACAATTAGCTAATTGGATGTTTATACGGCAGCCTAGAGAACAGCTATACAAGTTTTGATCTCATGTCACATGTTTACCGTTGGTGGGAAAAAAATGGAAAACAAAAGTAATGAGATAAAAGGAGTGGGGACCACATCACCAGAGCCAGGCACTTGCAGCTTACTTTGGGATTGCATTTGTGCATTGAACCTCACAGGTTGCAGATGCCTGCCAAAGTCTGTCTCTGCTTCCCCTCCATATCCACTTCGAAAAAAAAAACAAAAAACAAAACACGTTCTACAGTACCTTCTTTTATTTGAGGACCTTTAAAAATCACCCAGAATACTTCATGGCTGCAGACCTAACTCATCCTTCCCTTGGGAAAGTGCTAAATACGTTGTATGCAACCTTGGCAAGATATGGTGTACTACAGTCTCCTAACTTTGACCTTTTCATATATCCTTTTATTGGCCTCAAGAAAAACAGACTCATAAAATGCAACTCATTAAATGCCCAAGCATTGTGAGACACTACTACTAAACTTCTACTGTTAAGGCTTTCAAATTTCACATAGTATTAAAAAGTTTACTGGACACTTGGCCCTCTTTAAGTTTGCAAAACAACCTTTTGGGTCCCAATGTTATAAACTAGCAGTGAAAGTGAACTAAAGAAACTCAGATTTTATTGTAATCCATGTTACTAGGAGTTGTGCTTTAACACTTCAAGACTTGGCCCAAAGGTAAAGAAGCAGTAGCTTTTACAGAGCTTTTTTCCAGCTGAGAGAGAGGCTGGCAAGGCACAGAACTAAATAAATCAAAGAATGCCACCCTAAAATGCAATGGATCCCATGGAGAATTCAAGGCAAATTGTTGAGAAACCTTCTGTCATTTTTTTTCCCCCCAAAGTGCAGGCTGAGAAAAGTGAGGGAAAGATCTTTCTACTTTAGTCCTAAGGATCCCATTTCGAGGCAGTTTAACAATCTCAAAAGAAGAAGCATTTTCCTTTACTGTTCTAAAAGTGTGGAGGCAGGCACTACACTCTTACGTACAGAGTTTTGCTATCATAGGTCGAGTTGGTCCAGAAAGTTAACCAGAAGCATTTGTTGGACATGGGGCAAAAAGGGGGTATTGCAAGAACAACAGTTTTTGAGTAAGTGGCCGGTGCTGAAGATCTGAAATCTATGCAAGATGACCACGTGCGTACTCCTTCTTTGGTAGTTCATTCTCCTTACTTGGAAACCAAGGCTTTACTTGCTGATTATTGTTAAAATAGATGTTGGGCAACTTGATGCTTCAAATGTCATGAGATCTTCAGAAAGCAGCTGCACAAAGACTGCTAAGAAACATGTGCCCAGGCTTTGGGGGTGTCTCAGCTTACCAGCTGTTAGCTCTTGACCATGACAGAGGCTTTACAGTAGAAGGTACACGTAACGTCATGGTTTCCAGGTGTAGTCCTAGGTTGATTTGGGATGAACCTGAGGTGCTAATGCTGTACATCTGAGCAGGTGGGAGCCAGGGTGTGCTATAAATTATTCTGTACATACCTCCAGTTCTCCAAACGTGGCACAAGACCATTAAGGCAACATGGTAGCATGGAGATGCTGTTTACAAACTTGAAGAACTTCTTCTGTCCTGTACATGCCTAATGAAACTGTATAACTCCGAAACAAACAAAACCTTAAATCATCCTATTTCATAATAAAAAATATATCTTGGGAGAGTTTTAAAAATATTTATTGCATCATGCTGCTGAACAAAACAGAAAGTGTGATTTTCTAGTGCCCTCATGTCCAAAGAGTTCAGGGCTGCTTAATTAACTAGGTTGCAGATTTTTATTAGTATTTTTGAAGCATGTGCAATATGATCCAGAAGACACAATGCTTAAGGCAGTCCCTGACCTCGGTTTCCAGTTCAAAAATTGGGCAGCAAATGACAAGGAACTTGGAGAAGTTCAGAAGAAGTTAAGCCTGTTTTAGGAGTGGAAGGATTTATGCTGCAGCCTGGCATTTTATTTTCTGTGTTGGGTTGGGAGTTTGTCACTTGTTTGTGCTGGTGCTAAGAGGTTTGTGCCAATGCCACAGAGCTTGTGCTGGTGCCAGAAAGATTTGACAGGGACATGTATGGGAACTTGCCACTCTGGGACAGGAAGGTTGATCCTTGGCTGCAGAGCACGGAAGGATCCAGAAAGTGGAGAGGAAAAGGAAAATGGCAAGCGGGAAAAGTTTGCTTAGGGCTGCAGAGATTCTCAAACGTGGAACAAGTGAGGGCAGCTTTTCCCTAATTTCCACTGGCAAAAGCTCTGAAGGGTTTTGCCTTTTGGCATGAGGTGTAGGTCTCAAGCAGATTCATTATTTCATAGCCCACTTCATCTGCTCACTGCTATCACAGAGCCCCAGACTGTGGAGCGATTTCTGGTTTGTGTTTTCTTCCTAGAGCACCCAGTAGAGGTACTGGCTGGTGACATAAAGGAGACAGGCTTTTGATAATCTCTTGGGGCTAAATCAATGTGCCTGTTGGTGTTGTCACATACTACATATGGAGGGACAAGGTAGTGCAAGATTTCAAAGACGAAAAGTCAGAGGTAAAGCAAAAATCACTATCTTAAAATCTAGACTCCTGAGTCTGCTTTTAAAGCACAAAACTGGCCTGCAGAAAAGGTTCTACAGACAGAAGTTTTAGTTATCCTGTGAAGTACCTGCACATTAGCACTCTCTCTTTTTGCTTCAGACATGATGAATACCTCTGTGCTCTATTGCAGTCTGAGCCTGATGCGCCATCGTTCATGCCCCACAGGAGGCCATGGTTCACACTGACACACTTTGTGTCTTCCTCTTTGTACTGTAAAAATAGTACAAAATTGCCCTGAAAAAAAATACATTAAAATTCAGAACTACGGTTCCATGGAGCAATTCATCAACATCAAAGAGAGAAGACAATTTCAGGTGATATCCATGCAGCAGAGGTTACCAAAACTGGAAGTACAGGCTTACTTGGAGTTGAACTCAAAAATATCCATAGGAATAGAGGGTCACAGCATGGAGGCAGACTTTCTGTTGGGAAGTGTGAGAACCTTTCCCTGAGGAACCCCTACCCCAGATCGACATGAGGACAAAGGACAAAAGTCAGGCCTGGAGGTGTTGCCAGAAGGATAACATACCTCACGCAAAAGCACATTACAAAGGCTAATGCTGAGCTAGCAACAACCTCTCTGTAGTAGCAGTGGGAACCCCCTCCTGCTTTATTTTGTAAAGTATCTTTCATATCTTCTGCCAAAGACTTTAGGCGACAGCAAGTTTTGCAAGGAGATGAATAATAACAGAGCCAAATCTTGGTTCAGAACCTGACAATAAAGAGCCACTGTAGCCTGTAACAGTGAAAGGTCATCCACAAAGATATTATGAACACTTATTTTTTGCCCCAAATTCTGGACCAAATGTTCTGAGGAAGAAGCAGACTGTTGGGCTGGGTCCAAAGCATGTGGAGAAGTTGTAATTAATCTTTTTGTAATTCTTTTCCCACCCTAAATCTTCCACATTTCCTGCCTCGCTTAACTCTTTCCAAAGTATCCTTCTGCAATGTCACAGTTGCTGAGGCTTGATGCAGACCAGAGACTACTGGCAGGCGTTCTCTTTGTGAGCCAGATGGCCTCCTGAATGCCACCCTTAGGCACCTATTATGGGTGATCTGTTTTAGTGTCACAACTGCCACTTTCCAACAGTGCTCTAGAGGCTTGATCTGAAACATTCGGTTTGCCCTTGAGCTTCAGTAAGTGCCTGACAGTCACTTTATTCACCTTTACTGAGCAGTTAGAGCACGAACCTCTTACATAGATGCACGTTTTTAGAAACAGGTTCAACAAGATGGTGCAATAAGGTTCATTAGTGCACAGCCATGCACATAATCCTGTCTTCAGGGGCATCTAGCGGGCATGGGAATCACAGAGCCTCCCGAAATAAAAAAAATGTGTAAACATACTTCCAAGTTTAAAATCTTATCGCCATCTGCTTTCCTTTGTAGGAGTGAAATTAGAGTTTCAATTAATTTTTCCACTTTCTGTGTGTTTCTTTTTCCCCCTTGTTTTTCTTTGTCTAACTAGGTACGTTAGAAAAGAAGACACAACACAGTATCCTCCACTCTCATCTTCTGCTATGGGATGGATGACTGCCCCTTGCTCCTCAGGTTGGGGGTTTGGTTACTGTTTTAAGGGACCAGAAAGAAGGAACAGAAAAGAGCCTGTCCTGGTTTGAACTGTAGCCACACCTCAGGCTCCCCCAAGGCAGCAAGCCAAACTGCCAGGGGTGCAGCAAGTTCATCTCTTAGCTTGTCCCTTTCTGTGGTTTTGAAACATTTTAAACTCATCTGTTTACAAAGGACAATGGGTTATGATGCCACTCTGGAGGCTGGAAATGAGACCTTATGGTCTGTCCTTGACTGTATATGTGATGACAGTAGGGGAACTGCTGGAAAGCTGCTGTGATGAAGCTCAGAAGATGAAGTTGCCCATCTCACTCTCTTTCCTTTCTGTTTCAGGAAACTGTTTTCAAGACTGTAGTTCCTTGGTTACAGATAGGCCAAGTGTGTCTTTGGGGTCTGATGTTCTCAGCAAGCAGCTGCCCAACCCTCTCACAAACCCAGATGCACTTTTAGTGCAGGGGTTGGAAAGCTCAGAAGGCACAGAGTGAGGTACATCATGGCTGTGTTCTCCAAGCTCACGACCAGCTGTCTGTATAGCTCCACAGGGCTGGGTTCTTTTCTGGTAACCATGAATAGGGAGAAGTGACCAGTTCCTGCTGTCCAGGAGTGACCATTGCCTGAGTGTGGCTACTCAACAGTAGCACAAAGAGAGGAATATACTGTCTGCTCCTTAGATACCTTCACTTCTTCCTATTCCACAGCTCTTTGAGAGCAAACTAGCCATAAGGAATCAACTTTACTTTTTTTTTTGTGTGTGTGTGTGTGTGTGTACGTCAGGTTCTAAAGCCTCTGTCACTACTTTGCGCCCATTTAGGTTAACATCTAGTGTAAAAACCTAGGTGCAAGAGGTCAAGGATTTCTTGGCTATGTAATACTTCTACTGTGCAAGGTAACGCTGTTGGGAGCAGCTGCTGGCTCCACTCTAAAGGAGATAAAGCGGACCTTGATGCAGTTGGATGGCTGCTGGGGTGTACTTCAGCTGGGGTACTCTGGCAAGGCAGGTGCATGCTTTAGGCATGCAGTAGGAGGGACTGAGGCCCTCCAGGCTGGTGCAGGAGTGCATTCCACTGGAATAGAAGAGGAAGGGTTAAGCATAAAGGAGTCTATGTTCTCCAGTCCCTGAAAAGAAACATTTTTCTCTGGAGTAAGAAAGGAAACAGCGAAAGGTAAAATTTTATCCTGGTAAATAAAACAGAGAGAAGAGAGAACCAGTGGAATGAGATCACTGGAGGAACCTTGTAAAGCTGTCTGCGCTATCCAGCCTTTTTAGGGAAGGTCAAAGGCTTGGCCTTTTCTGCTGCCTGTGTTTCTACTTGCCAAAGCTCAGCTCAGTGACAGATTCTTTAATGTGAGAGATGGATCTGAAGTGATGGATAATACTCCCAGCACTTCCCAAAAGCCAGGGAAGAGGTTCCAGAAAGAAAAGTATGGCAGTTTCTTTAAGAAGAGTGAAAATAATTTAATTTCCAATTTTCTATCTACTCCTTCTGGGGAATTTAGCCTGTTTTTTGTTGTTGTTGCTGTTTGTTTGTTTTGTTTTGTTTGTTGGCTTGTTTGCATCCAGTAAAGTATTTTGAGTGATCTGATACACAATTAAAGTTGTGTAGTCAAACGCTGGACAAATTTCCCACAGACACCACTCCAAAAGTACCTTTGCTCTGCTTCCCAACTATCCTGTGCCAGCTTTAAGGGACAGCTCAGTCCCACATGTGCTTTCCTTGTGGGTTTGCCTACTTGCCTCACACACCTATAACACACTCCCCATCCTGTGACAGTCCCTTGTCACCCCCTTATCCACCCCTGACACAGAGTGAGGGGCTGCTGCCACATGCCACCGCATCGCTTAAATACAAATAAATACCCAAAAAAATTCACGTAGCTCTTTGCTTAGTGTTCGCCCGGAGTTAGCAGCAAGTGCTGGAGGAGAAAGTGAAGTTTGGGGTTTTTTTTTCTTCTTCCTTTTTTTTTTCTTTTTCTCCGAAAGTGTCAAATCTTACCCCAATTCGGGAGGGGGGAGTGAAAACAAATGCTGTGTTTGATGTGAGATATTTTTCTCCTGGCGAGGTAACCCTAGAGCAGCGGGGAAGGGAGGACTCCGGGCTCGGCTTCTTTAGTTTAATCTTGGTCTCCTTGGTCTCCTGCTATCCTTGGTCTCACACTGCTCCACTGATACAGTGAAAGAGTATTTGCGGTGTTCCCTGCAAACTGAGATTAAAAGTTCTCTGCTAGGAACTGTAATTATGATGAATATTTAGTAGCAGGCAAAGTAGCAAACTTGTTAGAATGAAAGAGCAGGATCTCCGCATGGCTGTCTCTACCAAGCTGAGCACAGAACTACACATTTCACAGTTCACACTCTGAAGACACTTTGTGTTGGTCTGAATCTATCCAGCTATGAGATGTCTCCCCCTACCCACATGCCACTCTGGTGACACCCTCCAGTCCTGTCACACCCTCCCCAAATCCAGCCCTGAGTTAGGACAAAGTCCTCTTCCCTTGTCAAATAAACGAGGTGCTGTCAAGGGAAGAGAAGAAAACATAGGGCTGTACTTTAAGGCTAGCAACTGAGACATATTTTTTGAGAGAGAAGAACTATGTGAAGTGGTGGGTACAGGCTGGGGATGCAGTGCAATTCGCAGGTATCAAGGATAATGAGTGAAATGTCTATTCCCCTCTAACCACTACTGACCATCTCCATTGTTTATTTTTACAGGATGAAATGAGCGCTCTTTCGGTTGATGGCTCTTAGGCAAGTGAAATACTTTATGGTATTTTGTGCATCTGAGGATGCTGGAGCTTTCCTTTGGGTCCAAACTCATGTGTAGCTGTTTACTTGCAGATAAATACCAAATGAGTTTCAAATCCACCTAAACTATTTGATAATGCCTCTTTCACCTCTGGTAATTTCTCTTCCATCATCACCACTCCTCAGGTCGGTTACTCTTTCTTTGTCTTTTTGCTACTCTGGACTGGGCTGCTGAAATGTTTGGCACCTTGTTTTCTGTATGATCCAGCACACAGGCAGCCAAGCTTCTCATTCCCTGAGTATCTACACCACGTGCCCCTGCAGTAAGGTTCGTGTTGGACTAAAACCCAAATAGGAGCCTGAGTTCTTGTCCTATTTAGACATGTGCAGGTCAGAAAGAAGGGTGGGGATGAAATCAGGACTAGAACGTTGTCTCTTGAGCCTCTTTTCATAACAAATCCAGACAAATCCAAAGCCTGCTCATCGTTGGAGAAGTTCGGGTCCAAGTCAGATACTGATCCAAATTCTGCAAAGATGACCTGCCATTGCTGCGTGGGACAAAACCAGGCAGTTCAGACATGCATGAGAAAGGAGCTAACCAGTGTTTTTCGAAGCTAGGGAAAGGTACGATCCCTCAGTAGAGTCAAGAGGTATAAGCTACAGAGGTGATTTGGCCTCAGCATATTGTGGTGATGAGTGTGATAGCAGCTGGAGGTGGAAAGATTTCTTAATTACAATTTTCTTTTTTAACCCTAAGCACTATTCTTCTCCATCCCAAGTTACTGCCTGAAACCACTGAAGACCTTGCTTCAGAATTTTCTTCCTCATAATTTAGCAAATAGGCTTTGTACAGCACTGAACAGTTTGACTAGCCTGTTGCCGAGCCCAGCAAATTCCTCTCTTGTAAGGGTGGCACATTCCATAATGAATAGCTAAGATGATCTGTTCAATGAGCCATTTGCAAAGAGCAGGCTCCCTTTAAAGCAAAAGCTGCTATAGGAATTGTTTCTATTATAACTGTTCTGAGCTATAAATACACAGTAAATTATTAGTCAGGTATTTTCTACATGACTGCACAGTATCCCTAACTTTGCACATAGGCATATTATTTAACCCTTTGTTTTATGCTCTCTGGCAATTCTCCACAAGACAGTGGAGGACCTACCACGCTAGTCAAACTCTTTGAGTGAAGTTATCAGTGCTTGATGACTGAAGAGTGGCTGAAGATGTGATCTGGAAAAGGTGACACTAAAAGAACCTTCCTCTATCTGTTGGTAGTTATTAGGATCCATGAACGATACATCTCACCATGATGTAGAAACTCATGATGGCAAGCTTTGGTGACTTCTCTTAGCCCTTTTGACAGTGCCAGCAGATCCAAATGTAATCTTTGATCTGATTCTGCTCTGTCTCTATGAGAAATCATGGATTAGAGCTCTCTGCACCCCTCCTATGTCTGTGATGGGACTGAAGAAATCTGCACCAAGGAAAGCAAATGCATGAATTCAGAGGAAAATCACCATTGACAAAGGAAAAATAAATCGCTGGAATGGCACAGTGTTTTCCAAGGTTGGGGAATATCCATGTGTCTCTTAAAGATAATTTTGAACTGAAAAACAGGACTGATTCTCCCTTTTAATAAGTATTGACAAAAAAGATATCACATGCACAACCTCATTTTGAGATTTAATAACGAAGAAACAGAATGAAGATTTCATGGCTTTGTATCTAGAACTCCAAAGAGAAACAAATTTGCAATATGGGATGGTGTGTCTGGTTGCAAAAATTTTCTCTAGTTGCTTTACTTTTTAATTTCTGCAGTCTTCAGGCACTCAGAAAGGAATTTGTGCTGAAGCTTTCAAAATGTATATTTCCAGGACTGGTCACCAAAATCCAGAACTAGACACTGAAATAAAACTTGCTGATTCTGTTTCGGTAATATTTATTAGAAAGACTGCAACTTTCCAGACAAAACGTCGACCTTGTTGAAGTGTTATGCCCAATGTAGGATAGTGTTTCTTCCAAACCACTTAAAACCCAGTGCAATTACATAGAGGAAGAATGGGAGCGGAGGTAAACATAGGTACATGCATGGAGATGAACAGCATTATGACACTTCAAAAAGTTAAGGATAGTCAGGACAGGCAGAGTCTATCTACAAAACCCCCAACATCTGTAAGCACCCCCCATAACCTTTTCACTTGCAGGGCTCTGTATGTCCTTCAAAGCATGGCACCTAAATCTGAGCGTGACTATAAAATTCAACTGGTTGTGATCCAGAGTCAGAAATTTGAAGCCCCAGGATGTGTGTATGTGGTGAAAGACTTTCTGCCCATAAGTCTGGAAATCTGAAATTATTTATTGTGAATTATAGGAAGCCTGAGAGTTGAGATATTTAATAACAATCAGAAGAGTCTGTGCATTTCTGGTTTAGAAAAGAACAATAATAACTTTTCAAAAGCATATTAAGGAGTGAAATTAACTATAGATGGTGGTTGCTCAGGTTGAGATTCCAAGCTTAGAGACAAATAATAGCCATTTTACTGTCAGAATTGTTTATAGCAAGGAGAATACAACTAGGTCAGGAGGATTTTATTTCTCAGCTTCAGATTAAATTAGTGCTGCTCCAAAACCACATTGCTTTAGAAGCGACAGATACATTTGCTCCTACCGAAAGCCCAGTGTGAGTCTTGGCAGAGAGAGAGGGCTTTTTCTATGTCCACAAAAACATCTGCATGGGTTTTCTGGACCCTGAATGTGCTCGCAATGGGGACCCAGCTGGTACTGAGAGGAGGTATTGCAAATTCACATCCCCTTGGGATGGAAGGTAAATCGGGTTGCGTGGCTCACACCAGCTTTGCATTGACAAACAGAACTAGCTGGAGGCACAGAGTCACTAGAGAATTTGTTTTTCTCAAGGTCACGCAAGGTTCACTCACATCCTTCTTACCAGTTGGTCTTGAAACTACACGTTAACTCTTCTTCTGTTGCTGTGGCTGTGAACATTTTCAATTGTTTAATAAGCAACTGTCAATACTCAACTGAAATTACTTTCGCAACTAGAGATGTATTTTCTGCTTGGGTTGTTTTTCTTTAAAAGCTGGGTATGTCTAGTGCTGCTTATGTGATTTTTCTAGATGAAAGTTATCCACAACAGGTTCTTTGGGGTCCATTACAAATTTTGTCTCAGAACGCTTCTTCGCACCTGAAATAAAATTCACGCTTTGCAAATGACACTGTGAATTTCCAGTATACGCTTATGACTCTGTCCTCTGGCCCACAAAGGCTTCCTTTTAGATTAAGGAGATGTATTTCTTGTCACCCCAGCAGAGCCATGGGCTCTGATGGTTTGGGTTGCTTTGGCTGGTGGACTATCGAGAGAACTTATCAAATCTTTGTGAGGCACAGTAACGCCTACAGACCAATGGGATGCTGCTAGAGCCAGTATCTCAAATTACTGTGATCTGAAGGCGCTGATGACCATTTTCACTGCTGTTTTTTATTGGCCATAGCTGTAGGGGTGAGAAAGAACAGGGAAAATATATTGTGAAGCCAGAGAAAGGAGAAGGGATACCTCGTGGACTAGAACTAGACATATTATGGATGAAGTGTGGTTTGACATCCCCTTGGAGCCAAGAAATAATGACTTGAACAATGCAGATGGGACACTGTGAGACTGTATAAAACCTCTCACTCACTGAATCCCAACTAACCACAGCACAGCTTTATCTTCAGTGTTACTTGGAATTGTGTCAAGGAGGCTTTTTTTTGCTTTCCTTTTTCTTTCCTTAGGTTTTTTTTTTTTTTTAAACCTCAAGGTCAAACAAGACATAGCCTTAAAAATAAAGCTTTATCAGGAGAGATGGAGGACTAAAGGGCTTCCTATTTTTAGTAAGGGCAATCTAATCTAAGCAGAAGTTGTTCTGGGCCCCTCTCCGTTTTCCATGAAAAGTAGGTGCTCCCAGGACAATTCCCAGGGCTTTCTATGGCTTCTGTTTCAGGTGCAACCCAAGCCACTGAGTTTTATTGAGCAAGTATCCTGGAAAGTTCTGAGAAAAATGAGAGACAGCTAATAGTCCTTGAATACCAGCACTTTTAGTAAGGTCCTGCAGCTGTATCTCTGGGTTGTGAATTCTCATAGGCTTTAAGCCAAGCTCTTTTCCCCAATCCTCCCCCAGCTACTGATATGGTCTTTGACAGGAGAAGCATCTGTCCAACTCAAAGTACAGAAAGTGATTAAGTGCTTTCTTAATCAGGGCCTTGTAGCTCTTATATTTGACTCTTGGCTTAGTCAAAGCCAGCTTTTTAAGTAAATTTCATGTGGAACTGGATGGAAACTGTAATGAGATGGGGAACTTTTCCCTTCTAGGTCATCACTGAACAATTTTTCAGGAAGGAAAGCCCTATAAAATTATCGTTGCTTGAAGGCGGTCAAGAGTGTATTTGGAACGTTGAAGCAAAAATATCTTGGCTGGCCTGACTGCTTTGTATCGCCAGCACTATGGGAATTAGCTTGTGAGTTTACTGTGCAGAGACAAGACAATTACTTTTGAAACACCCAACAGACAGCTGATAAAAAGCCCAAAGACTGAGAAAAATGAAACATGGTTCTGCTTTTCAAACCAGCAGAAAAATATTTTCCTGTTAGCCTGAGACTTTAACCTGTATCCCATGTATGATGAAAAACAGCAGATGTCACTAAGAAATCTACCTGGTCGGTTTTGACCTGCAGTGCCTGGATCTATGGGGTCTGTGCACTACTTCTTGTAGGAAGCTATTGAATAAAAAGAAAACAAACCATCTGATTGCCAAGAGGATTAAAAGCACTGTACAGGAAAAAATATAGCAGTTTGAAAAAAGTTGAAAACCTCTTCCTTAGTAACAAAATTATCACCAGAATGTTTAAATTTATAAAGAAAATAAAAGAAAAGAAGTAAAACCAGATTTCTGGGTAACCTGAGGGCTTTATATCTGGGTAAAGGATTGATCATTGAGCAGAATGAGGTATCTGGGAATGGGGAGGTAACACAGAGCCAGGGCTGCAAACCACCCTTTTTTTCATCCTAATACAAGAGCCAATCTCATCTCAGTTTGCAGGACACTTTGCCATGCCTGGATCATGTGGTAATCTGAATCAGGCTGCCCTCCCTTCCACCTCTTCAGTTCTAAGCAACGATCTGCATCCCTTAAAGCCTGGAGAAGAAAAAATATATAAAACCTGTAAGTATTTATGAGAGCTATAAAAAAAAGGGCTTTGCGGTAGTTGACATGGGAAGTGATTAAGGTACTTTATAAGCAAAGATTGCAGAAAAGAGGGAGAGAAGCGATGCCAGAAGGGAATCTGGCGGCAGTCCTGAGGTAACGATAAGTGGCTTCCAGAAGGAGGAGTTGTGGGAAGAAAAGTAAAAAAATTAAATTGAGGCAGATTGCAAGACTTTTGGCCTTGGGGACTAAGCCATGGAGACTGTTCATTGCTGGATTCACAGACACAAGAGGAGGGTAATATCTCACCCTGCTCCTGACTCAGAATTTACTGGTCAAATCCTGCAGAACAGGAGTTCATCAAGATTTGCTTGAATTTGAAAGAGCCCCATTTCCCAGACGTCCCAGCTCTCTCCATCTGTGTTTACACAAATGGGTCTTGGGTCCCTCCAGGGCTTCAGGAAAAGCTATTCTGAATAAAAACACTGACAGGGGCCATGTTGTCAGTGAGGATCTCTCTGAGTGACTATTTCTTGTTTTCCTGTTTAACAGTTGGAGTGTATGTCCAGACCCGTCCCTAGAGAGCAACTTGCAAGAGGAACATTCGCAGATGAAATGACAGCCAAAAAGTACCCAGTTACCAAGATCAATCACAAGGATAAAAGTCTAGCTTGGGGAAGTCTTAGCTTGAGAGTATTGAAAAAATGTGAGGAGCCACTCTTTGTGTCCTAAATGGGACAGAGAAGGTTTCAGACCTGATGCTTTGTAAATGGGGAGGAAGAATCCTTTCCATCTACAGGGAAGTGGAATGGTGTACAGAAACAGAGTGTAATAGAAAGATATAGACAAATTTCAAAACTGTTCAGGAAATAGTTGTGAGTAAAGAGTACATTTGTTGAAATTGTACCAAATACAAGAGAAGAAAGCAAGGACTGACTTCATCAGGATATACTGAAAAAGTGGTTTAGACACTAGGAGTTGTTTTATGCCTGACCCAAAGGTTAATGATCTTCTTCCTTGCTTTCATCAGGGTGACTTATGGCATTTTAGTTTATGTACAGCACCTGCACCAGCGTGCAGTCTGTCTTCTGTTGCATTACTGTGTTACAAAGGTGAAGTACCATGACAGAGAATAAACTCATTGGTCAAGAAATATAGAGCATGTATGTCTTGATAGGCAATGATATTGATGGCTTGATCTTTGGCACTTTTGAGCTTCTTTCAGGAAGAACTTCAGGTGCTAATGCATGCTGAGAATCCACATGTAGCTGTAGGTTCTTGTCCAAATTCAGATATCACCAAGCTGGGTTCAGATAATCATCATATTGCAGTTGATAAGATTATGCAATGATATTCTTTGAACCTGTTACTATTCAGGATTTTTATTAATCACCTAATGGAATGAATGGAGAACATGCTAATTAAATTAGCAGTTGACATAAATCTCATAAAAGCTGCAAGCACAAAAGATGACATTCTTGAACTTCAGAATTATCAAAAATAAGTGTAAGAATAATCTGGTGGTTTGAGAAGGGAAAGAATGAAATTCAATAAAGACAAATGCAAGATATACAGTTCTATACTTAGGCAAGAATGATCAGATGTACAAATATGGGATGTGAAATAACCAACAGACAAGGATCTGGGGTAATTGTGAATCACAAGCTGAAGAGAAGTCAGAAGAGTTAAGTGCTGTGAGAAAAGCAAACACCATGATGGGATACATAAACTGGAGTACCATCTGCATGACATGGGATATGGTTTTTCTGCTGTGCTCTCTTCTCTCCAATTTTGGGCACCATGGTTCAAGAAGCATGTGACTGATTGGACAATGTCCAGAAGAGACCAACAAGGATGATCAGAAGTCCAGAGAACGTAACTAATGAGGAGAGATTGAAACAGGGGTGTTGTTTAGTCTAGAGAAGATCAGGCTGAAGCAGGGTATGATAACAGTCTTTAAATACATAAAAGATAGATGAAGAGGAAGAGAACAATTTGTTCTTTACATCCAGGGTGCAGAGGACAAGGCTTAAAGTATAGCAAGGGACATGTAGGTTAGATATAACGAAAAAAACCTTCCTAATAGGAAAGATAATGAAGCCCTGGAATAGCCTGAGATTTGGACTTCACTGGAGATTTTTTAAGGACAGGTTGGATACAGCATGTCTCAAAATGACAGAGGGAGGACAGGTTTTGTCTGTGGGCAGGCAGACAAGAGTTGATGGCACTGAAGAAAGTCACATCTAGCTCTATTTTGTGCAATGCCTACAGTCAACTATAACAAGTTGTTGCTAAGGTATGACAGTGACTGTGGTACACAAGTTCAGAGGAGTAGCGGGTAATTCAGGCTGCTGGGAGACAAAAATTTGAGCTCCTATACAAACGTCATGGTCACAACACCAAACTTAGGCACCCCCTCAGGTCTCCAAACTTAGTCCACAAATAAGTGAAGCCACATATAAGTGTCCAAAGAGCTTCCTTCTGTGCTTGGATAAATGAGACATTCAACAAAGCAATAACTTTATCTGGACCTTAATTCAAAACTTTGCCTCAACACAACCTGAATTTCTTTTTGATATTCGAAAAATTTTTACTATGTTTTCATGATACTAAGTTCTAGTAGGAACAAGGAGACAGACTGAAACAGTGAAAAAAACCCTCTGTGGATAGAAAACTGTTATTTCCTGAATCTTGGGAGACACTTTCTTTGTAAGTTCCTGCCCTGTGGCTGCTAACAATGGAAGAGTCACCAGGCTATGGACAGGATCCTGAAAGATGCACAGGTTCTCAGCATTGACCACAGTTATGGTAGCCTGGATTTATCTCTGGGCTAAAAAAACTATGAGTTGGACAGGAACTACTAAAATCTACATCTAGGCTTCCACTCTAGGTATTTATTTGATTTACTCCACAAAAAGCATCTTTGCTGCTATATTGCATGTAATGACATACAGTATATAAGAATGATTGAAATGCGTGCTGGAGACTTTCCAGGACTGCTGTGACCTGGAGGCAGGTCTTTGCTGACAGGTGTGAGTCTAGTTAATGTGTTGTTTTCTGAGATGTGGGGAGGTCTAGGTCTCCAAGAAGGTTCTTCCCACCCTCTTTGAATCTGTTGCTTGCTGCCATCAATACCAAAAAACTCTGGAGGGGCCCAGCTTACCCCTGTGATTTACAGAGGCTTTGTGTTCCCCCAGCAGCCACAGAAAGACCTAGCTATGTCCCACTTCTGCCCAAAGGAGCGTACCCCCTCCCACATAGCCTGTCTACCACAGGACGCAGTGCCTGGTTGCTCCCCGCTCCCTGCCACAGGCGTCCCACCATCCCAGCACGACCTGGGGAGGGGAAATCTCTCCCTGCTACCGCAAATAGAAATAAGCTAAATTACGCTTCAGGTGAAGGCAGGAAGGAAGATGCCTTGAAGTCTCTGCAGGTAAGCAGACACGAGCTACCCCATGGGATAAGTTCAATTTTAATTTGCTTCTGCTCTGTGGGTAGGGGTCGACTATGATAACACCATTTTGTCAAGTAAGCCAAGGAAAGCGGTTTTGTTGGTATCGGTGATGAATGTCAGCTCTGTTGTAACAGCCCCAGGAGGAGATAAAGACAGACTTGCTGCGCACAGAGGGCCAAAAATTTCCATAATTTTTCCTTCCCCCCTCCTTTGTGCACCATCCTCCCCTGTGCTGCCAAAGAAAAGAGCCCCTCAGAGGTTACCCTTTGCCTTTCTTGAACTTGCATGACTTTGCCGCTTCGGATCCTTCACCCCCTGCGTTTAACCGAGGTTATGAAAACCAAGCTGCTTGCTCTCTGTTTATTTTCAGTGATCTCCTCTGCGTGCTGCCAGCAGCCGGAGCCACGGCCTTTCCCAATACAGGGCACCGCAGTGAGCTCGGAGTGCACCCAGGGTTGATGAGAGAGGTGCACAAGTCAGCAGCCAAGCTGAGCTTGTGTAAAAAAATTAAGGTCGAGGCCTCGTCAAGATTTACGGTGCTCATGTTCAAGGTACTGGTGATTTAGCTAAGGACGTGTTTTTCTTGCTGCCCTGAGGCAGGCACCAGCTGTACAATGCAGTTCAGGACACAGGGGATTTCAGGGAGCATGACCAGCCAGCTCTGCAGCTGCACCAGTCTGAACTCTGGGTGCAAGGACCAGCAGCAGCTGGGCTTTGTATTGGGGCAATTTCCATAAACCTGAGTCATGCTGCAGGTATGAAATTGGTGGTTAAAGAATCCCAATGAGCCAGCTCTTGGGAACCAGATTGAGCAGTTGTGTACAATGGTGGTAAGTCCTCAAAGTGTCAGAAAGCAGCATTTTCAAAGTGTGCTTGAGTGACTTGGAAACCTACATCCCATTTTCAGGCATGATCGGTTCACATTCTGTGAAGCATTTTCGTTGGGAAACAGGATCCTAAAGCTTTTGATGCTCAGTGCTAAGTTAACTTAAATCCCACTAATTTTAACATTAATGAAACATGTTTCCTTCTACAGCAGCTTTAAAATGAGTCCTATTGAAAAGGAACCACAGTTGAAAAAGTTGGAACAAAAATTAGAAGAGGGATAGTTTACGGATGCACTGCTGGGTGAGATCAGAAATGCATCTATTTATCCCTGCTGTTTCACTGGCTTCTTTTTCAGTTTTGCCTTTCGTGGAATATATTTAATCACTCTTGAATGTCAGAGATGAATGTGGGTGATGCTGCCCCAGATGGCTAGCACAGAGCACAGTCTTCTCACACAAAGCAGGGGAACATGTGTGAATGTCAGGAGGAGCTTATTCAAGTTCCAGGAGGACTTCCTGCACCGATTCTGTTTCGTGGCTTCCTTTGAGACCTCAAAGCTGTGCAGAAGAGTCCTCCTTTGTACTTTCCTGTTCAGCTGAATCTTAAAAGCTAGCTAGCGGTCTACCTAGTGAAGATGCCCTTGGTTGGCCTTGAGCTGTAAGAGAATTGTCTTCTGTGGCAAGTAGGGCACCTCTGCCAGGGAATCTCTGAGGCTGGAGGTGCATGAGGCCACCGTGACAAACTCACATCAGCTAGTGCTGAGCTGTAGCAGCTGCTCAGCTCACTCAGGTGCACTGCATGAGAGATCAAGCTGTGCCTTGTATCTTGACATGCACTTCAACTAGAAGAACCAAGGAAGCTTGTTTTTCCAGGGCTGATTAACCAGCAGTGATTTTGGGGTGGTCTAAAGCTCGTAACACAACTTTTCCTATAGATTTGCAGTGTTACTGTTCCTCAGCAGGTGCACAAACCCTGTGGAAAGTAGAAGTATTTGCAAAAAGGGACTGAAAATGGCCAGTACAGGAAGACAGGCAGACTGAAGACGTGCACAAACCAAGATGCCATGCTTGTCCTTGTTTCTCCAGGTAAGGGGGCTAAAATCAGACCTCAGGCTAAGTTTTGAAATGCAATTTTCCATGTAAATGAGGCACCCTACAGCTGAAGCACTGTTTTATTTTCTTCCCTGAAGAGTTTTTTGTTGAAGTCATGGGAGTTGCCCTGGGCAACACAAGGGTAAAGTTATCTGTGACTCACCCGGTGCCACTGTAAGAGTCTTGTCCTTCTCCCTTGTGGGAGGTAGGTCACACCAAGCAGATATCACTTAGATATCACTTGACTGAAAATAGTTATTAACTCATTTTTTTTCTCTCTCTTATTTCTTTTCTTTTTTTTTTTTTTTTCCTTCTGCTGTTTCCATCTTACCTAACTCAAGCAAAAACTCCAGACAGATGAAGTATGTGTGGGTCATCCTTGTTCTTTTTTTCTTTCTTTTCCTTTTGACAGAGGTCCCTGGTACTCTTGCCCCAACTCCCCAGCTAAACATGACAGTGACACAAAAACTCCACAGTCAAGCGATTGTCGTGTGACCACATCTGTGAGACAATGATCCACACCAGCTTTGTACCCTGAGTCCTTTCTTGCTTCATTTTCTAAACCACAGAATCATGTGGCTTCTGCTAAATAACAAATACAGCACCCGTTTTTGTATGTCAGGTTATCCACCTGCTTTGATTACTGTTATAACCCTTCAAGAGTTAAGAAGCTTAGAAGAAATCATGGCTGTATTCATGTTCTTTTCCTCTTATTTGTTTGTCTATTTGTCTTTTATGAGTCAAAGCTGAGTTGCTTTGAGGTCTCTTGCACTTTTTCATTGTGAGCTTTGATATGCAAATGTTGACATAACTGATCCATAATGCCAGTGATGTTCAGGGAGATAGTTGCCTTTGTTGAAAAGCATCACTCCAGGCCAGGAGTTTGGATCAGAATGTGGCAAAGCGTTAACGAAGCTCCTGGTGCCACAGGATCTGGTTTGTCCTGACATAGCCTACATAGATGGGACCTGCTTTGGTACAAAAATTATGTTCTGATTTTTATAGCATGCTGGTGCGAGTGCCAGTATGAATCTGTAGGTATCACTAGAACACAAACCTTAAGAAAAAGTAGTTTTGGTATTTGTTCTTATGATGTTTCATGCTAAGGTTTTATTTCCTGCTGACCAGGAACTGTCCAGACTGACTTTCTGCATTTCCTACACCAAAACACTTCACCCAGACTTTCAGTCAAGCTAAATTATCTGTTCTTGAAAGACAGAGGGCTTCAAATGTAAGATATTTAAATGATGAATTTTCCACCTTTCCTATCAAGTGCTTTATTCCATTATGGTTATCGTCAGAAAGAACCATGGATCAAATATGGAAGGTCTTGGTTTACCTAGAGATCTTGGAATACATTTTGTGCCAACGGTTTCTATGGGAGGGGCCCTCCTGACTGCTCATCATTCTGTCATTGTTGTCATTGCCAGCTTATCATCATCACCAACTTCTCATATACTAGGAAAACCCCAAAGCTTTGATTCCTGAAGATGTTCTTGTACTGCCTTGATTTACCCTTGATTTTACTGCCGGCCCTGGAGAAGATAAAGGCATCCTATGCACAGCTAGTAGAGTTGCTGTTCTAGTACGTGTAACAAGGGCTTGTGTTTTCGTTGTCATGGCTGCCAGGTTTTGTTCCCATAGCACTGTCTCTGTGTACGTGGATGTGATTCATTACCTACAGACACTAAAGCCTATACCTCATGCTGCAGTTTGTACTTGAGCTGCTTCCCTGACGTAGAATGAATAAATATGTCAGATCTGCCTCTCAGTGGGCTCAAGCCAGTGTCCAACTTGTTTGGCTTTGGTCCATCTCCAAGGACCTATCAATTAATTTATAAAAGCAATGCTGAAAAAACCATGGAATATTCCATTGTGAGCAGCAGTTAATGCATGTTTTATGTTTTAATATAGACTGATGTCTTGCATTTCCAAGTTATACAAGGAAGCGTCCACAACTCTATGGTCTTAGAGATTATTCATAGGAAAAGTAGAGGAATAGGTCATTCCAGTCATGACAAAAGAGCAAAGAACGTCAACTGTCGGTTGCATGGTAGGAATATGGTTTGCCTGATGTTTTCCTGCAACTCCTGTGTGATTGGAACGCCTGAGATAGTGCTTGGTGTAGTGCCTGGTGTACTGATTGGAGTGCCTGGAGTGCCACATGCAAAATCAAATAGCAAAACAGTAAGTTAAGTTAATATATTCCCTACATGGCCTATGCAGACAAAGCATGCACACTTGGATTGTTTTGCACATGCCAATTTGACAGCATTAAAAAAATCCCCCATACTATAAAACATATTGCCTGCAGGTAGTTGTGGGTGTACATTTAGGCATCACATGTAAACACAATAATTAATGGAAAATTTATTGTAAATCCACTCTTTTATTATATAAGTTCAATAATCAGTTTCAGGATCTCTCAGGGTTAGGCTCTGTTTCATCAGCTCTCACAAGTATAAAACAGAACCCTCAGTCTTCAAAGCCAACCTCCTTGCTTTGCCACTAAACCATCCCCACTTGAATTTCCTCAAAATATCTTTTTCTTTTTTTTTTTTTAATTAGTTTTATTGCTGGTTCCTTTCTCCTCCCCCTTTCCCCAGTGCCCCCCAAAAGTGCAAAAATCCCTAAACGTTTCTGCAGAATCTCACAAACAATGTCAAAACTCTGAAATCTGTCAACGTTTCTTTTTTCTTTTTATAAAAGGCAAACAATTCCCCTTCCCTTCTTTCCAGCAATGACAAACACTCATTTTGCAGAATTATCCTGTGAAAAAGCCAGAACTCCCCTGACTCCAGCTTTTGAGGGAGATGAACTGTGTACTTCCATGGAAAGAACACCCTGGAATGTACCACTGGAGACAAAGTAATTAGGGAAGACTTGCCGTATTTCCCATGTTTGAATCCTGCTGAGTGCTTGTTCTTTCTGGTATTTTGTGGCAATAAACTCCATATACTAATGTGTTAATGGAGGACTTTTCAGTTAAGTAGCTACAAGTATGACAAGGTATAATAAGGAGATAATAGGGAATAATTTAAAAGAGAAGATGCAATTTTTTTTCACAGCAGAAGTGGAACATTTAAGAGCTGGGGATGGTATCTACATCATTGGGAAGTATTTCAAACTGGAATTAGATGAGAAGGCTCCTATAGGCTGTGTTAGGACAGAGTAGCCTCTTCTACCATCTATCTCATGTAGGAAGTATTCCCATTTCCCAGAACTGCATCATGACTTGCAGCTTTCTTTGGCTGCTGACTAGATGCCAGCACAGAGGAGGAAAGTTCTCTTTCTTTCACTCTATCTATAAATTTGGTTTCAAGGAAAATATGTGCTCTGCCTTTTGTCAAGCTCAGTGTTGAGCCAGTTGATGTGTTAGAGCTGGTGGCATTCCATGCAGTGTTCTCCTAGAGCAGAGGCCTAGCAACAAGGGCATGTGCTCATTTGACTGCTGTGCAGCAAGTGTCCTCTCTGTGGCCTTGTGGGATGGTCAACTCTCAGGTGGCCTTTTCAGAAAACAGTGTGTTTTTCTTTGTTGAGGCAGATTTGGGTTATTATCAGCTCATCACACACAAGTTCCCTCTACAAGGTCAGAGTCCAGGATGCTTCTTGTGAACAGGCCATTCACAACTTTGCAGCAAAGTAAACAAACAGGACCTGCTTATAAACAGCTCATTATCTACTTGATTTTCTGAGTCATCACATCCAGCTTGGAAGGGGAATCCCGGCTGAGCTGGTTGTTTTTGGCAAATCAGATGATGCCTTGTGACCAGAAGTGACTGGTTTCTTTCCTTTATTTCCCCACACCCTGTTGAACATAATGCAAGATACTTTCCACCCTTCATTGTGGGTGAAGACGAGAAACCAAAGGGACTGGGAACTCTCTCTAGTGGCAGCCCTGCTGGAGCATAGCTCCAAGCAAAGAAATGTGGAAAAAGAGCAGAAAATCTGCTGTTTGGGCAGCTCCCTTTCAGAGAGGCAACAGCAGCAGAGGCCAGATGAAGGTGGGTTGGAGTAGGAGAGACGGGGAAGAAGCCACAATGTGGACTGGAGTGCAACCACTAAGTGTTAAAAAAAGAGGCAGTTTTCATTTGGGTCTTGAAATGCACTGCGATCTAGTAAACGTGTGCATGTCAGTGGCAAAGGCTCTGGGGAATGCTGGGGATTTTCTTGTTTCCTGGAGGTTCTGGGAAGCAGAGAAACAACAGAGGAAAGAAGACAGAGAACCTCATGCAGGTTTCTGTGCAAAATGTGGGAAAACATACTTTGTATCAATGAAATATTTGTGTCATTCTTGAGTGCTTTAAAGCAAGAGAAAAGTTGGAAAATTGAAAATTAAGAGCTCTTTTGAACAGGAGAATCTGAATGTGTCAAAGAATATTCCTTTTTATCTTCTCAGATTTTTCACTAATACATGATGAGCACAAATGAACAGTGTGGTAAAGCCAAAAAGAAATGTTTAAAAAAATCCCATGTAAAAGGAAGGAGGTATTTTCCCTGAGGAAAAAAAAAAAACAAACTAAAGTAACTTACAACATCTCCACAGTTATAAAATGAAAAAGTTGGGGACAGAATGTTTTAATCATTCTTTGAATATCTAGAAAAATGGGTGTTGGCACCACTATTTTTTTTCTTTCTTGAATCTCAGCGGGTACCACAAGAAGCGATCTGCCTAGTCATGCTGAAGGGAGGTAAATCCAATGGAGGAATTTCTTCAAACTTCAAGCTCTTTCATAACATGGACAATACCATGGAGGTGCTGAAGTACTAACAAAAGAAGTGTAGATTCAGGCCTAAAGATGGTTCCTGGGTCGCAGCTGAGCCAAGACAGCTCAGTCCCATCAGAGGCAAGCAGGAGCTCTGAGTCAGTGAGGGTGGTAGAAAGGAATGGCTACATCAAAGCCTCCCAATCGCACATAGTGAGCCAGCGGCAATATTGGCACAACTCAATCTTTCCCTCCAAACACATAGAGATGCTTTATGTACCCCTCACTGTGCAGGGGAAATGGACTGTTCTCCATCAGATACAGAGGAACAACGTGAAAGTCCAGCAAAAACATGCCTCTGTCAGAGCCATCACTGCCCACCTCCTCCCCATCACTTACTCATCCCTCCCACGGGCACGGCTGGAGATGAAATAGCGGTGGAAAGCAATAGACAGGCCCGTCTGAATGTAAAGTGACCAGCTGCTGGAGCCTTAGGGTGACACTGGAGTAAAAAAACTTGTGTCTGTAATATCAGGAGCTTAATATATGCAAGCTCTCAAGCATCATGATTGTGACAGACACTGGGTCCCTCCATGTTGTGGATGTATGTAAACCAACATGTTCAATTAACCCCGTGTTTCTGGATCTGGTTGTTGTATGTGTAGACCAGCTCCAGCGCAGAGGCTGGAAGGTGCTGGAGCAACCACTGCTGTCTTTCAAGGAGTACCTCCGAGCCTCTTTGAAAATACTTACTGGGGAATGTTTGCTTCAGATATTGTCTTCCAATGCAAGCTGCATTTCAGCATGGTCTTGGAATAGTGGAGGGAAAAAAGGACTCTATTATATTGAGCTCAGACTGATGTCCTAAAAGCCAAGCCTATGTTTTGGAGCAGCAGGGAACATTCCTGTTCATCATGAGGAAGAATAGATGGGCAATGAACGGAACAACTGCCTAATGAATGTCCTGCTCTTCTCAAAAGTGATGATTTGGGAAAAAGGCCACTGAGTCAGGAGGCAACATTAGAAAGGAAAGTTCCTGGCTTGTGATTGTGTTCAGCCTTGCTGGCAGCAGACACAGCCATCCACCCCAGCAGTCTAACTTGGAGTGAGTCTGTGTCATGTAAACTCCTTTCTCAGTGATAGTTCCAGGGTGAAAGTGTGTAAGATTTCAGTGGACAACAGCAGCATCTTCAGCAATGCCTAGGTACTTTCAACAGGAGACAAGCAATACCCCAAGAATGCAAAGATGGTGAAACACCTTTGTAGCGATACATGTTTTTTGGGCAAAGAGGAGGAATGAGGCTCGTGTGACTTAGCAGCTGATGTCCAGCAGGACACAAGTAATTTTCTGCAGAACTCTCCTTTGCTGCTGACGAACCTACACAGCCATAATTTCATTGGAGGTGAAACATGCCTGACAACGGAAGCAGCTGCAGGAATTACTTAGTGGGGAGAAGGTGGCCTGAACAGCACATGAAACTTCTATAGGGGAGGAGCAAGAAGCATCACATGCAAGCAAAACTATAAATTACAAGTTGTGTAATATTTATATAATTTATATAATTTGGCCCAAACCAGCCAAATCATCACAGAGCCTATAACAGCTTATTCCCCTCTTAAGGCCACGTTACTTGGCAGTTGGCAAAGGAGAGGACCTTTCTTGCAGCTTTGTTCTCTAGACACGGTGTCTGCCCTATTAACATTAACTTGTGTTCTACAAAATACATTGAAAATTTTGTGGCTGCTCAGCCGGAATGTGCTAATTAGAAAATGAAGGGGCCTTTTGCTAGGTATGATTCACTATGCTTGGACAGTGAGTGCTAGTATGCGTTGACAGAATGCATGCAATTTGACAGCAAAAAGGAATTTGAGCCCACGATATCTTCCCACAAGTATTCTTGAATTCAGGAAAGTCAGAAGTGACAAAAATAGAGAGCTCTCTTTCTGATGATACATCGTCAGAAAAAGTGATATGTCCAACATTGCAGTACACTTTCATGAGGACCAGGTGATCTGCTAACTCAGGGACTGCTGAGCCAGAGAGCCAGCCTTCTGCATCCCACCAAGAGCAGGCTGTCCCAGCCTTAAGAGTGATGGGTATACTGCCCATTTAAGAGAGTGGCAAGCTCATGGACAGGCTGCTGCCATGAAAGTAGCAGAGTCAGCAGAAATTAGAGGGAGATAGTGATGAAAATACTCACACACAAAGAAACAACTTGTAGCCAAGACCAAAATACGGAGGACACCAAGAAGTTTTTCAGCAGATGCAAGAGTCAGATACAAGTGATGTTGGATGCTGAGATACAAGAGACCAGGATGCTAATCAAAGGTGTGAAATCAGCAACTGGATGCAAAAAAATTCACTGGGTGAACAGTCTTAGTCTTTTCCAGAAAATTAATGCTTAGTGTATAGAGACATCTCTTGCTGACAGAGCAATTTGTGCAGGACCAGGCAGAATAAAAGCCTCATCAAGGCTGGGACACACTCCTTCACCCACAGTCATCTTGGAGCTGCTCTTTTCCTTTCTATAGCCTCACACACCACTGACAACAAAGAGATAATCAGGAGGACAATGTCTTCATTTAGAAACTGATGGTTCCCCCTTCTTTCTGGTAAAGGCCTACGCTTGTGGTAGGAGGTCAGCTGGGATCCAAGGGCAGCCAAGTAGCTCTTTCAAACCAGAACAGGACGGAACAGCCGTTTTAATAAAAGGGAGAAAGAACTGTTTCCTCTGTGGCTGCAAAAGCTTGTAATTGACCTGGCAGAGCGTGCAAACCCTGGTTTGCATTGGAAATGCTCTCTTCTGCCTTACACACGTGCTCCTTTGTAATACTGCTGGGTGCTGCTATGCTGCTGTCTGAAGTATCCAGCTCTTAATTAAGTGCAGCAGCATCTGTTGACACAGTGAGATGGAGCAGGAGACTGCTGGTAAAGCCCTCACCAAAGACAGCTTAGACAATGCAGCCAAACCTGGAGGAAGATAAAGCAGCTAAACCAGAGTCCCTTCTCTGCACCCACCATCATGATCAGAGCAGACTGAGAAATCCCTGTCTCCAAATCCCACTCCACTCATGACCTGGAAAATATGAATATTTTCCTAGATCAGGGTCCAAAAGTGTCTTATAAAGAGCTGCAGATCAAGGTGAATACTACCTGCTAAAAGAGGAATTGTTCGTTTGACTTTCTTGTCATGATCACATCTCTGCTGGGTTCCCGTCCCGTTTGTCCCAAGGGCTGCACAAACACAGATCCAAAAAAGGGATTATATCTGAAGAGCTAAGTATTAGACATAGCAGACAGGTGTATACAGAAATAGGACACAAGGATTGCAGCTGGTTTTGTAGCTGTGGTTTTACTGAAAATCAGCTTCAATAAAAAACTCAAGTGAACTGAACTGGAAATGGAGGAGGGAGGAAAAATTCTCAGTGTGTATGTTAATTAACTGTCAAAGCTACACTGACTGTGCCAACCCAACATTAGCTGTTCATTCACTCTTCCATGGAGGTGGCTGGCTTGAAAGAGGGGGATCCAAAAAGTTTCTTGAATCAGTGTGTTCAAATTCAGCATTCATTAGATCCTGGCTTTGCTGAGTCTCTTAGTTATGGGGAGTGGCACCACTGTTTTGCTTCCGAATTCCAGTCAGGAACCTAATTTCCACCTATTTCTTCTACCTCAGTTCTTTTTCTGTGGTCCCTCACTTCCTTTTCAGCTCTTCTTCTATTTCCTTTCTCACCATCTGTCCCCAAACAGTACTATTTGCCTGCTGCAAATTGACAATTTATGCTTAAGTTTCTTTTCTTCCTCTCTCTTTATAATACACTGAGTCACAGAAAACAGAGCTGAGAGACCTACCTCAAGGCAAGATTGCCTTTGCCTAAATGATTTGTCTAACCTGCTATTAAAATCGTTCGGAGCTGGAGATACCACAACTTCCCTGGGCAAATCTATTGCCTAAAAATAGACTCTTGTTTATCAAATAGTCTGAAACTATAATCTGTAGCAAAGGATTATTTTGTGTGCTCTATAGTACCAAGGCTGGGACAAACAAAGAGGCCAAAGTAATCTTCTGTCATCGTTCCGGGGTCAGAAGAAGTTCTTATACCACAGTCTTCTGCATTTAGTCACAGCAAGTCTCCTGGCAGCTCTGTGTACTGAAGTTAAGCTGCTTGAGCTGGTTCTGATATGTATATGCAAGGTCCCATGGTAAACAAAATATCAGTATCTTAGTTGCTGAGATTACAGCTCTGAGTTGTGGCTACCTCCCTCCACACTCAGACATCTACAGCCATACCCACACCTTCCTTGGAAATTATCTTGGGTTTCAGTTTCAGAAGACCAAAATCTGGGACAAAATGAAATAGTTTTTCTGGGAGAAGACTGGCTTTGGTGTGTGGTTTGGATTACTTTTACGGCAGCATAGGCAATTAGAGGCCTTCAAATGATTTAGGAGTAAAACAGAACCATTTTCTCTCTCAAATGTTATAGCAAGCACGGCTTTCCCCAGGTCAACATGTTTCTAATATCTCCCCGCACATCACACTTCTGGCTGAAATCCGCAGGATTGCATGCACCATGGATCTTTGACCCTTATAGAAGTGTTGGGGCTTTTTGCCTAGCATGAAGCAAGTCAAGAGTCAGCCAAAGAAACATGTACTCTGGTTGTATGTGCTATGAAGATATCAGTCCTCAGACTTAGTGTTGTGGCCTCTTCTAAGATAAGTTAAACACTGAAGCATCGTTTTATAGAAAATGCAAATGACTCCAGTTCCTGTGTATACGATCAATGCCTTGCTCAGCCCAGGCTTGTGCAGCAAATCTGAAGAGCTCAGAAACACCTCCTCAGTTGGTGCCTGGGTCAAATACTCAACATGATAAAATTAAATCAAGCTGTTCATTGGTCATAGCTGTGTGTCTGGAACCGAAAGTGTTGAGTAGTCAGTGGAGGTCCCACCTTGCTTCCCTACCCACTATGTTGCTGGTGAATGTTATAATTTATTTGCTTGCATTACCCTCTTGTCTGCTGACTGTCATCTCCTCTGATCTTGAGACAGACCATCAATGGCTAATGAAGTGTACATGTTCCCCAGAGGAACACTATTGCACACTTCTGCCCCTGGGTAGTCTGGTGGTCTGCTGAGGACAGAGAAGCAGGAAGCCATTTTGCACTGAACAGCCTGATCCAAGAGGATGTTCACCAGTGGTGGCTCTAGAAAATATGTGACCAATGAGATTGCAACAGGCCTCTAATTTAAAGGGTCTTTGTTCCCGTTTCATGTGCCTCAAAAAGCTGTATGGCAGTCTGTGCTGTTCATGAACATATTATATCCATAATATATCAATTTAAACAGAATCTCTATTAAAAACAATGGCCTTTGTCCTATAAGCCTTGCTTCCTCTTTGGCAAAGCCACTTAACCCGCCCTCACCGAGGTGCAGGATTTCCTTCGGTTGACTTACTTTATACCTTTTGGCTATGAAATGAGTGTAGGTTTCTAAGATGAAAATGATTGACACTTTCTTTGCACATACCCAGCCAGGCTCTGTTTCGAGAATCAGTGACAGTGGAACCATTGACCTCAGTGGAGTTTTTCCCATTTACTTCAGCAGTGAGTTTGGCTTTCTTCTTCTATATAGAGTTACAAACCCCAGAGCTGCCTGAATTCACCTTGGCTTTCATTGCTCTTAAGTGAGCATCCATAAAGTGAATTTAGAGAAGTCAGTGCATTTTTCTGTCCAGAATAAATAATTAGATCCTTTCACCCAAAGGATCCAAAGACATGGCAAGAGCCTAAGGCTATCTGCCTAGTAACAACTGTAACAGATGTTGTCAAATGGTAAGGTTATTTTGAAGCACAAATTGAAGTTTCCATCCAGGAATTTCCAACTTCAAACAAACCCAAGATTCAATAGATAAGTACTAGAGAATCGAAGTTATAATTCTTATAATGATTATCCATCATTCCAGACCACATCTTGCAATCAATGTTGTGAAATCTCCAGCCTCCTGTCCCAACACGTGGGAAGTCAGATGGGAATATTTATGGCAGCTGTTAAGATAAGGCAAAAGGCATCCAGCTGTGGTTCTGAATGGCTTTTTGTAGCTGCAGATGATGGTGCTGAGATGGCCTTGATATGCTGCTTAGTGTTCCCAAATTAGCTCCCAGAAAAGAATTTAAGCCTCTAAGCTGAATGATGGTGAGTGTCTCAGTGTGCTAACTTTTGCATATCCTGGGATTTGAGGTAAACACGTCTGGCTGCTTGGACTGTGGAAAATACTATGTGCCATTGAAATGCGTCTGGCCCAATTATCTTGGGGCCAACATTCCTAGCTCCAGAGCAATGTGATCCTCCTAAGGGTGTGATCTCAAGACATGTGGCCTTCCCCGTGAAAACGGTACTGAGCATCTGAGTCTCACGTAATAACAGTGTATGCCTAATGCTCCTGGAAGTGGCTCTGGTATCCAAAAACTTGAATCTCGTGAAGGAATTTGGCTGTTTGGCTGATGTCTAGTGCCAATCAGGTTTACACAGACTGACATGAATCTGGCACAGATCATGACTGACCCTGAAGAGGAAGATTATTGCCTAGGAAAGGGTGCTGTGTAGGGCCAACTATGTATGGTCAAGTTTGATGAATTAATAGGATGAAGAGGAGATTATTTGGTCTCTCTGGAATATATGCACTCTGCAGACTAAGGTGGTTGCTTTCCATGGTGTTCTAGGCCTGTAAATTCCTTCTGGCCTGAACAATATTTTTATTATTATTATTTTTAAACATGTAGACTAAACACGATCCATACATCTCAGAGCTGCCCAGTGAGATCTTTCCCTTGCATTGGGAAAACAGGGCCCTTTGGATTGTTTATAGACAGTTCTGTGCTTTGGATGGCTGACTTTGCAGGACCTCTCTTGTTTTTTGGTGACACAAGGGAGGCAGTAAGAAGGTCATTGCACCCCCAGCTTGCTGCGCTTTATTCTTAGTGACTTGAATGAGCACCACACATAAACTCTGCTGGGACAGCTAGTCTCTGAGAGGACAAATTCCACTTTTGCACTGAGTGGCAGAAATCCAGAGTCAGTTCACCAAAATCAGCAGAGTTATTTTGGATTAGGACTGAAGAGAACATAGCCTAAGGTCAGAATTTGAGTTGAACAATCCTCAGAAGCTGCAGAGACTAGACGATATTTACTTGGAAAGCCAAGGCGTATCTGAAGATATTCAGACTTGATCTGCCTGACCTGACACAGCTGAAAGCTGGTCTAGTTCTCTAGCTGCTATCTGGTTGGGAAACTTATGGCTTCTCTGGCTTATTAGCAAGGACATTTATCGATTTGCCATCTCACTCCAATGACTTTTATAATTACTTTCACAGGGTCACTGGGATCATATTTTTTCTGTTTACAGCAGTGGGACCAGCAACAGGACATGTTCAATGATGGATGAATACAGCCTTATGTAAAGAGACAGGGACTGAATATGGATGAGTGAATGAATGGAAGTATGGGGCTGAAGAGGAACAGAAAGAACAAGAGAAAAGTCAGTCCCTCCCACAATGCCTTCAAAAGGCTCTTTTTTGCATAAAGATAGTGCCTCTGCCCCTTACCTCCCACCCCCAAACAACAACAAACAGTGGAGGGAAGTATTTTCTATTCTGCAATAACATTCACGATACACATGAATAAGAAACTATCAGCTGAGTATTACCTTTACATTATTATTCCTTGCCAGGTACTTCTTTCTCTTTTAATAAGGCCCCTATATTTGGTTTGGCACTGTTTCTGTAACTTCTAGGTATTATCGCTGCTCTGTAGCTAGAAAACCTTACACAGTCATACTAACTTCTGCTGCAGAAAACCTAACTTGGCTTCAGACTCTGTCCCTCTTCTTCAAAGTGAATGGTCCCAGACTGTTTGAAATAAGTGGAGAAGCTAGTGATTAGAAATCCATCATATGTATGCATATGCATTAAATTCATAGTTACATCTACCCAGTTACCTTTGATTAGACATTAAAATACAGAACACTGATTTGTTCTTGACAGCATCAGTTCAAGCACAACTTCTCCAGCACCAATGATTTTGCTCTTAAAGTTTAGCCCTGCGACTCCAGAAATCCTACATCAGTCTCCAGATCCACCACAATTTTACCAAATTACCTCAGAAAAACAGTATAATCTATGAGGATCTGTTTCCCCATCTGTGATGCTTATTCCCAGCCTCCTGAGAAGTTTGCCAGGATGCTTGATGTGCAAGAGTCGTTTAGTTTTTGTACTGGTACAGGATGCAGAGATCACTGTGACCTGCACCTCTCAGGGCTTTGCAGGTGAAACTTGGCTACATTCATGTCTCATCCGGAAACTTCCAAATAGGGTGAGATTGGGTAAATTCTGAGTTCAGAACTGAATGGCAAAGAGTTTTTCTTCTTGTGGTCCATTATACATCTTTCAACACTCCTATGTTTTCCAGAGCTGTTCCCAGACTTTTATGAAAAAGCCGTGAACTGGAAAGTGATGCAGCAAACCTGGCTGAATGACTTCATTTAAAAGCCCTTTAAAAATTCTATTACATATTAGAAATAATCAGCAAGATAAGATTGCAGAAACGTTTTTTAAAGTTTTTCCTCTCCTCCTTGCCATTACTAGGAACCCTTCTTTCTCACATATTAACCTTCTCTGGTCCAGGAAAGCCTGGGCTAGAAACTCACAGGAAGGAAAAAATCAGGTCCTTTGGGTTCAGTGGGGAGAGACAGACAGATATGCTTTCTTGTCAGGTACCTGCATGGCTCCAAATAAAAAATAAAAATTTCAGATGCTTTTTAAGTTAAATATTTTGAATGATCAGAAACTACCCTTAAAGTATTTTCAGACATTACTAATAATAATTAATTAGTAAGGATTGTTTTTAAAGAAACAATGCCAACCTTTTTGTTCAGATTTTGGGTGTAAAACTAACCAAAAAGCCTTCATTCAAGTGAAACTCATTCTTTTTTCCTGTTCTTCTGGCAAAGTTTGATTCAGATTCTTATGGTACCACTGCAAATCACTCTTTAGTTAAATCAATCTTTTTTCATTGTCTAGGAATATTTTAATGGCTTAATAAAAAGAAGAACTAAAAAAAAAAAATAAATACTTGAATGGAAACGGGCTTCATTTGCACCTAGATATCACGTCTTTACATTTTGACCCAGAGGTTCAAAACAAAATGCTTGCAGCTTGATTTCTGCATTAATATTGAACACAACTGACATATATATCAGTAGATGTTGTATCTTCGTATGTCAGGCCAAGTATTGTAGGCATTCAAATATGGATATGGAAGCTTATTTGAAGTGCACATCTTAGAAACCTGTCTGTAATACTGTATTCGAGCTGAAAAACAATTCCCTAGATTTCATGTAAAATCAGAAAAGTTTTCTCTTCCATACCAATTCAGAGCGAAAAATAAAAAAGCATCAAAGAAATTAAAGCAGAGGGGTAGTTTGTGTTAATTTTGGAAGGGCCAACAGGTAAAGAGTGAAGTCCAACCCAGATATTTGATATTCATTCTGATTCAAACGTGAAGATAAAGTTCACTCAGCGTTGCTTAAAAATTATTATTTATTTTTAATAAAACCCCTTCACTCACTGGCCTTTTGGCTTGGCAGCCACCGCTTAATGCTGTCAACTGGAACATCTGAGTTTGGGAACAAACTCAAGTTCCCAGGACCTAGGCTGGCAGAGGGTAAGTGCATTTGGAGATGCTGAGTTTGAGTCCCTAGAGGAGGGAAAATGCCTGTAAAGCTCTTCAGGGATAGGAGATTCATGGGGTCTTATTACAGTAGGCTCCCTTATGTCTCGTTTTTGTGCCTTCCTGGCTGGGGAGAACAGCATGAGTGGATGGGGCTATGAAGGGAAATGAGGGCAAGGAACTAGTTTTTTTTTCTGGGCAGCAGAGATCAGCCTCTAGACGCTGGGCCTTTTGTGCCAGACTATGGGAGAGAAAGAATAGTTCTTAAAAGAGGGTGATGAACTGGGGCTACAAATAACTCTGGGGTGACTGGTGTGTTAACCCTGTGGGTGCCACCATCTTTGGAAACACCTACCTGAACTGTGGCTCCTGCTTTCTGTTTGTGACTGTGAGTAGTGGGAAGTCACTCTGTTATAGTGTGACATTAACATACATGACCCAGATTTTAAGATAGTCAGCATTTTGAGTGATACTTTTTGTTATGTGGTTACGCATCCCTAGGAATCAAATCAAGATTCACTAGCTCATAATGTTGAGGACTCCCTGGAGTCCTTGAGTGGAAATGCAATTGGCTCGTATTGGGAACAAGACTAATGTGCAACATTGCATTCAATTCAGCCAGATTGCATTGAACCACTTTTCAGTAAGCTGTGAAATTCTTGGTGGATTCTTCTCATGAATGGGACTTTGGTCCAACCACAAGAAACTCTCTGAAAAGAGAGACTCCCTCTGCCTTTTTCTAGGTCATCCAGCTAATTGCATTAATTTTCAACCAGAGCCCTGTTTGCAAAGAGGCAGCAAAGGCAGGGCTTGTTTTTAGCCAGGAAGATTTCTCAGCCTCTCTTTCGGGAGAGCCATCTGGACTGCAGCTCATATTTTCAGTGCCATTTTCCTGGGCACCTTACCTATGGCCACTATTGGGTTTCTGTGGCAGTGAAAATCTCTGGTATGACTCATAAGGTTAATGTTAAGCCCATCAATTGTACTTGGGGCAACCCACACATCTTCCTTTCTGATGCTAATTTGGTTTCCTCCCTGGCAGTCTGAAGTATCAAAGCAAATCTTTCACGGCATTTCTTCAGAACAGGCCATTCTAAAAAAGGGCTGGACACCATTTCTTTCCACCTTCTAGTACTGGTGTTCCAAGTCATTCATGATCACTCTTTTTTTTTTTTTTTTTTTTTTCCCCTCAATGGATAAATATAGTGTTTAAAAGAGAATTAAAGAATCCAAATAGTGTTTGGTGCCAGCTATACAAATTAAAGTCCAGTTGAATCCAGATTTTTCCCTTCATATCCCATTCAAGGCCTCCCCTCTGCAAGGACCTGGTCTTGCTTTCACTGTTTCTATGCTTGTAACCCACAATTACAGGGGCCTTAGGCTGCTTGAGAGAAGTGAAACCAGAAGGGACATCTTGCCTGAAATTCAGTGGTACTGAGGTTGGTGGCTTGAGACCTTAACGGAGTATCTCAAAACCATTTTGGCTACTTAGTGGCAGGAGCTGAATTTCTGGGATGGGTGTGAGAAGTAAAACACTTTTCTGTGAAAGCCAGCCTCTGAGGAGGAGGCAGGAGATGGGCTGGATGTTTTGCAGCATCGTGCTGTGGGATTTGGTTGGGTTACCCAGAAGGAACTGGCCTCCAAACTGGCTCTATGCTTCTTGCAGAAACCACCACTAACACTTTGCAGAACTTCATCTACCAATTATTGGCTGGTATTTCCTAGCAGAAGTAATTTGTACATTTTTTTTTTCCTTTTAAAAAAGGAAAACCCACTGCTTTTCCAAGGAGATATCAGAGTGTTTATCCAATGAAGCATTTTCTTTCCTTGAGGGGAAAAAAAACCATCCTTCTATTTCATATAGATTTTACATGCATTGTAACACCCTTTCAACTTTTCCAGGTTTAGATTACAGTGCCTGCAGTCCTGGTGTTAAAGCTGATGTACACTCCAGAGTAAAGTAAAATACTGTCAAACTAAGAGCAGCGAAGGCCTTGGCTTCATTGAGGTTAATGGATTGCATCCTGTTAATTTCAGCTCAAGGATGACTCAAGGGAAAATGGAATAATGTCAAAACTAAGCAAATTACAGGAAAAGTAACGCTTAACAGTGTTGCGAGGCTTATCCTTGGGACAAATATCAAAACCTGCCCTTTGCCATATATGCTATAGATTCCTTCAGTTTGTTCTGAGATGATTCACTGACTGGACTAGATTTTTCTATATTCTACCATAACAGGAGATTAAGGCTCCGGGTAAATATTCCGTTCAAATACCCATAGTAACTGCAGTTCTGAGAGTTCACTGAGGATTTCGGTCAAGAGAAGACAGACCCAAATGAGGAATCAGTTCATCTGAGATGAACACAAATTCTGCCATGCTGAGGAACTGAGATGTGAGGATTTTGCTTAAAGAGCCTTGGAGTGAACACTGTATTATTACCAGGGGATGGCTCCATTATGGTCAATAAGTTGACTTTCTGAGGAAGTTCTGTCATAAATACTTCAGCTCCTCATCACATTGAGGATTTGCTTCTTGTATAAACAAGACCATGTTCCTGTCTCCAGACTTTTGCACCACCTTTTATAGTGCTTTGGCTCCAAATAGAGCCTGAGAGCCTCTCCTGGCTAAAAATTAAGTACTTAGTAGTCCCTTGCCTCCTCTAATATGTGCAGCCACCTTACAGCCGAAGAAATGGCATCACTGGAGAGTGACATCTCCAGGTCTGGTGAAAAGTTCCATTTGAGATGTTGGAGAAGAGGGAGGAGGAGAAGACTTGGAGATATTTTGATCATAGTACACCTTATTTCAACATGGCCTTTCCATGCAAGTAGTTTGAGCTGTTTCAACTGCCAGGCAATAGGCATGTTACTGTTCTTAGACATGACATACATAATGTGCCAAGTGCAAATCCTAAAGTGTAAAACACAGGATGGTTTTCTCCTTGTTTATGTCATGTCCTATCCCTCATTTCTTTATCCCCCTGTCCCTACAGTTTTGATGTGACTCTCCAGTGATGCCATTTCTTCAGCTGTAACATGGCTGGCAGCAAAAAGCTAAGAAATGTCCATTTGGATCAAAACTTCCAAGCTCACTGAGCAGTCAAGTGGGTAGCGAGACCAGCTGCCCTCTTCTTCCTCAGGCACTCTGAAGGTTGTGCTGAGAAATGATTAAGTGATTCAGATAATTTTCAGCATCATGGTGGGCACCTTTGCTGCTTAAACAGGCCTAAAACCAGAATGTAGGTAGAATCTAGGTCTCTATCTCCTCTTCCAGTACATTTTTCATTTATTATTCCTGGGAACATTTGTAAACAACAAGTTCCTTTCAGTACTGTAAGCCAACTGTTTCTAGAGCATTCATGCTGTAGCATCTGTTGCTATATCTAATGTTCTTGTGGTCTTCAGTGGTGTGTGAAAACCATATTATACAGTGGGACTGAAGTCTCTCTCACATTGCCTTGTCCCTATAATTGCTTTAGCAAGGACACTGAATGGGTGATCTGGGCATTAGCAGGTCTTGTTTTTTGAGAACTCCATAAGTTACATTCTTTTGATGTATCTAAAGAGGAGTAGCTATTTGAGCAGCAAGGTTGTAAAATTAAGCAGTATAAGGAAGGAGAGTTTCCGACATTTCCCACAAACCCTCAGCAGATGACGGGCAACAGATTCCTCTAGATGCATCAAGAGAAAGATGATTGTGAGATTATTGTCCCATAGATTTCTCCTAGTTTTCCCTTTATAGTGAGCAAGTTGGATTTCTCTGGGGCCTCTTTCTCTCTTGGATGAATCATATACATGGATTTTTGTACATACACTTTTAGATTAATTACCAATTTCACTTTGACTCACTTTCTGTTTGCTCCTCATCAAACGTTCCAGTAAATGACTTTGTGTTCAGTCCTTTGCTTATCCAACCCCAAAAGTTTTGGCATTCTCTTACATGGTGAAATGATGAAACTCATTTCAGGCTGGAAATAAGTGAATTTAGAGAAAACACTTATTAAGAGTAAATTTAAAATGAACCATGTGGCCAAGCTGCCCAATCAGAATGGATAAATCCCAGCAACAAATTGCCTGTGAACAAACAAGGGAAAAGGACTATTTGTTTGAATGACTTCACAGTTGAACTCACACAATATGTACATTTGAAAGCAAAAAATGAAATACAAGTCATCCAAGAAACAACCTGCTATGAATCATTGGCAAGGAAATGCATTTGCAAGAAAGAGTCTCAAACAGCAAATTCTTGCATGAGGCAGCGTGTTTCAGGTTCAAGTCTTATATGGAACCAAGGCTTCTGAATGGACCCTTAAGGTAAAACATAGAAAAGAGCTCACATACCTTTAACTGTTTTATGTTTTGGGCAAGACGTGGATGTTAACTCCTTCTTTTCACTGATCTGCTGGGTGGCATTTTCGGAATGTTGACAATTTTGCAAAATTGCTGTCCTCTTCCTCTTGTGGGAGGCCAGACAAGGGTGATCAATGCAGTCCAAGCAGTGCAAGCAGAATGGCTAAAATCCCATACATGGCTCTGAACACATAATCTAGGCAAAGTCACAGAGCTGGCTTGCCAAAAGGACACGAATGAAAACCAACTCCAGTTCCTGCTGGCGGCAAGCTTGGAGAAAAGACGATCTGTTTAAGTCTAGTCTCTTTCCTTGGGCAGTCCCTTGTTCAAAATAAAAACCGAAATAATGTTAGAGTGCCAGTATGTTTGCTGAAAAGCCCTGCGTGGTGCAAGCCCTGTGCAGTCCAGGTGACCATCTGCCAGAGAGCACACAGGGAGAGGCACGGGAGGCTTCAACACCATGCGCTGCCCGCCTGCTCTTCTCTTGGAGACCCTGTACCTCTGCAGTCTGCTGTGCTCCAGTAGGAATGGCCCTAAGGACCTGAAAAATTACGGTTTTAATTTCAACCAAACACCGTTCTCCTGAGAAAGCAAAATATGGAGCGATTCAAATCCAATTTCTCCTTTTCTGTTCCTTTTTAAGGAGGCAATCTTTCTCGCAGGGGCAGCACAGCTCAGCTTGAAAGAAGGATGGGACTGAGGCCGGGTCTCATTTCAGGTTCATTCCTAAAATCTGATGGTCACTGTGAAGTCCAGCATGCCTTTTTTTTCTTCACTGGGAGAATGCGATGTTTTTTTTCCCAGCAGCTTAGAGGGCTTTTCTGGGAATGAGAGGGCACTGAGGTGAAATGTCACAGCTTTAATGGCAAGTTACCCAGGCTTTCTTTGTTAGGGATATGTGATGTATTTGCATGCCTAGAGAATATTAGCCGCACTCTTCCATGTGGCATTGAAGCTAGGCTTTCAAATGCTGAGTAAATCTTTATTTCTTTTTCATGCCTAGTTTAATTTATTCCGTCAGCACTGGCTACATAAAGACATAAATCTTCCCTTGGAACAGCGCAAAACAACCAGCATCAATTCGTTATTTCTAATTATTGAGCTGCAACTGGCAGGTGGCCAGGAATTTGTGCATTTCATCTTTTCGTTAGGTTTCATATAATAAAGTGAATAATAGGGGTAATCAATTTGGAAGAAAAAAGCTGCACCTGTTTTGCTCACACCGGAATTTGGAGAACAGATCCTACTGGTTATAGACCACAACATCCTGGTTGGTAAGATGCCTTGATTCAAGCAGAAACAAAGAGAGGTCCTGAAGTTCACAGAGAAAGCGAACACCTTGAATGTTCAACCATATCTCCAGAGCTTCTCAGTCGTTTGCCACTGCGATCTGCAGAAGGACAAAGTCTCTCAGGAGATTTCCAGCTCCACTGACTGAGGAGTGCAACAGAAAAACATAGGAAGAACCAAGTGTCATTCCTTCTAGCCCTAGACTTCAAACTCTGCACAGTGCTATTGACTTCAGCTACTCTGAACATTTGCTTAAGCAAAGTGTAAGATTTGAAGAATTTAAGATGTTTGAGGGAAGAGATGTTTCTTAAATAAGCATCTGCTTAACAGAAGAGCTCTTGAAAGAGTCTGGATTAACTCTTTCCCTCTCCTCTTTTATGTCTACCTGTGAGAAAACATACTGGAGGGAACAAGTCTGTATTGGGAGTGGGTTCTTCATGGTTTTCGGACAGTGGCTGTGGGTAACCAGTAGCTTGAAAGAGGAACCCGTGGATAACATGCTGAGGAACTATTCCAGAATGGATGTGAGAGCACATTCAGAGACTCCTCTTCCATACTGGCTGTCAGACTCAAGAAGCTGGAGTGAACTCTGCAGTAGACTTAGGTCTTTAATAACTCTGGGTAAGTGCGTGGTAGTGAGGGAAAGGGGCAAGGAAGGGCATGAACCTAGTGTATCAGTCAGAGCCCACTACCTTTGAATGCACGTTGCTATCTGCCACGTGAACACAAGGAGCAACTGGCAGAGGTAGTATGTTTTCACTGTACAAGAACAGATGCTTAAAGGGAGATGTGATACATTTATGTCTCTGTTAGCCAGCAAAAATATATGGATATTCAAAATCCTGGCTCCTCTTCTTGATTCCGGGAGGAAATGTGGCCTAAGCCAGTACACTCAACACAATTAATCATTTAGGTTTAGTGTGTAATCTTTCTAAAAGGCAGATTGTCATAAAAAGCATCTTAGCTCTGTATACATCTCTTATAAAACCTTTCCACAAACTTATTTTCAAAATGCACAAATGGTCCTTATCTGTCTCCTCAGGCAGCGATATAGGGCTGACTTAAATGGAAAACTGTAAAAATGAGAAGTTGAAGCTAATAACCACAAACTTCCATGAGGCTGGCAGCTCACTGCACTTTTCTGTAGCTCAAAGTACAAACACTGTTGTGACCAACTATATGGCCTTTTTTTTTTTCCAGTTATGCCATTCTATTTAGGATTTCAAGTCATCTGCCTGCCATGTAAAAAGTTTATAGTACTGAATGGCACTTTTCAGACACAACATGCACAGACTTTGGTGGCTGGACCACATCCAGCTCTTACAAGCTCTAAGAACGACATGCACATTGCCATGTCCAGGGGTTTAACCCCAACATAGCAGCGTCTTATTCCCCAGTTCGTTCCCTCTCGAGTTTCCCCCTGAAAGCATTAAGGTTTCAGACTGTTTCAAGAAAAAACAGTTAAAGAAAAAAATGTCTGGTTCAGAAGAGTAATTTATTTTCCTCCATCTCTTTTTCAGAAATGGCCAGACTGTTAAAACATTAATTACAAAAAAAAAACCCCACAAAAAAACCCCCCCAAACAACCAACCAACCAGCTGAAAAAAAAACCCTCACCAAAAACCAGAAAAAAAACAGCCTGAGGCAGAGCATGAACATGGAAAGTTTCAGTACAAAATGATTAAAATTTGACAAAGCTGTAAATCCATGAAAAGAAGAACTTACACTGGGGAGTGTTAAGAAAAGTTTAATAACCATATTGTTATTCTCAATGTTAATTACATACTGCACTAATAAATGGGTAGCAGTTGTTATTCACAGAGGTGCGTTTGGCCAGTACTGCACTTACTGCCCCTTAGGAATTCTCTCTCTCACAGCAGCTGCTGGAAGAAATGCTATCTGCTGGGCAGACACTGCTGTGTTCTTTGGAACTGCAAGAAAGGAGTAAGATCCCATGTAAGGTTATGAACCCCTTTTTAGCTTGTGTTATGCATCATCAATCTTTAAACATGTTCACATTCAAGCGAATATCATACTGCCATAAAAGTTTCTTTTAAAAAAATAATAAAAATCAACAAACCCGTTATAAAGGTAGTCAACAGAGAAGCTGATTTGTTGTAATGAGCTCAAATGAGAGACAATTATCTAAATACCTCCACATTTCAGGAAAATGTGCACCTGGAATCTACCCAGGGCTCTCACAATGGGTTGAACCAGCTCCTTCAGACTCTGGGAAAGTTCAGACTCCTGTTCCCACTCTCTGGCTCAGAACCATCTTAGCTTTGATCTTGTATTTGTTTCATCAAGTTGCACACCATTGGTTCCCAATTGTGGGTCATGTTGATTGCATCGTTTAAGAAATGTGCTATGGAAGACATGGAGGAAACAATCATTTTTGGTCCACACTTGCAACACTCACAGAGACACAGTAAGAAAAAAGAGAAGAAAGAGAAAGAGAAAGAGAAAGAGAAAGAGAAAGAGAAAGAGAAAGAGAAAGAGAAAGAGAAAGAAGGGAGAAAAGAAGGAAAAAAGAAAAGGAAAGAAAATAAAAGAAAGAGAGACAAGGAGGAGGTGGTATGTGGTACCGTGTGAGCCATTTTCACTAAGCTGTGTTGCTGCAAGAGTAAAATGCTGCCATTATGAGATTTATTCATTCTCAGACAGAAGTTATGGGCCTGAAGAGGGGATTTCCCAATGAAATTTTGTGGTTTATGTTACGCAGGAACTAAGACCCTCTGAGTCTTACTGGTCACTGAAAGCTTTAAAGACATTTCAGCTTACTTGCAAGATACACTCACAGGAGTTTCACTGAGCAGGCAAATCCAACTTGCATCCCAGCAGATGGATAATTTCCATTGGCTTCGCAGTTGCTTGGGCAAAAATTGGGACTTGGGCTCCTGATTCCTGCTTGAGTCTGTGGTGAATTATCCAACAACATATTCATTTGATTCTCTCCATGAGCTCAGCCTGAATCCTAGTGATTTCGAAAAATAAGGCAGAGCAAATGGCCCAGCTTGGGAGTGTTTCATAAGTACCAATATGACCCATAGAAACAGGAGTTTGCATGCCTGGAGGGCCACTGGCATCATAAAAGATCTCTGAGCAGATTTGCTTTCTGTCTGTTCAAGGCACCAGGACTGTTTTATAAGGCTCTAGTCACAACCTCTAAATTTTCCAGTTAACCTGGACTTAATCCCACAAGTTAAAAATATGTTTTTTAAAAAAAGCCCTTAAATCCATTCCTTTCTTAAAATCAGTATTTTATGTTTTGAACTTAAAAGAGGGAAAACAAATCAAGAATGGCTTTTACTCCCAGCTACCCAGCTAACAACACACCTTGGGTCAGTAGTTTCAACAGACACCAGAAGAGATGGACTTTTCACTGTAGAGCACTGAACAAATGAAACAGCTCTATCTGCCCTGCACCTCTGCTCCTGCAAATGAGGCCATACATACTTACTCATCTCTAAGGAGCTGGTGGAGCTACACCGGGAAGGGCCACAGAGAGCAGGAGACCTCCTCTTCCTCATTTCATTCATCTTAATCCCATCACAGAGCAATGACTGAGGGTAGTATGCTCCCTGAGATGTTATTTCAAAGGAAGGTAGCCCCGTATCCACAGTACAACCTGGCTCTAACGACTCCTTGGTAAAAAAGCAATGAGAGTTTCTTAGTGGTAAACAGTATTAATCACCATTTCCCATTGGTGCAGCCTATTATGAAGCGATTAAAGACTGTTTACAATGAGGGAGGGAAGGTGTCATGGGGGTGGTATTTGTTTTGACAACCATTCATTTCCCAAAATCCCTGGGAACCATGTTCCTAGTTTAACTACGTGGAAATCTCTGAAGTCAAAGGCCTGAGACAAAGTATTATTCCTTTCTCGCTCACTTGTGCCACAATCTCCTTTCTCTGTCTCTGTAAGCCAGTGTCAAAAGGTGACACCGTCTGCAAAGACCCTTAACTTTCCTCCAGAAGGCGGTCACTGTCTAGTACTGGATCCTGTGGCAACTGAGAAGGTTTTGGAATTCAGGCGAGCAATTGGTTTCTCCAAGACCTGTTTACCCAAGTCCCTTTAATTCTTTTGGCTTTGGGCACAATCCTGTGTTACTGCTGTCACTCCTCTGTTCCCCAATACAAGTATTTGGAGGCAGTTTCTTTGTAGAATGAGATGCTCACAAACACTGCAGGTTGGCTGCCTCATGCCTGGCAAACCTCCATCAGCTAACCCATGTCCTCCTCATTTTCCAGGGACCTTCCTTAAATAAAATTAATTCTTGCTTAGTTGGACTTTTATCTTCAAGCCAAAAATATAGGGATCAGAGCCAATTAATGATTAGAAATGAGCAGAGCCAGGGTGATTATTAAGCCTGTTTTACCATTCTTTGGAATGTCCTTGCTGCTGCAATATTGAATCAAAGGTATTTCCCACCTTTCCTAGCCCTGCATACATTTTTCGTGTTGCAAATATCTTAGCTCTATATTTTTTTCCAAATAGAAAAAAAGATTTAAGAGCACAAAATTGCATTTTTCTGCTCTAAATAGGGAATGTAACAGTTTGGGTGTGGTGGTATTTGGCACTTTTATAGGGTTTTGACAGTAGTGGTACTTACCAGTGGTTTTAAGCAACTTGATATAACCAAGACTCTGTATGAAGACTGTCCCACTGTGGCACTAGGATGTATTCAGAGTGAGAAACCATTCGCTGTGCAGGAGAAGTTGTCTTCCCAGACATGCTGGTGAAACAAAAGGGAAAATAGACAAAAATGCTATTTTAATCTTAAAGAAGGGCAAACAAAATAGGAATGTGATATAATATGTCTGAAACAGGGCTTAAATATAACAGTTTAGAACTCATGAAATATAGGAGAAGGCATGATCCACACATGCACTCTTCCTCTGGGATCTTCTGCTGACAGCAGGAGCTGAGAATATTCAGCACATTGCAGGATTTAGTTCAGACTCTATCTTCTAGCAAAGTAAAGTCGATTGAATTTGAGATTTGTGATACGTGTTCTACCACTGCAGGAAAATCGCTGAGGAAAGTGCAGTGCTGTGCTAACTCCGGGTCTTGCAGAGAGCACCTTGTCTGCAGAGGAAAAAAACATGATTGTGAATAGGTGCAATGTGCAACATCAGGAAAATTAACTGCAGGGGCGAGATTTAATGGCTTTTTAAAGTTTCCATCACTCGGTCATAGCGAGGGGGTTTTTTAACATAAATCAGTGACAAATTGCTGGTGAAAACAGAGCCAAAGGAATGGTTCTGTTTTAACATCAGGAGTTAATCGACCCAGCATAATCACACACTTTGGTTATATTTATCTAATATAATTCACTGAGAAAAATTCCTGAGTCAAAATAGCAGGTTTCCAGAGTCAGTCAGGGAGCCTGTTAAATAAATACCATGTTTTGAGGGGAAATATATCAAAAGGAAGTTTCACGTTTCTCAAGTGAAAGGTCTGAGCCCTGGCATTTTTCTCTCTGCTGTTCAAGTCCACAAACATCTGAAATAAGGCAGTCTGCTTGCTACTGAAAATTCCCAATGAAACCAGAAACTGAGGGAATATCCCAAAAGGAAAAGACTGGATGCTCTGTTGAGGCACTGCACAAAAGCTACACCTTGCATCATCTTCTGATTTTCTGCTCTGGGTGAAATTTCAATGTCAAATTACTGAGTTTAGTGGTTGTCGTCACTCTTACTAGGACAAACTAGGGATATGAAAAACTGTCTTAGTCAAGAAAGAGTGTCCTTTAGATATTATGCTGGAATTATAAGTTTATGTCCCCAAACGATCAACTTTCATCACATCTGTATCTGAGGGGAACGAGGTATTTGTGAGGAAACTGACCAGATACTGGGAAAATTATTGCGGGGGCTATATGAAACTTAGTTTGATAATTCGCACTCTCACTCTCAGGCACCTGAACTAGCCTGAACATCTCATTCCTGCACCAGATGAATACGTCAGCTTCAGGTCTCTCAGGAAGATATATATGACCCTTTTTCGACCAAAAAATTTTTTAGATAAATTTCTGAAGAACTACTACCAAAAGATGCAAAAAATAAAATATTATCTGGACATGGTTAATTTAGGAGAGCAGTATTTATTCTGAGAGTTTTGCTTTCCACTAGTTAGTCCACCAAAGTGGGTTTGACAAGAACACTAATTCATCAGTCCCTACGAGGCCAGTGGCTGGAAAGGCACATCTAAAGACACAAACACCTCCCCATGTGGCCCCTTTCTTTTACTCCTTTGGTAAACCTCAAGTTACGACCAACTTCAGAGACAGGATTTAGGGGTTGTGGATCTTTAACCTGGCCATTCTTACTTTTTATGAATGCTAAGTTCTTGTTGAGGATGGCAGAGAAGGAAAGTACCTCTGCTGGGATTTCTGATGTAGGGCTACAGTCAAGGAGTATTTGAAATTGGGATGTTTTTACATAGGTATTAATTGAAAGATTCCCTGAAACATGTCCCTTCCACCTTGAACCCAAGGAAGTGCCTAAAATTTTGGACCATTTTTCTCTATGAGTAAGGATTCACATCCAGAATAAGTATGACCATTTGCACAGAGGCTTTTCTAGGAACAATACAAGTGTAAACTGAGCTGATGACTATTTCCAGTGGTGGCTTAGACCTTGCACAAGATAGAATAACACAGAGAAAGGAATTTTTGAGTGATTAGGAAACAGGTATTGTGAGAGGTTCTGAATAAAGACAAATGGAGTGTGGAAGTGTTCTATCTGGGAGACTGACGAAGATACCAGAGGGGATGGAAAACAAGAGAACTGGTCAAATCAAGTAACAAAGTGTGTGCGACTGATGATCCAAGAACTTTGTTAAAAGGCAGCCAAGGTCAGGGAGACCTGGAACAAATGGACACAGGGAAGACCCCTCCAAAATGCTGATGAGGAGGGAGAGAAATAAGTAAATGGAAACACTGCTGGGAGCCTTGCCTTGGACCCTGCTGTGAGGATCCAAATGATGTCCAGGTTATTTGAAGAGATGGATGAAAACTGTTACGAGGGGAGAACTGTGAAAAAGCTTTCTTGAAAAAACAAAGTAAATAAGCCATTTTGTCAGAGGGGGACCCTAAAAAACCTTGCCTTTTAGAAAGATGTGCAAATAACTTTTTCTCCCTCCTGGACTTTTACAAAGTATGTTCTGCCTAGGAAGCTCTCTGCAGACCAGCCACATCTCTGTATTTTCACATGTTCCGTGGCTCTGTTCCTCAACACACAGCTGAGGTAGAGACTGGAGGATGGAGTGTAGAGACTTTGTAATAGGGGCTTATCCCTCAGCCTCAGGTGGGTATTAATCACTCTGCCTGGCCCAGCTTGGTGCCAATGGCAAATAAACACAACACATTGATCTGCGCTCAGAGGGGCTGTTGGATTTGACACTAATCCCTTTTGATTTGAAATTCTTTACACTGTGGAGGAGGTGAGTGCATTTTGTCAAAACTAAGAAACATTCTGTGGACTGGAGCAAACATTGGAGCATCTTACAGCAGGCAATCTTTATTCTGTCAAAACCTCCAGAGAGCTTGAAGCGTTTTCCTGGGCCCTTTTCCAGCATTCCTCTAAATGTTAATCCCATTCCCCCTACTTGGATATTTCTGAGCTACTGCCCCTACCTAATGTCCATGCTTCTGGCAAAAGGCTCACAGGACTTCTGCACAATTCCTGCAACAACTAACCCGAAGTAATACCTTCATACCTCTTGCAATAAGGCCTGCCTGTCATATTGGTCAATACACACTTCCTTTAGCAGAAAATGGACATTTTCTCCTCTGCTCTTCTCAGTTTTCTCAGTAGTTTTATTACTATCAAGGAACTGAAACACATGACTTCTCAACCTCTAGTTCATTTTGCACTCACTGTGGTGCTGTTTGAGAGCTTGTTGCATGAGTAAACATCTGAGAGCCAAGGAGCCTTGACTCAGACTAGGTCCGTTGCCCTTTTTGGTTATGGTGGAGGTCTATGTGGTGTGCAAAGGGTTACCTAGAGAGAGGTCTTCTGGCTGACACAACCTTTTCCCTCAGTAAATGCTACAGAGGGTTAAATACATAATAAACCCAGTGGGGAAGGAGAAGAGAACAGAAGAGAGGGCCAGCCAAGCTGTTTCTTATGCAGCAGTGCCAAACTGGTTATTTATAGCATCCTGGACCAGAGGCTGCCATTTTCCCTTTTCTCACTCCTTGTGAGGTGAGAGGCATTTTCACTCTCCCCTGCTCCCTCTCTCATAATTTTGGCAGCTCTTCTCCTTGAACTTGACCAAGTGCAGCCAACCTCAACACAGCTGTTTGATAAACAGAAACAGGGGCAGCAGGCCGGGCTTTGAAGAGGCTTTTTCAGAGCAATAACTGAAGGTTTGAATAATAGTGCACGGTTGGCTGAAGGCTCCTCTCATTTGGAAGGACATCAGGCACAAGCAAGAGTTTGTCAAATAATTAACAAAAATGGAGAGGAGAAAGAGGCCAAGACAAACAGGGGCTTTTGAAATGGTGTTCACTTCATGGCCTCTCTTCTAAACATTCAGTTATACACATGCACACACACACACATACTAAAGGAATTGCCTCATATATGTGTGTTTAAGCAATTTTGGTACCACGGTGAGACCTCAGAGGAAGCTCTTGACAGATCCAGGCAGAAGAGAAAACATGACACAGGTGAGAGAAATTGGCTTTTTACCCAGAAATATGAACATTTCGCTGACCCTTTTTCTTCCAGATTTTTCCTCTCTGTGCAAAACTTGCAGATACAAAATGGGGTAACAGTAATAAAGAAAAAGAATATCAAACATTCAAATTTAGAGGAAAGTGAAAAAAAAAGACAAACTATCTGCTACTACCTGCAACCCCCCTAGAAATATTAAAGACTGGCAAGAAGATTTGCTAGGCTGACTGTGCATACACAAGTCCCAAATTCTGATGCAGCAACTATTCAAGAAAAGGAAACTTCTTCCAATGAGAGGGGCAGAGGGAATTATTCTTACATTTTAAAAATATTTTCCTTTCCTTGCCTGGTCATTTAGGCTTTTAAGATTGCATCAGAATGTAGAAAAGGTTTAAGAGGAAAGGCTGGTGGTCTCAAGATGGGTCAATATCCACATTCTGGAGCCTCTGGGACATCTAACTCAGAGCTCAGTTCCAGCTTGCTAAATTGACTTTTTGTGTTAAAGCTGGCCTTGGACATCTGGTGGTAAATGAGTTTCAGCCCTGCTTATTTAGACATCATCCCTTAAAGAAGAAAAACATCTGATGAAACCCAAAGCTCGTGTTAAGACATATCACCCCTAAAGCTTATATTAAACCATATCACCCCAATGAAATCTTGTTCTTAAATAACCACTCTTGTACATTGCCCAGGTACGTTTTCAGTACCTTGGGAAGTGGGTTTCCATTCTCCCGTTTATAACATTTCCCACTGATCTAGGAACTCCACACCAGCTTTGGCAGACTGTTTTTTTCCCCTGTTCACCTGTAATATTTTCACTGGGGGCAGGAATGGAGTAATGAAGGACTATCTCGTTACTATATTTTTTCCTCAGCTTCCAGCACAGGCAGGACTCTGAGGTTCCACAAGCAGCTAGAACAATTGCCTCCTGTGAACTAGACAGGGGATTAATTTTGCACAAGCTGTTTCTGAAGGCTGGCAAATAGTTCCTGAATTTCAGTGTCAGTGAGTGCCTCTGGCAATAGGTTAGCAAAAGTATGAAAGAGAGAAGGCTTGTCTTTCTTCAATGGACTGACAGACTATTGTCATTAAGAGTCCCTGCTTTCCACCTACACAGCCCTGGACTGGAGTTCTGTCTCCATCACCTGATCAGTCCTAGTCCTTTTGAAGGCATCCATTTCTGCACTCATGCTGGAGCACGCCATGTCTTAGAACTCTGTGATACAAACATTTCACTTGAGACCTAGGCTCCCCCTGGCATCACGCTAAAGGCTTCCCTTGCTGAGGAAGCACAGGAACACATCAATGCATAGCAGGACCTGTGATCAGGCTCTGTGTGGATGAGAGCTTTGTGGCTAGGCTGCCATTTGCTCCGTGCAGCAATATTTAAAGATGTGATCAGATCTTGGAAATGTTTGGGACCAAATGAGATTCTGGGAGACTTGCTCCAGCGCTGTTAGGGCTGGCAGGGGAAATTCAGCATCCTCCATCTGCAGATGGTGACAGAAAAGGCTTTTTTGGGTGGTATTTAAGAGAAAGACAAGGTTTTACTCCATCCCAGGCCTCAGCATTAGGTGTGGACACAGGCTGTGCTGACAGAAGGTAGCTTTTACTGGCACAACAGGTCAGGCAGACCAGGCCTAACACTGTCAGAAAAGATCCCAACTGGTGCCAGCAACAAAGTTGTTTTTTTCGGACACTCATCTCAAATGAAGGGGACTGGAGAGCAGCGATTTGCTGAGCAGCCCTCAGATGCTAACCACTTTCAGCACCTCTGGATGTGAGCTGGATTTAGTCTGGCAGCTTTGGAGTAAAGCATTCCAAAACCCGTTACCTCCTCTCTTCACAATCCCACCAAGAAAGGTCAGCTGGAGGTACAACACCAGAGGAGGGACCAAGCTCACGACCTGCAAGAGGCAGATGCCATTTCAGAGTCACGGCAAGTCTGATAGTGCCATGTTCTTGGATTGTCTTCATGAATTTGACAGAGGACTAGCAAAAAGGATGTCTAGGGGCTTTTCCTCTTTCTAGGATTTATCCTGGGGGCAAATTGCTTCATCAACAAGGTTCTTCTATCTGAAAACAAATGAAACTAATGTGTCATTTCTCTCTTTTCTTTCTTCCTAACCCATCACTTACTGTAGTCTGGCAAATGTCTTTTCAAGCATTTGAAAAAACACTGGCACAATTCTTTGGGACTGTTTTATAAGCAGCGTTCCCTGCTAGGTTTTTTTAAACTGTGATCTCAAAAAATCCCCTCAAACAAAACAAATCCCCAAACCACTAAACTCCAACAAATGAAACAAAAAATACCCCATGTTATAGGTAACTGCTCTAGTCACCTGGAGACATGCAGCAATTCATTGAAACTCATGGAGGGGATGATGGAACAAAATGACCCACTTTTGGGTTTTGACTAGTCTAGCAGATCTAATGTCGTTATTCAAACATGACCAGCACTTCTGTCTATCAGACAAAGCCTGCGGCATTGCAGTCAGAAGGGTTGGGTTGCTCTCCTAGTTCTGGTGTTGGCTTGCTGCTGGATTCTAGACAAGTCCTTCTTCTCCATTTGGAAAGAAAAAGAAAAAGGAAAACAACATAATGGGTATCGAGAGCTTGGAAATCATATAAAGTAAGAGCAGCTGAATGTAACTGCTACAGAGCAGTGTCTATGGAACCACTGTGGTATGTTTGCATGGGCCTAAGCCCATGCGCGTGGGCATGGACAGGCTGACTGCCAGGGAAGGAACTTGTTTGTTGCCTTAGATTGGGCCTGAACTCTTGTCCATGTGAGTCCGCATAAATGGGAATTGTAGATGATGCCTTAGGCTACGGTCCATCCTGTCAAGTGTTATTCCAAGTTTAGCCAGTCCTAAGCCCAAGCAGAGGCATTTTAAGCTTGAGCAGCAGCCAACTGTGTGATGAAGCTGTAAGCTATAGGGTGCTTAATTCTCTTCTCAAACCACTCTTCACCCTGTGGTGTAGACCTAACCTCCCTAGAGACTGTTGTCTCCGAACATCTGCAGGAGACTTCCCGGCACCAATGGGATGAAGAAATTGCAAAACACAAGATGTGTGTGTGCGTAGCGGGGGAGTGGCAGTGCAACCCTGGCCAGACTGGCGCTTCCTTCAGGTCATCATGGAGAATGTGGCTGCAACGTGCGTTGGAGACCCACCAGCTGGGCTGTCAGTGGTCATTCTCAGAAGGATCTGTACATGGCGTCAGTTGCACTGCTCCACCGTGGGGCTGCTGGCTGCAGAAACAGCTGGCCTTGGGCAGGGTCATCCAACTGGCTGTTCTGCAGAGCCAGTTCCTGGAGCAGAGGTCTCCTCAGAGAACAGCCCTGGCTGGGGAAGTTCGTCTGACTTTGCTCACTCTGGATAAACACTGAATCTGGGTTTCAGGTTGAAGGACTTGTTTCCCATTGAATTTGTTGTGTCTTGTGCTTTCCTACAGGATGGATGCTGCAGAAAGTATCTCTTTCTCCTTTCTCTTAAATGCCTTTCCAGATTTACACCCTCCCAGCCCTACAGGCAGGCTGCCTACTCGTTTAAAGGCACAGTACACAGAAACCAGAATTACAGCTGTGCAGCCCACACACTAATGTCTGCAGGACAAGAGTACAGGAGGCAACAAACAATTTTTTTCCTTCCTTTTTTTTTTTTTTTTTTTCTTTCAGGTGCTGTATGATGAAATGGAGATATGTAAGAACCACTGGAAGCATTTAAGTACAGACTAATGCCATGAATGTTATTTGCATTACATGACAGCCCAATGAACCACAATATGAATACGGAAAGTAAAAACTAGTGTTTTCCTAACCAGTAAATCTCTCTGTTGCTTTCTCAGGTTTCCTATCAATGCCAATTTGCATTCCCCCACAGACAATTAGGGATGTCAATAGGTAACAGACAGCATCAGTGAGGGTTCAGAATTGCATGAGGGCTTGTGAGTAGATGCTGACGTGTTTCTGGGGGGCAGGAGGTAGGTGGATACAGGAGCTGAGAAAGGAGGTGTTGGTCTGGCTGGTGTATATTTCCCTTGATATATAGCTGGTAATTTAAACCCATCAAAGTGAAATCAGTTTTGATAACCTGAAAACAATGCTCTCTTTGTTCAGCTGCAAAAGAAAGACAAGCAGGCAGGCAAAAGCAAAATATTCTAGCACAAATATCCTGCTGGTTATCAGGCAGAGAATAACCTCTGTTTGAAATGGTCAGCGTCCTGGCAAATATCAGCGTGAGTAACTGGAGTTCATCAGCCTGTACTTAAAATTGGATATAGAATGCCCTACCCAGACATGGAGTGTCATCTTGCATTAAACTCTCAACTACCTGAGTACCTCAAGTGAAGTGTGATTAAGTGTCCTGCTGAACAGCTGCTTCGTCCAGCTGAGAGTAGGCTGCTTTTCAGTAGTGGGTAAAATCCTTTCTAGAAAATGTCAAGTTGGTGTCCTGCCAAGAGATAACCAACCCTCCCTTTGCTCAGTGAGTCACAGACCCCCTCTCCATGGTTGGGAGCCTCACGTGGTCTTGCTTCTCATCTGAAAGCTGCTGCCTCCCAGCTGTGGTCCAGGAATGTCACCAGCTGATTTGGTCATAAACTTCTACTCTCAGTCTCTAGGATTTCTGTGAAGTGTCGCCTGATTGTCTGTTCACACTTTGCTTCAGGTTCACTCAGCCAGTACCCACAGAGGGGATGTGGAGATCCCAAATGACTAATGTCTCTGTGAGGAGAATGAAGAGAGCCAAGAGTGACCACCAACTCTGCTAGGCAGCCCACAGCAGGACATGATTTGGAAGTCCCAAAGGTATCTTCATGGTGGCACGTCAAAACCGGAAGGCGAGTTGGCTCTGTACAGGATAGGGACACAAGGAATTAAAAAATGACCTCTCAAAAATATGTAACATGAGCGACTACCACTTGTTCTCTCTCTAGAAAGAAAAGGCTACCCACAGAGAAACAGAAGTCATCATTTTCATTAACCAGAGGGCTACTTTAGTCTCTACTGTTAAATTGGATGACAATTTCTTCTGCATCCTAAATTACAGAGAGGATGTAACTTCTGGAGTAACTGGATTTTGACATCTCCACCCCATTGCTCACCCCTTTACTCCAGGCAAGGATGACAGCAACAAGCACCACCCAACTCTTACATTAAGGGTTTATCCGATACAAGCAATGTCCATGGCTGTGTGAACGTGGTTTCTCTGGTATGAGAGAAGAGGCCCATTTAGATTCAAGCCAGAGTCAACATGACTCATTGGCTAATACATCCTTCACTGCAGGGCTCAGCAGGTCACTGTAGGTTCAAGTCTCACACTGGGACTTGGACTGGTGCTTCACGCTGTGGGGAAGGGAGGGGAGATGCTGAGCTCCTGGAGGTGCTTCCTATTGGAGGAGAGAGGGATTTTAATCTGAGATCCCTGCTGGCAACTCTTCCAAAAGGGAATTAATTACACCAGGGCAAATCCATTCCTAGGGGAGGCTCCCTTACATTCAATGGGGCTGTCATGGGGCTGATTCTGTTGTTATTTTGGAGGAGGGCTGTGTGCTATTTCTTTCTTTTTGTTGTTGGTTTTGCATGGTGGGTTTTTTTTGGGGGGGAGGGTTGGGAGGGTGGTGGTGACCTGATCTTTTGGCTCATGTCTCCTCTGGCAGTCAAACAGGTTCCAGCAGCCAAAGGTGTGTGTATTTGTATGACCCCTTGCTGAGCTGCTGCACAAGCTCCTGGCTTGGTCCTGCTTTGTTGATTTTTAGACCTCCTTCTTTCACCTTTCTGCTAGCACTGGGGGAGTGGGCCAAGGTGGTATACAGTCCCTCTGTCCCGCTCTCCATTTTGCAGCCGTGCAAAACCCTAACACAAAAGTGATGGGAGAGCCACACCTGTCCCCCCTTCCCTGCACATGTAGCTTTTTGATGCTTTTCCATCAGCAGCTCTGATTTTGACACTACTCTCTCTTTGCAGAGAAATGCATGAAGCTGCAGCAGCTTGGGGAACAGTTCACCAACAGCTACCAGCCAGGTAGGTAGACCCTTCTCTCCTGTTATTTCAAAGGTCTTGCTGGAGCTTGGTTAAATGGTCTTTTGCAAAGCTATGACAACTGAGGAATACATAGAAAAGGCGTAGTTCTACAACCAGCTTCTGTGGTCTCAAGCTCTTTTTCTTGATGAAGCAGAAGGGAGTATTCATCCCTCTGGATCAACTCAGTTGGCAGAGAAGTGCAGCCGACTCTGGGTAAAACCCAGAACTGTGTAGAAAGAATGGAGGAAGGTCCTCATTTCTGTGTGAAAAGGGTGACAAACTGAATGGACAGTGGGTGCCAGTGTTGTCTGAGCGCAGCTGGGATACCTCTGGCTCTGGGAAGGGGGTCTCATGGAGTTCTTTAATTCTAGAAGGTTTGCAGCATGTGGTCTTAGAGCATCATCTGAAAATGAGGGAAAAGTGGAAGGTGTCAGAATCTCTCTTTGTAAAAATGTGCTGAAGTACGAAACAGTCTTCCTTACAGGCACAACACCTGGGTGTAGAGTAACCAGTGAAAAGTATCTTGCCCTCAGCTTCTGCTGCTTCTTCCTCCCAAGTGGCCCCTTTTATCTATCCCCTCAAATTGATCCCAGTGAGCTGTTTCCATGATCACTTCGAATATTCTTCCTTACTCTCTTTCAAGAAAACAGGAATTACCATTCACGCTGGCTGTCAGTCACCCACTAATAACCTTGAATCTGCTGATCAAAATTGACAGAAGGTGAAAAGAAGCATTGTGTTCATACTATTATTGTGAAAATAGGCAACTAGGGTAGAGGGAAGAGAAACCCTCTGAAGGGGAAAGTTACAGCAGGGAAAACACTATTTTTAAACACCAGAAAATCCAGCCAAATAACATTATGCTCCAGAGTCCACACTCAGTCAGTTCTGCTCTTCACAGGACTGATCGTTTCTGAAGCAGTTGCACAGCAGATTTGACTGTCTCATATCTCATTTTCCTCTTAAAAATCACAGTTGCAGGACCATGGGAAGATAAATAGTTCAAGAAAGCTATTCAAGGCACTGCTACTTTTGGAGAGACCTTGTGCTAACCTGGCTGCCAGTTCATTTCAAAGTGGGTCACAGTCATCAGCTCTGAGGTCATTTGAATGGGGAGGAGTAAAGATGGGTCAAGTCATTTGTTTGCATTAAGTTTGTCAGCACTCACAGATAATGCTGACCAGACATTTTTAAAGCCTCCCTTCTAAATCATTAGAACTGCTGTGGGACGTGAAACCTGGTGATGTTGGTGCAACAAGACCCATTGGCAGGCTTTGGCCAGACTCTGCTGTCCTGTCTGATTCACCACAGAATGGATTAAGGAGGATCTTCAGCCAGGCTTGGTCTAAAAGAGTTAATGTATTTTACAAGGAAAGCTGCCATCCCTCAAGGTCATTTTATCTGTTAGTTACATGAATTCTAGGAAAGCAAAGATTCCTTCCAAGTAAGTTGCTGGTTTATCCAAGTGATGCTGTTACAGAAATTGTTGTATAAGATCCAGGTTTTTCCAGGGTATAGCGAGTGTGTGTGGTGTTTAGATTTAGGCTGTGTTCTGCCAAGCTACTGACTCCCTTTTTTTCCTTTTTTCCTCCTCCCACCCTCTCTCCTCCAAATCACAAACCTAAGAATAATTAAGAAGAATAATAAAGAAACAGATGAAAGTGGAAACATTCCCAAAACCTGTTATCACACAAGCAGTTTCAGTGCAGACCATGCTAGTTTCACATCGAGCCTTGGAATTGTCAATTCTCATTACTTCCCAGTGTTGAGTGCAGGAGGGGAGTATTTCAATCTCTGTTTTCCAGAATCAAACCCTCTGTTTAATGCGGTGGGGAAAGATGAGATGAAATATAGGTCTCAGGGGACTTTTCCTGTGTGAAAGCTTATTACAGCTGTAACAAAACCTTCTAATCGGAATGGATTCTGTTACATGCATGATATTCTCGTTTTGGGCGGGGGAGGGAAGTGAGAAAAAGACGACAAAAAGCTTTAAAAGCAATTAAATGAGAACTACATTCATTCCCCACCTCCTCCTCCTCACTGCTTGCATTTGCTGTTTAAACAGAACATTTTCTCTTCTGCATTTTGCCAGGGGTCTTGTGAGATCTGTAGGAGTTTTGCTGGGTCAGGTTGTTGAATGACATTGTGCAGCAAAGCAAAATTTACAAACTTGGATTCACCCACAGGAATGGAAAACTGTTTAGTGGTGTTTGAAATATAGAATCCATATTACCATAGCAAGAGAGCCTAATGGGCTATCTAAACACAATATTCAGTTACAGTTGAAGACAGGGAGTGATTTAAAATGTGTCGTGGTGTCCAACGTAATAATAAAGCTGCAGACAGAATAAACCCAAAGGCACAGTCCCTGCCCAAATCAAAGTGTCTCTGGGCCTGTGCTGGTGATGTAAATGGCTTCACTAAAGAAACTGAGAAAAGAATTAGTGCCAGCCTCTAATGTAGACACATACAAGTTGTTTTCCTGTGGTTTAACTTCAATGAATTGTCTTAGCTGTAAAAGAGATGCAGAGGAAGTGTGAGAGAAGAAAGAGAAAGGTATAAAAAGGTAAAGTACCCTGCTCAAGCTCAGGGATTAAGTTACTGTTCTTTGTTATTCCAGTGCATTGCACTGCCTCAGTTTCTTGTTGCTTGTGATGGTCTAATGGCCATGTCCACCTGACTGATTCCTTTGGGTGTCTTACCATGATACGTGTGCCCTGCAGCAGGGTGGTCCATAGATCAGAAATAGTGTCTTTTCAGTTAGGAGAGCTTGGAAAGGGGCTTATTTTAATACTTGGAGAAAAGACCTGTGAGACAGACCTTTGGGTTCTGTATACCTCCCTGCCCATGATTTGTTGGATGAGGCTGGCTGTACTTTTGCTTGCTAGTGGTGAAGTAACTGCCCAGTGGTCACAACTTGAGGTGCTGGGAGTTTTGAACACCACTGGGGACATTAGGTGAATAGAGCGAGATTATTAATATGCTTTTCAAATTCTGATTTACTGTGCTGATGACTCAATGATCTGTTTCAGACAGTGGCAAAGACATCTGAGAGAAAGATTTATTAGTATACAAGCCAGTGTCTTATTTCCATAAACCAGACTGTTTGTATCCTCAAGAGAGGCTTGTCAGGATGGGACAAAGGCTGGCATAGGGTTTGGCACTGGAAGATGCCCTTTTGGAAGGGGCTGGCACACAATTCTTGTGCCAAAACCTTAGCAAATAAGAAAAAATATATCAGGCTTAATACCCCTGGAGTAAGACTTTTCACTCCTCTGTTAGTTGTCTTAACGTGATCTTCATCTGAACTTCTTGAACAATTCACCTGAGCTTTTATGGGTCAGTTCCACCTCCCTACCCTACTCTTTCTTTGTTTTGACATTTACCTGGGAAAAAACATACTACGGTATACAATACCAGTGATGTTAAACCCTGCTGGTGGATGAAGAACAATGAAAAGGTGCTTCCTGCCTCTTAAGATTTGGATTCCCATTTGACCCTACTCTTTTGACTATTGCAAGCTCTTCCGGGTATGGATAATCTCTTGTTTCACATAAGTGTATTGTTTGGTATGAATCTGGGAATGATTAGTATGTTCTCTCTCTGAGGGCTACTGTGACACTACTAAAATATAAGCAGCAAGTGCCCTGGTGTTCAGAAGCAATCCTGCAGTGATGATTCAGGGAATACATCAAAAATTATCTGATCCTCCCTGCTATTCCTGTGAAACACTGTCTGCATGCTGGAGCTTGAAGGACTAATCTCATTTTCCTTCAGGTCTCCCGTGGATAGCTCCCCCTTTTCTCTCCCTCCTTCCCCCTAAGAAACACAGGGTAGGGTTGGTAAAATTATAAAACTGATTTTTAAAACTGCTTCATGCTGTGAAATTAAACTCAGATGATGAATGTTTCTAACCCAGCCAGAGCACTCTCCGGGGTATATTTTTATCCCCACAGTGCCAGAGATTAACTGTACATTTGTCTTAATGGTATCACCCTTTAGTGTTAATGGAAGCTATGTGTGTAAATCCCTGACCATCCAAATGAGAATACGCTTTGAATGATCACAATACATCAAAGTAAATGGAGGACCCCTGCAGGCCAAATTCATCCCCAGAGCAACTCCCGAGGCTTTTAGGAAGCTTACACCAAGCAGGCACAGTAGTACAGCAAGAACAAACACAGTCTATCATGTCACCTTCTTTATGATTTCAAAGTGGTCATGACGATGATGCTTCCAACAGTAACAAGGTAACTTGCTCTTTAAAAATGACTTGCAAAGGAAAAACATCACTGGCTTTAGTTATTTTGGGATCTCTAGGGTACTTGGAGCAATGGACTTGTTTTTTTCTTTTTACAAAAAGGTTTATGTATTGACATGTTCATAATTTATAAATGCATGTTCTTTCTGGTCTACTTTCCTCTCAAAATTGGGAAACTGGCAAGATTACAACAATGAAGGTATCAAAAAAGTGATGCCTACTAAAGGAGGGAAAATACATTTATTTTCAGCTGCTTAGATCTCTTTGGACTGATGAAATTTTGTGAAAATGTGTCCATTTTAAACACAAAACCTATTAAATTCTCAGCAACAACTCCAATTCCCTTTTCCAAGAAATACAGGCAAGAGAGACATAAAAGAATAAAGAGACATAGTGTTCCTGAGTCTGTAAAGCAGAAACAAATATCATACAGTGTAATATATCATACGAAGTCTTTTGTGCTTCATTTAAGCACTGTGGAAATAAAGGACAGACAAACCATTGTCCTTTTCTAATTTGCAGATTTTTTTTTTTTTTTTTAGGTGAGGGACAGTGTAACTTAAAGGACACTGATGAAAACAGGAATAAAACAAGAAAGGAGTTTCTCCTTCCAAAAGAGTCTGCAACTGTCCCTATGTAGAAATGGCCTAGAATTATATTTTAGACTTCATCAGCAACTCTGCGTTTCTTGAAAAATACATGAATTCCTATTGCCCACAGTTCCCAAGTAGAGCTACTTGAGCACAAAAATGAGAACGTGGAAGTTAAATCAGTTTGCTGGTTTTCATTGTGAAACAGAGCAAAATGCAGACAAGAAAACAGAGATCATTGTTAGCTAAAAAGTGAAAATATCAGTATTTAGGTTGTTCCATGAGGACACAGAAAGTGCCCCCTTTTGAAAAAAAATCTCAAGTCACCCTTCAGTCTGTCTGGTGCAGTGATCTCTCTGCCTGTGTCGCTTGGCTCTGAGGATTGCTGTCTGTCTTCTAGGTGACAAAGTCAATGCTTATCATCAGCTTCTCCCTGCTGTGCAGGATACATCCAGCTCAGTGTTAGCATCCTTAAATAATTCCTCATTACAGCTTTGCATGGAAGAAAGAGAAAAACCTGGCTCTCAATGTCTCCACCCTAGGTCTCTCAGATCTCATAGATCAGACATTGTGCAGGCTATTAGGGGGTTAGGAAATCACCAGCCAAGTACCTGATCATCTCTGATCATTTTAATGAACCCAGCATTTCTACACTGGATAAGTCTCAGCTAGAATAATGCATTAGGAAAGGGAAAGACAACAAAAAAAAGCCAGACTATTTTCAGTTGGTATAACCTGCTGCATGGATTATCTTTTCCTCTCTGGATATTAATTAGAGATTTGAAGGCTGATGAAGGTGAGCATCCCCCCCACTCCCTGTCTCTCTCCCCCTGAAACATTCACTTTTCTTATGGATAGGAAGATGGCATGGAAACAGATTTTCTAGTTTCAAATCTAGTTTTTCATTCAGCTGTCCTCCAATATAACTCTAAAATTAATTATTGTGCAACCAACTGCTCTTCAGAAAGATTGTGGCCATTTTCCATCCCTGGACCTTCTCCATTCTTATTTCTCCAAAATTTCCATGAGCTTTGTGCCATTAAATCCCTCTTGTCTTTTGCAGAAACCTTTTATGTATTTCCTCATTTACCTAGGCAACCCTGGGCCACCAAGCAGTCCCTGACAACCTGATTCCAGGAGGAATGTAAAGTTGCTATTAAGAGCAAGAGGAAACTCTTTCGCACTTTCAGACGGTACTCCCTGGGTTACATCACTGCAGAAGTGGAACAAGCTATTGAGTTAAGATCTACATCTAAAACACACCAATGTTGCAAACTGTTCAGATCTGATCTACTACACTGAGTTAAATAGAAGTCCTTCCCTCCAATATCTATTTCTGGAACTCAAAATATTTTGTTAGTTTGTAGTTGTTTCCATCATCTTTCTCCTGAGTGCAACCAAGACTGAAAGCACAAGAGCCAAGAGCCAAAAAGGGCAGTTCTTGGCCCAAGTGACAATCAAGAGACACTGAATTTGTTGTGAGACCAATTAAATTTCCAACCCGTTTCTGCAGTGGTGAGAGGATCACAGAAGTCAGCTGGGAATTCGGCAGGGACCTGCATCTAAACAGAAAGAAGCTGTGCTGGAAATACAGGTAAGCAAGTGCTGTTGCTGTCCCTCCATTGACACTGGTGGTACTGAACTTAAAAAGAAAAGTGAACTTAACACAAAACCTTTCTGAAAAACCCAAGACTTTGGGAGCACAGCTGGGGAAGTGAACAAATGGGGCTTTTCCATCTCCTCCTCCTGTGAGGAGGACACACAGCTAAAGAGCAGCTCTTCCATCCTGCCCTCCCTCTTCGTGCTGGCAGCCCCACCTGTTGTGAGCCAGGAGTAATCAGAGAGATGAATGGCACAAGCGGTATTTTTACAGGATGAACCCACTGGGTCAGCTGGAGGCCTGCTGTAACCCAATATTGAGTTGTGGCTGCGGACAGGCACGATGCGAGGCTTGGGGGAGGAGAGTGGTGAAGGATGGGTGAAAGGAAAGCAGGGCAATCCCAAAGGAGGCAAAACTTCGCTCAGGAGACTTCTGTTTCTCTTTGGTGCCCCTGAAAAATGAATAGTGGGAATTGTTGATGAAATGTGTGAATTGGGGCTTGTTTAAGGGGCAGGATAAGGGAAAGTGGTGGGGCAGGGACAGGGGCAAGGGGCGACACCACTCAGAGGAACAAAGAGCATATGTGTACACAGTCACCTTGTGTCCAGTGCACAGGGGAATGGGGTCACGCAGAGGGATCTGTTTCTTTCATTCACCTGCTTCTCTCCCCTTTTGTGCAAAGTAAACAGAGACCCATATCACTTCAGACTTCCCCCTCCCCACCCCTTCTGGTACCACCAGCACTGGACCAGCCTGTTTCTTCCAGGGAAGCCTATTGTCTGACCATGACAGAGTTCCCTTGATGCCTCTGGTGCAGAGTCGGAGACTTGCTGCTGAAGGGGCTGCCTGGGGAAGAAACACCTGCAAGGAGCCACAGCTGTGGTGCAAGCTGCTCTCCTAATGCTCTGTTTAGGATTACAGCACTCCAGAGCATCACATTACCCCAGTGGCTGCACTGAAACCTGGTATTAATTCACATTAACAAGGATCAGATTTAGCATGTTGGGAGGGGGAGGGCTGTTATTATTGTTTCTAAAACTGCTGGAGCAAACTCCTGGGACTGATCTTTCATTACTCCTGGTAACAGCCAGAGGAGCTTCTTTTTTCTTCCACACCACTGGCCACTCACCCTGTCTCCTCTTGCATGAATGCCTCTAAACACAGGCACTGGTTTTCGTGATGGGGTTACTTGCTCATTTTTATTTTTGATGTGCCAAAGCTAGTAACTTTCAAAGCAGATTGATGGATGTTGTGGGATTGCTTTGGATTGCACTGCAACAGAACAGGTTCTTCCAGCATGGGGAGGACAGTTACAGTGTGGTGGGCATCACTTCTTGTCCATGCCCATGATGGATTATCCTAAGATCAGAAAAAGGGTCTAAGCAGTAAGAACAGTTAAACTCTGGGATAGATTTGCACAAGAGGAATATGGAATCTTCATTGCTGGGTTATTTTAAGAGTATCTTGTTGGGTAGATGTGATCTTGTCTTTGAGTAGGGACATGCTACATGCCCTTTAAGGTCCCTTTCAACTCATTTTTTGGATGCAGCCGTTATAAGGCTGAGGTGGAGTTACTTTTCTCACCTGAAAATTTATGGTAGGATACTTTACTGACCTTTCCCTCCCCATACCTCCTCTTTACTGAGTGTTGCTGAGGCTGTGTATATCTGAAGAGTATAGACACTCCTCAAGCTTATGAGTTGCACCTACAGTGGTGTGTTTAGTTGTCCCTGAAGGGCCTCATGATACCACCCCGGTGTTTTTCCAAGCCAAGGACCATTCCACATACATATAATTGATCCCTGAGTTCACATGTTGCTTCTTGAATCCAAGGGAACATAAACATCAGTAGCAACAACCACTGCTCAGTACAGCTAGCGTTAAATATCACCTGAATGCCCTTGTCGAGCCTTGGAATGAATGTGAAAAAGGAAGTGAAAAAAAGGATTTGAATTGAAGCCCGCAGAGCCTGCAAATCCCAACTGTGTTTGTTTATTTTATTTGCAGTTTCAGAATTATCTTGAAATGTCATTAATATAATCTGTGCTACAAAATTCAGAAACATACCAATGCTTAGCTAGAGAGGAGAGGACTAGAACTATATGGGCACAGATGAGACATGAGGTCTGGTGCTGTATGCAGTGCCAGTGGTGAAGAAAAAGGACTAGTGCATAATCCAATGACCCTTGCATGGTATTTCTTTGTGTAGAGAAGAGATTATTTCCGCCATTTGTTAGAATGTCAACCCTGTGCATGGAAATCTTCTACAGATCATCGAGATTTGTGAAGCCAGAAGAGGACATTTGAGTACAGGGTTTCATCTCGTGTACAAACACAGGCCATCAAATTTCAACTTATTACTTCCCTACCCAGCCTGAATATTTTGTTCCAGAAATGCAGCCAGGAGATGGGAAATCAACTGCTTTGTGTGGTGCTTTATTCTGCTTAAGCTGGTGAATCCTGATTTCCTTCCCATGTCACCCTAATGTGGTCTCACACTGTCCCGACAGGAACTGTATGCACTGCAGGGGATAGTCAATCTTCAGAGCTCTTACTGGCATCTCAGGATCAAAGTACTGTAAGACTGACCATCCATCTTATCTCGTACATGCCTCACTGCTGCTCTCAGATGGCAAACATCTCAGGCAGCTTTGTCATCAGTCAGTTTGGCATCATATTTAGCAAGTTACAGTGATGGACTGTCAGAGCCTGTCTCTCTCTGGAATCAGCAGTGAAAAGAGGCTGCTGCCTCTGTGTTAGGGCATCTGTTGTGGCCAGTCTGGATATAGTTTTCGATCTTTAGTCCTCTGGTAGGTCTCCTAAGCCATAAGTAGGTCTCTGGAGCCATAAGTAGGTCTCCTGCTGATCTTGTGTTTTTAGCATTATTGCTTTCTCTTCCTCCCTGTGCTCCAACACCTAAATTTATTGATGCTCACTTTAGTTCTCCTGGAAGAAAAAAAAAAGGAAGAAGAAAATCCTGGTTTCAATATACACATGTTTTTCTGGGCTCCCAGCATTACACTGTTGTGTGTGCAAGCTGAAAGCAAGGCTCTGCCAAACTGATTTATCTCTTCAACATGTTATCACTCTCTGGACAACATGACTTCATATGGGGCAGAATTAAAGGGCTCCTGATAAAGTCACAACGCAGCCTCTCTGTCTTGGAAACTCCAGATATTTCTGAGAAACACTGGAAGTAATTAGGTGACTCCAGGAAAATCCAAGGAGTTAGAAAACTCTGCTGCGGCTGTCCAGGCATGTTCTTCTAACCTGGGTTTGGATACAAACAAAAATTCGTACCTACCTCTCTGCTCTGCAGACATGGGGGTTTGGGTAGAATGTGTATTTGGAGCGCATTGAAGGACCAACAGAAGAGGCTTAGTCATTAGTGGGGAATATTTTTTCTCAGACAGCATCAGACACAATAAGGTGTTAAAATGTCCTGCCTGCTGGTCTTGATGTGTTTCTGAGAACAGAAAGTATTTCCAGGACAGGAGGGAGGTTCAGCAGCGAGCACTGAGGGAGCTTTTCTGATGAGACATAACCACAGCTCCAGTTGCTCCTGATAATTTAAGATTACCTGGCATTTTCTGCAAGAAGAGTAGACGACCAACATCTGGGTAGGATTCTTGTTAGATCAGTTGCTCTGCTTCTGCTTTAATTTTCTGCTTTCAGTGTCAGCCTCAGGCACATGCATTTTCTCCTTCCTTTCCTGAGCTTTTGTAAACATTGCACTGTGAAACAGCTACTTCTACTCCTCCCTACATTTCATCAGGGAGCAAATATCTCCTTGGTATGCCTCTTGGCTGGATTTGCTCAGAATGAAAGGTGTTGACGCATTGTCTCGTACCAAGCAATACTAACAAACCAAACAAAAAGGAACGTCTCTAAAGACAGTACACAAAATAAACTGCTGTAGAAATAATGAGCATTATCTAAAAATGAAAACCAGTCAAAATAAAGTAAATTTTCATTAGGACATATGCAACCAAGTAAGTTGCCTGACTCTGTCATTATGGCACAGAAAATCCAACATCTGTATAACTGATTAAATTTCATAACCCCCCTGTATAACCTTGCTTGATTTTGACACTTGTGACTTATGATAGCTTTAGAGGTCAACCCTGAAGCGTGAGTATTGTTTCAATCATTCTGCTCCCTCTCATGAATTACGTTAGCAAGGGCTTGGTCGCAGTTATCTGTGCAACAAAGAAATATTGTAGTAGAAGTTGTAGCATGGTAGGATAGTTACTGTGGTGATGTAGTTAAAATGCCTGGGAGAGAGATTTTCATTGTTGAAAAGTCTACGTAATAAAGTTTAATGTAGTCCATGAGACACATTTTTTTCTTAGGATTTATGAGTGGAGCTTGGTGAATGATACATATTTTGGTGTGGCCACCAAAATGGAATATCAGAAGGGAAAAAGGGCTCGACCAAAATTATAATCTTTGGAGCCTTTGGGTGAAAAGAAAAAGTTGGTTTTGGATATGAATTGTTTCATTGGACTGAAACTGGAAGGCTTTTTATATTTGTTAGTTACTTAGACTTTAAAATTTTTTTTTGTTTGGTTGGTTGTTATTTGTGTTTTGTTTTTTTCTGTTGTTGGTTTTAAAAGAAATACCTATTTTTAATTGTAAAGTGCCATTTCAAAACCTCTCTAAAAGATTTGTTTTGAAAATTCCTGAGATATTTTGAAAGATGTTGACACTGATATGCTCCTTGGCCAAAAATATTCACCACTCTGCCCAGTTTGGTCATCTCTTTTAGCCCTACTGTAACACCAGTTTTTGGCACATTTTAATTTTTATTATTATTATTATTATTATTATTATTATTATTATTATTATTATTATTATCATCATCATCATCATCATCAATAACAACAATAGTATTACCAAGCTGTGCTTGGAAGGCCTGGGCACTGGTCCCAGATCTGCTATGACAAATCTTTTCAACTCTCTGGGCTTCTGTTTCACCTCCAACTCTTTGGCTCTCTTATCTAGTCAGATTTAAAGTCATAGGGTCACAAACTCTCATATACCGAGCCTCTTACATACACACTGATGTTTGGATTATTGCTTCTCCTGCAGCAGCATGAGTGGTGGACTTCCTGCTCCACGATCTCTCATCTACCAGACCATTCTGGAGAATCTGGAAGTGTCTCAGCCTCTTAGGACAGCTGCTCCGTGGCAGAAGAGAAAAGGAGAGAACAACATTGAATAGGAAAGGGTTTTGTTTGCATTCTGTGTGCAGAGATTGCTTTGGTAGTTTGGGGACTGGCTGAAACCAAACTGTGACTATGAGAACTGCAGACAATATTTACTCAGGTGTGATTAACTTCTGTGTGAAACAATATAGTGTACGCCCAAAATACCGGTTGCGTGCAAGACCAGCAGGGATCTGAGGAGACTAAATGAAATATGAAATAAAACTGAGAAGGGAAGTTAAAATGAAGCCTTTTTTTGCTGCTTTGTTTTTTGTTTTAACGGGATGCTTGTTTTGAGAGCCCTTATTACATGACAGCCTATTACTGGGTGGAAAGGAGAGACAACCTGTACTTTTTTTTCCCTATGTCTGTCTCTATATTGCTGGCCAGGGAGTAGGTTGGAAAGTCAGATAGATGGGAGAGGGAACCAGCAGTAAACAACACACAGAGCATTGGGGCCAGTTTGGAAGCCAGCACTTGCAACCTACAGAGGCAAAATGCTGTGGAGAAAGTTTCAGAAAGGACTCAAAGAACCTGCCTCATATTGTTTAATTTCCTTCTATATCTGGGCCACCAGGACTTTACGTATGTGCTTAGTAAAGCCATTAAGACAGCATCAAAAGATACCAAACTGCCTCATATCCTCCTTCCATACTACTTGAGTGTTTGGCAACATGCTTGTGGAAGGGGTTTGGACCCTGCTGTGCAACATGCAGTGGAGCAGCATGCCTTAGCAAGAACCTGCAAGAAGGTAATGCAGAGCAGGAGAGTCTGGGTTTAACAGCAGGCAACAGTGTTAACATGCCCTGTGTTTCAGGTCTTCTTTTCCTGACTGTGCTTCCCAGAAAACAGGATTAAAAATATATTATTTGATGCCAAACAATGTGGAGGGGCCATTTTGACGGGTTCTGTGACTTATCCCAGCTGCCTGGAGTGACAGTTTCTGAATCCTGCTTCCCATATTGCCTCAGAAGCACTAGACTCTTAAAACGAACAGAGCTCATTTATAGATCTTCAGCGCTGACTTAGTGGAAGAAGAGGGAGGGGGGCTGCCTTTTCAGAAAGGTTGCTGTCCAAGAGGCTGGGAATAGAAGCAGGTTAACCATGGTGTGAACAAAGGCCTGCAGGCACACCAGAGAGCATCTGCTCACCAGCTGATGGTGGTGCACCTGCTGAACAAGTGCAGCAGTGCTGCTCCCCTCCCAACCCTGCTTTCTGCAGACCCCAGACGTGGTTATCCACTCTTCTCCATGTGACATTGCTGGATGCCAGTCCCAGCACACAACAGGAACACATTGCAGGAGGAACAGCAGCTGCTGGGGTCTCTGTTGGGGGTGACGTTGAAACTGAGTCAGAAACTGGTTCTATCACAGGGCTACATTGTGAGCTTTCAGACGTTGGCCCTGATAAAAGGTTTTAACTGAGCCTTGGTTAAAGCTTCTGCATCCTTACTGAAGCCCAGACCTAAATCCTAGCGTGTTGGAGGGTGACTGTTCCTTAATTTTTGCAATATTTTTTCTGGGACGGGTCACCGGCCCTGGCATCAAAACGGTGATTTTGAGTTGTAGAAAACTCTTCTGTAGGTTTTGTGCTAAGAGTGACTGAAACTTGCTACTGGCTCATTTCAACTGCATCCACCGAACCGTAACTCACTACTGCACACAAGTTCAGCAGGAACATTCCCAAAACCCCTGTAGAAGAAATTTACGGTTGCTCAACGCTCTGTTATTGGCGGCCACAACTGTGTGCGCTCCACATGTCTTTGTAATCACTTAATGACTCATTTCCTTAATCTCTCATTTCCTATAGCCTTATTACAAGTAATTCATAAACTCAGATCCATAGCTGTTCTCTGGCTGTAGTCAGGAAGCACTGAACTGACTCTGCATATGGTTGGTTGGCTGAAGTACCCCTCTCTGTTCCCCTCTGAAACTTTCCACTGGACCCTGTCTTTTGCTGCAGTGACACCTACTGATGAGGTAAGAGTGTATTAACTACACATTCCCTTGCTGCCAAACCCAGCCAGCAACCACTTCCTGGCTATAACCAGATGTTTTTGGGTTTCTGGAGCACACCTCACACTATGCTGAGAGTAGTTTTGCATGGCCATGTGTTGGTGGCCAACAGGCCTGAACAGAGATCACTGCAGCAGAAGTAAACGGTTCTTCATGTCCAAGCTTCTCATTCAGCCATCAGCCGATGGTCTTGGGAAGCAAACTTCGCACGGCAATGATATCTGGTGTCTGTGTTTCATTGACTTGGGAAGCAGTGAAGAACAGGTAGCATTAAGAAGCTAAATAACTTACCCAATGTATGAAGGAGAAGCTTGCTGAGATGCAGCAAAGTGAAGACGAATCTGCCTACAGCCCATGGTAAGGCTTTCATCAACAGATTGTCTTATTAGCAAGGACCTCAGTTACTTATTATTGTTAGCTACTGGCTGCAGTATGTCAGGTACTGTGTATAGCACCAGCTCCTCCTGGATGGATTCTGCACACCTGTGCTGCCCACTTTTCATGTCAATTCAGTCTTCTGGGCATGAATCTGAATTCTAATTGTTTTGTTACTGTGACTTCTCCTGTAGGACCCTCTAGAAAAGAGACCTCGTCTTGAAGTCTTGAGCCCTTCTGAGGATGGGAGATGCTACTAAAAGAGGGAAAATTGTGGATGAAAATCCTTTCATGTTGGATGAAGCTTCACATTGAGAGGCTTGGGGTCAGCAGTTTGAAAAGGTCTTCAGCGTTTTAAGAAATTCCATCATGGCTGATGGAGACATGTTAGGGGCACTGAAACACAGGGTTTCCACAAAGCCCACAAGCATAAACAGCAAGATCCTCCACAGCTACCAGGATTGTCCCAAGTAAATCAGAGCTGCCAGAGTTCAGGGGAAGAGAGCGATGTCTTCAGGACGGTGCACAGACAGACAGACAGACAGCAGAGCAGTTCTCTAGTGTCTAATTCGTTAGAAAGATGCAACAAGACAGATCACATAACATGAAAACCTTATCTAACTTGCCCTGTACACAACCTGACCTGGTGCAACAAAGAGCTCCAGCCTTGCCAGCTGAGAAACCACAGTGTTTGTACTGAGATGTCACTGTCCCCCTGTGCAGGAAGCCACGGCATCGCAACAGATTATCTGTGATTCCCAGTTTTTGCAGGCACAAGAGGTCAGTGCCACAGCGCCTGCATGGAATGTGACTTTTCAGCTGTCTCGCTCTTCCCAGTACACTTTGACCTTTGTGCAATCTAATATCAAAGAACCAATTATTCCCAACTCTCATATATTTTCTTCCACAGACTCAATGCCACATGGTTGCCAGGGGCAAGACATCGTGCTAATCAAGGCAATAATTCAAGGGAAGGCAGCAGGGGGCTGTCATGATCGGGAGCCCTGGATTCTACTTCGGCCTCTCAGCTGTGAATATGGACTCTGTAACACCTGCCCTTTCCTTCCCTCTCCCCTAGTCTTTGCCCTGGTCGTCTTCTGATGTAAGTATATGCAGAAATCAGAAGAGATAACCAGTGTACACAAGTATCTCTTGCCACACTCAAGCTTCGCTGTCACCCATGAGTCTCCTCTAACAGAGGCACTGTTGTCTAGTGCTTGTTTCTCTTTCCATTCCTTAGCATGCAGAATTAGCTCCCCTCTGCCCTTGTGGCTGCAGCAGCTGGAGCCACTGGAAAAGCAACACCAGGAAAGGATCACTGCCTTCGTTGAGTGGGGGAGAAAAGAGGAGGCTGCAGTCCCACAGGACAGACCCATCCAAGTGTCCCACTGCTCAGCCAGTGTCCACAGCCTTGTTTGACCTCACCTGCCACCACCACATACTGTGAGCTATCAGCATCAGGATTAATGAAAGATCAAAGGCCCATCCAGGGGAGGATCTTGCCTCCAACAGCAGGCATAAGGAGATGCCTATAATTTCCCACGCATAAGAGGCAGTTAATGTGCAAGAAAATGCGTTAAATATCACAAAGTATGGACAACTTGGTTAACTGAGACCACCAAAATCCTGAAGCTAAGGGGCAAACACATTTTTCAGTTGTTCTGAGGATTGGCCCCACTTCAGGATGCCAATGTATGTATATCCCAGGGCATATCTGAGCCCAAACAGGTTAGAAATTCAGTTTCAGGTGCATGGTGACACCTACTTTCCCACACTAATATGGTACTGCAACGTAAGGAGAACCCAGCTTGTCGGCTCCTTGGGAGGAAGATATTTTACAGATATTTTATGTTTTAATAGCATTGTTGACTGTTCTGTCACTAAGTCTTATGGGCTTTTTCAGTGGCAAGTGTGGAGTGCTGAGTGTACTGGAATTAATTCATCCCCTGCAGAAAGGTGGGGTTAATTCCGACTGCCACAAATCTAACAGGGGATGGGGAAAGAGGATAAACACATGGGAAAATAGAAGTTTAAAGACCTGCCACACAGTTAAACCACACAGGTAGTACTGTGCTTCAGCATTGTTTGTCTTCCCATAATAGTTCCAGATTTCTTTGTTACAAACTAAAAACACTTACAAAAGGCTTGCAAGCTTCAAATCCCACTTGTGCTGCATGGAGGTGGTGGCTGCACTATAAAAGAGCTCAGGATTATTCAGTAGCACATCCTGGGGTGCAAATTAGCTGAAATTTAACCTTAATCACTATGGATAATCAGTGGAAAGGGCTCAGTTCAGGCTGCAAGAGTAAACATAGATGAGACTGAAAAAACTCAGGCTTCTTAAGGAGGAAAAGTATGAGGCAGGGATGTTTTTGGCTCAGACAAAACCGTAGTTTTTCAGAAAAAAAAGACCAAATGTTTGGATGATAGAGCATTCAGACGTGTATGTGAGCAGCCTTCCTCTTTCATAGCAGGATGCAAATGCTTCCTATCCTTCTTTTTGCACAGAGAAGAGACAATTTTAACCTGAAATAAGTTTGATTTTGAATGATCAAAAAGTCAATACTCCCCCTCCCAAAAGAAACTGGCTCTACATAAAAAAAAAAAAAAAAGGTGGAGAAATTTAGAGGCTGAGGTGTCTTTTTTGCAACTGGAGCCGTGAAAAAGATAGAAAACATATGCCTTCTTGATATGGATCTGTTTTTTTAAAGGAAAGAAGCTACTAGAGAAACAGGAAAGGATGACTCCTGGTACTTAAGCAGAAGACGGAAGCTAAACTCCGTCTAATCAAGACTCTGTGAAATAGGTGTGTTGGGGAAGAGATGAGGAGAGGAAACCTTGTCTTACCAGGACACACATAGCCATGAAACTCCTGTGCAGGAGCTAACATTCCTCTCATGCAGCTGTACAGGTGCAGGCCCTATTGGGTAATTGGTTTCTCCAGCCAATAAAGGAAGTGAGCTGTGGGTCCTGGCCCACAACACATTAGCTCTCTGGGTGCACGACCTTATTCCTTCAAGGACTGATGGATCCCCGATCCATCCCTTACTGATGCTCCCCAGCCTCCAGCTCTCTGATCTAAGTTGTGCATGCCTCAGGGCTCTTGTGTGTGTGTTTTAGTGTGACTTGGAAGGTCAGGAAATTCGGCCCCATGTGATTGATATTGTAAGCCTTTAAAGTCCACCCTTCTAGACCTATCCCATGTTGCTTTGTCTTTTATTAAAGACAAGAGAAAAGGAAGCAAGTAAAGTGCCTCCTATGGAAGCAACAAATGTCTCAAAGTTGCCCCATGAGATGGATAATTTTTCTAATGCCCAGATTTAGGAAAAGGCAGTGAGCACATCCTGGCAGGTGCTGAGGGTGCTGCAGGGGCTGAGTCCCTCTCAATTAACTCTCCTCCCAAGAACTTTTCTCCTGGCTAGATCAGACCTTCAGACCACGCAAGAGGGAAACTGTTGAAAGGAGAGGGTGGGTGAGGGGGATGTGTTTCTTACTCCACACATTAAGGTCTTCCATATGGTGTTTTTTCAATATCAGCTTGTCACTTCAAGCTGTCTGACATGAACTGTTGGATGGTTCTACTCTGTTCTCCAGGGTTCATTCTCATCTCACCCAGGTGCCATAAAAGGTTGAAAAGAACAGTGGAAAATGCAAAAGGTGACAGCTTGGGGCATGGATGTTTTCCAGAGTTGCAACCTATTGACCCATTTTCATCAGGCTCAGTGAACATTGCCAAGGGAAGGAAAAGGGTAATCTTAAATCAAATAAAAACCAAACTGTTCTCCTAGTGTATTTAAAGTAGACAAATACTAGCTTCCTCAGCTCCCCCAGATCTTCTTGGAGATCTAGCATCCGCCAAAAATTTGGAGATTTCTGACTCATTTCACAGAAAGGTCTTTGGAATTCAGCAGAGGGCCGCTATCTGTTATCAGACCCTTTTTTTTCTTTTTTGTCTTTTTTGGGGGGTGGGGCATTGGGAGGGACGGTATGAATGTATATGGGTCTATAAACCATTCTGCTCTTACTATGCGATCCCTTGTTATCTGTACATGCTCAAATGCAAGAATTACAGAAGCAGGCAGGAACAGAGCCAGCAATGGGAGAAAAGCAGCATTGCAAGCCTGAAGTGGGCTGTGAGTTCCAGTTAAATCCCAGTGTCACAGGTCTCAGAAAGTTTGCAAGTTCACATCTGAAGCCCAGCTTTGCAGCTGCTTCTGCTCTTTATACGATGCAAGGCATTGCTAAATCCTGGATCCTAAAACTGAGCATTAGTTCTCCTTCTGGATCCAAGTCCACAGCTTGGGTTCATCTAAGCTCTCGGGGTTGTGGGTAGACCACTGGAGATTCAAATACCTGACTGTTTATGAGCATTGGGTGCCAACAAAGCAACTTTAAAAAAAGAAGTTTTTTTCCAATTTTCTGGCTTTCTGAAAACAGATGTTTAAAATTAATGCTCTGAGACTCAGTGCCACAGGTTACTCTGGAAATCAAAGGCAGATTTGGATTAAAAACCAGATAAAACACATTTTTGGATAATAGGTCTATTGGTAATTAATACAACAGTCTAAATCCAGCCTCCAGCTTGAAAAGTTCCTAAAAAAGGTATTGCTGAGAGGATATCATGGGGGAAGACTACCTTACATGTGACCTTGTTTTTACACTCTCCCCTAACACATACGCTATGGGTCATGTTGGAGACAAATTACAGAGAGAGTACCTGGGAGACATGGTTCATCACATCTGAAACTTGGAGAAAATTGGGGAGAAAAAGTGAAATCTGTCTTCTTTTTTACCCTTCAAAATATCCTTCTTGAAAGTGCTTGATTCAAATTGGGAGACAGTCAAGTTCAAAACAGCAAGCTAGAGAAAACTCTGACTTCTTCCAAATAGCTGTATGTAGAGTTAGGGGGAACCAAACAAACATGTTCTTCCACAGGGTTTTGTTGTCTTGTTACTCTCATGGGAGCATTGCTATGATATTTGAGAACATATAGCCCTTGCAACTAAGATCCAGCTGTGAAAGCGATGATATGCAGTAGTGACTAGGAACAGCAGGGGACCAGGCTTCAGTGACCCAACTGCCTATTCCAATGCTCATTTCTTTTTTACCTACTTCATTAAAAGTCAGAGATTTCTGTTCAGTACCGATGGGGTGTATTGGGGGTAACATGGGGCTCGTACTTTGGGATAGATGTATATCTCAAATCAATTTTTCTGGGGTGAAACAGATTCTCTTGCACTCTTCTCAGCCCTTGGCTTCTGCCAGCTACTATCAGTTGGAAAGAAAAAAAACAAAACGCAACCAAAAAATCATTTTACTTTGTTCCTCTTGGCCTTAGCCCACCAACCCATTCCACAGAGTCAAATCCAGCTGTCAAGCAGTAATGGAATTTTTTTTCCTTTCCCTGATCATTCCTGGGCTGAAGCTGAACTGATAACCTCAGAGACTGTCTTTTCAGGCTGGCTGCAGACCAAGAATGTCATTTCACGAAGAAATGCTGAGGCTTCAGAAACAAGGTTTTGCTGCAATGTGGAATGAAGCTGGGACATTTTAAACACCATCAAGAGACAGCAAGTGCCCTTACTATCTCCTACCCCTTGCCAAATTCCCCACCTTCCTCCTGTAGAACAGAACACTGATCCACGCTGCCAAAAATACTTGTTCGGATGGCTCCTGAGCATGTTCTTACTGATTTTTAAAGTTTGGATAAGCAGAAATTAGTTAGACTGTAGGGCAGAGTGAATAAAATGCCTTATTTCTTGCATGCCAGGACAGATTAGTGGAGTGACCACTCAGCACAGCCTCCCATTTGCAACAAGGGTGAGACTCACTGGGGCAGAGGCACCAGTCTGTTATCTCCAAGAAAGTAATCAGCTGCTTTAGCTCTCTCTGGCCCCTAAAACTCATCTTATCCCTATGCCACAGACTTCTGCCTTGTCAGCTGAGTCTGCTTTTTATGTGGCCTTCTTCAGCTGAGGGGGCAGAGCCACCCAGCAGGAGCTGTCGGTGAACAAGGGACCACTTCTAAGAGCACCAAGGTGAAATGACCCTGGTTTGCACCCAGAAAACCAGCAAAACACAGCCAGAATCTGAGGATGAACCTCCCCACTTCACATGAGCACCTACCATCTCTGCTTTTTTGACCTTATCTGCCATTGCAGGTAAGAGACACTTTTTTTTTCTGAAATCGGTACATTCCCACAAAAACTTTCCATTTTAATAGCAACGAACAACACTGAAACTGTCACAAGAACCCAAGCAAAATCTACTGTCAAGCATGGCAAGATGGATCCATCACTTCTATGCAATTTACTTTAATGCTACCAGAAAATACTTGCCCAGATTATTATTATTTAGCAACGAAGCCAGTTAGGCCACATAGCAAAAAACTGGACTGAGTAGCAACTCAGTTTAACAGGACAAGAGTAGTTTATATTGCTAATATCCTTCCCAGGAACATACAGAAAATCCCCAGCTGAATTGCTCCAAGGCTTGGATATCCATATCAGCCTCACAGCACCTCTGTTTCCTCTTGCAATCCTTGAGATGGTCCTCAAAACTGGTACCTTCTTTTGGCAGAGGACGAAGCTGCAGCAGAGCAGAGCACAACCTGCTTCTGTGTTAACTTATTCTCATCTCCCCATCTTCCCTTCCTGGTGTCAAAAAGGCACAATGAAAAAACTGAACATCGCAGATTACCAGCTTAATCAGAGAGGCATGATCCTGCCCCTGCTGAGGGCTTTACCCTCCCAAGTATGGTGTGGCTGAAAAGTACACTGGGGCTGCTGGAAAGCCAGGTGCTAACGGGCTTCCATATTTATCTGGATGCACAGCTGAGTGGTTTTTGGATGTTCCCTGCTGCTGATCTGCGCTCTATTAGTATGTTTAGTGGATCTGTACAACAGCAGCCAGCCTTGCGTGGTATCATCACATTTCCAGACAAATAAAAATACAACTAAAACTTTGAAGGTTTGTTTATAGCTTGAATTTTCCCTCAGTGCATTTGTTCCTTTGCTTGTGTGCGAATGCGTGTCAAGGGGGAAGGGAATGGGTTCCTAAAAGAAATAAAAAAGTTTGTGAAATGGTGTCTGCTGTTTTATCTGACAGCAGTTCACCAGCCCCAATGAAGAAACTCAGGTCTAGACATCATGGTGTATAAGTGGGGGGTGTGAAGGAGAAGGAGAAAAGAGAAAAAATGCAAAATTGTTCTTTAAGTGACTTATTTCCTTTCTCTCAGATACTGAAGAAAATTTTAATGATGAAACCTGCTAACAGCTGGGGCTAATTTGGAGGTTATTTTTATGGCAAGAACAAGAAGACAATAAAATATCAGCCCCAAATGTTCAAGCATTTGTCCCAACAGACCCTCTAAAATAGTTGTGATTCAACCTGTTCCATCCCCATTGCGTCATCTCTGCCTGGTAGCCGTGTGTCACAGGGATGTGATCACACACCACATCTCTCCCCCAAAGGATGCGGAGGCTTCTGGAGCTCTTTGCTTAGAAAATTGCAAGGCAGGGCCAGGGCCTGCGGAGTTCATTTGGGGACTCCCTGGGAGTGATGTCAGTCCTTACATTTATATGTCATTGGATTTTGAAAACTTTCCCACTTTGTTTCTGGCTGCTCCCTCTCTATCCAGGATCTTCCCCATCTACTGTGGAAGAAGACTTATTGTCCCAAGGTTGCTCAAGGCTCATGGCAGTTTCAGAGTCGTTTGTTACTGTAGGATTCCCAACTGTCTCTGCATAATGACACAAAATGCAACTTGCTCTCAGGACTTTGAGAAGGGCTGGGCTGCACTCAGCAGCTCATTTTGTAGGGCTATCTCCACGAAGACCTGAATTCGGGGAGTTGATAGGGTTGCGTTGTTAGGAAAAGCTGATTTTTTAGCCCTGGCCCTAGCTGTACTGAGGTACCCCTGGAGCACCCACAGTGGGGTACAGAGTGGAACAAGAGTCCCACCAGCATCAACGGAGTCCCTCACCTTGTGACCCACCTTTAACAGGGGGACAGGAACATGACAGACAAAAGGTCAACCTTCTGGTGCTGCTTGGAGTTTAAATAACCCCCACAGGTTGTTAAATTAAAGCCATCAGCTGTGGGGATAGAGGAGGGCACCAACTGAAGGGCAAAGAAACCCTCCTTTCACAAACGAGAACCAGTGCCTCTTGCTACGCTGCCATATAAAATCACACAGCACCTGTCAGATCTTTTCTTGCTCTGCTCTCAAGATGCAGGAATAGCTTGGCTCCGTAAAAGCCCTGATGTGTTTGTTTTCATTCTGAAGAGCTAATCCAAACCCCTCTCTTCCCGAAGGACAGGGAAGGAGGGGCTGGAGGGTGTATTTTTAATTTTTTTCTTTCTGCTGGGGGAACAGGTTGGAGCTGTTAAAATAATTGGCAGTAGTAGATTCCTGCAGATTTCTTTGGCTGCATTTTTAAAATGGAGAGGTTTTCTTCTTCTCCCTCTGTCCCCTTGATTTTTTGTCATCTGATTTAGCCATAAAATTGCCACTTATAACGTTAGCAGTTGCAGAAAGCAGGAGTTTTCCTCATTAGAGTAGCTCTGCAGATCTGGTAATATCATTTGGTGGGAAGGACCTTGCCAAAAGGCTATAAAGCCAGTTGAAGACTCACACGGCAGTGTCAGGAGGTTGGGTTCTTGGTTACTTTGGTAACATGCAAGCAAAGCTTCCCTTTCTTTTCAGGACAGAGAGATGGGTTCAGTTTTGGATCCATCTCCACCTCCTCTGTCTTGTGAAGGAGTTCACAAGCAAGCAGTGGTGGGGGACACGGGAGGATAGGAAAAGGCCCACAGCATGTGTCACGTCCATCTCTGCAGACGGTGCCTTTCAGGGTAGCTCAGCTATGTCAATCCCTGCCAGACTCTTCCTGAAGTCCATCGGGGTCCAGCAGCATGCAAGCCTGCACCTTCCCCAGTCCTCAGAGCACACAGGTCACATACTGCACACCCAGATGCTGCCCTCCTAACGCATCTAGCAAGTGTCACCTCCTGCCTGGGACCAGACCCCTTCAGTGGCGGGCAGTCAGCAAGGTGTGTTGCCTTCACAGCCCTTGAGCAGCATTGCTGGTGGCAGCAGCCAGCACTCCCTGCCTCCTTGCAGGTGCAGTCAGCCAGGCAGCTCAAAAAAATAAAACTGCTTTCAGCTCATTGAACTGTACTTGCAGAACTTTCAGCCAGATTAGAGTCTCAGCATAGACCTGATCTCCATGGGGTTTCCCCAGCAGTTTAACTGCTCTTTCTTTTGTAATACAAAAGATTTGAAAGGGTGCTTCAGTTCTGTATTACCAGAACAGATGAGATCTTGTTCTGAGTTAATCGAGTCACAGAGTCACAGAAGGGTCGGGGTTGGAAGGGACCTCTGGAGAACCCCACCCAACCCTACAAAGTAATTCAGGAAGAAAAATAGGGACAAGAGACAGCCCTGACCAAGTGCATTGCCAGCCTTCTGAAACTCCTCTTGTAGCCATAAATGCGCCTTGCAAAGCTCAGGAAAAAAACATGTCTGGAAGCTGCTGTAACATTGCAACTTATGCGAAGATGTGTCGTTATCAAATCGTCTGGTCAGGTGCAGATTTAGACTCTCAGGACCACAGGGCGTTGCTGACAAAGCCAGGATTTCTGTCATTTCTACCTTGCTTTTTACCTCCATGGAGTTAAACATGACCAGCCAAATGTATGCTATATTGCATTTGAACAAGCCCTCCTGTGAATCGGACAGAATTTGACTCTGGGAGCTGATATGTCCTACTTTGGGGTCAGACTTGGTTGAAACGCCATGTTCCTTAGCGGGGGCCCCTCCTCAGTGAGGCAACATGGGGTGAAGCCCAGGAGCTGCAGGTGGCCAGAGCTGCAAAGCCCAGAAATGTCTCTGCTTTGTTCCTTGCTGTGAAATTCTAGGAAATTCCTCACTGGGAAGGAACAGGCCTGAGAGTCCTGATTTAAAGAGCAGCTAGATACTTGCTCGTCATTAGAGATGGCACAAGATGTTCAGTGGCTCTGCTTGATGCTGGAGCACAACAAGCAGGCAAAAGTCAGACATGTGGCTGTACACCCACAAGAGTCAACCCTCTCTCTCAAATCAGGCAAACTCATATCACGTGGTGCAAAACTGACTGAAGCTTTCATTCTGATGCTTCATCCAGCATGACCATTGTAAACCTCTGTTTGTTACAGCCCCATCAGGAGCAGTCCTCACACCACCTCTGTAAGATTACCCATCCTTCTGAAAAACAGGGTCTCAGTACAAACTCTTAGCAAAGTGGACAGGAAGACTGAAGAGCCCTCTGCCCTTTCCTCCATCAACTCCTCCTACCCTGCCCTGCACTTTCTTCCTGCTTGGCAGGAAATCTCAAAAGTCAGTTCCATGACTTTATAGACAGTTCTATATAGAACAGTGACTCAGTATGCACTCACTGGCAGAGATGCATCAGCTGCAAGCTGCTTAAAAATGCTGAAATAGAAAAATAACAATTAAATAGAAAAATAAAACATTCTGGGCCAAACTTTTTGGGTATAAAGTCTTCCATATGTGTCAATAGTTTCTGTAATTTAATTTTAGAGATGGACCCAAAGAGTTTGTTTATGAGTCTCTTCTCCCTCAAAGGTTGACTCCAGTGAGGATTTTTATTTGTCCAGAACTCATTTCTACCTACTTTCACAGTAAAGCTCATGATAAAATAAAAAGGGTGAAGGTGTAATCTACTCATTAGATATTTCTTAGAGCAAATTCACAGCTGCAAGCAGGGATCTTAATTCAGGATGATCCAGAAAGGTTCCTGTTCTTAATGACTGGAGGATATTTTTCTGCTCACTGACAAAAAATGCAATCATTTTTGGTCACTTTAAGTTACAAGTCTCAGGGAAAAAAGAAAACTGGTAGTTATTTCAGATGCTTTTTTCACTTCCCAAAAATTAAAACCAGTGCCTGGACTGGTGCCTTTGAATTTATTTATCTTTTAAAAATTAAAACAACCACTTAAAAAAAAAAAGCAGCAGCTACTGGCTTTTACTTTAGCTAAAAGTTTCTGGNTTTTATATGGGAACTTAGGAGCAAGTTGGTGTGAGAAACTTTCCCAAAGAATCTGTGTAAACCACACCAAAACCCAACAAACTCAACCAGTCTGGAAAGGTCTGGGAGTATGAGGAAGGCACATCTGCAGACAGGCTGGGGACATCAGCAGTTTTCAGCTGGCTGCCAGCAGCAGCAACGGCTTCTGCATCCCCTCAGGCAACAGGGGATTAGATTTGAGGGTGCTGGAGCCAGCGGGACACCTGGTCCGGGCAGCCTTTGGCTTCTTCCTGGAGGATTTGAAGGGAGCCTGAGGAATTGAGGCACTCCTTCCTTGCGGGCAGTCTGGGCACCTGACTCCTGCGGGCTGCTGGGGAAATCCCAGCCAGCGCCTCTTAGTGTTGCAGGCAAGTGTCCAAACCTTTGGGCCAGAGGGCAAGTGAATCCTTGAAACTTTACTGCGGACACAGGAGAAATCCCCATGGAGAACAGGATTAGCATTTCTCTGCAGCCATCTGTGAACAGGCATCCAGAGGAAAGAGGACAAACCGGGACAGAGCAGTAGAACATCTTCAGCGATGCAAATTACGAAGGAGCAGGCACAAGGTTGGAGAGGACAACCTCCCCGGTAAAACGTGGCTTTTTGGCAGGGGAGATTCAGAAAAATGGGCAATTCTGATTAGGGGTCTATTTGCTGCATGCCTTTGGACGATGCACTGCCCTCTGCTCTGATCTCCTCTATCTTCACCACAGGAACAGGGGCATTTCCTGCCACCACTTGCTAAGTTATGGTAAAGCCTCCCTTCTGGCTTGGGCAGGGTGCTGAGTGGCCCCACCTGCCCCTGCAAAGATTTTTGAAGCCTAAATACAGCCAACATTGGCCTTGTAGGCACCATCACTTCTTGTCCTCTTGGCCAGGCTGGAGAGGGGAGCATGGTCCTATCTGCTGATACCAATGCAAGCCCCGTTTCACCACCTTTCTTCTGGAGGTTGCTGTACCTCAAGCCAAAGCCAAACCTCTCTCTTGGCTGCCATTTCTTTCTCCTCCTCCTCTTCCCGGTTCAACTTGTTTCCTGTTCTCAGCCATTTGCAGCAAATGTGTGTCTCTCACTTTGTCCTGTAAACTCTGTGTGACCATGGGAACGGTTTCTGACCCAGCTGGCAGCCCATGTGCTCTTCTCATTAAACTTTGGCTCTCGCCTCAACTGGGTCTTTAGGCAACATCCAGGTGAGCACAGCTGGGAAAGCACTTTCACCCATCTCAAAGACGCATATGGCATCACTTCCCAGCCTGCCTTTCACCAGGGGAAGCTTTGCCCCCTGTGTCTGCTAAAACGCTGCCCTGTTCCTGCTCCACTGCACCTCCCCAGATCAATCCCATTTACACAACTGCTTCCCCAAGTCCTTTTTTTCAGGGCACACAAATAGAACAAAACCAGAGGAAGTCTGCAAAGTGTCTGGTGCAGGGAAAGCCTGTACCAAATTTGAAAAGACCAGAATTTACAGGCAATGGTATTTTTTTGTGTGTGTGCCTGAGGTTCTTATTGAAGCCTATCAGAGCATCTGAAATATTTTTGCCAGTCAGAATCAGTGGTGCACAGGGTCCTGGTTCCTGAATTTGTGCAGAAAACTTCAAAGCGCTGTTATGTGGCTTGAGGGGCCACACAGATCCTGCCTGTTTCTTAGCCCAGCCAGGTGATTTAGTGCTCCTTGGACATCTCTGTCACACCAGCTGGAAGCTCATAGCTTGAGCAGGTGAACAACATTGTGGTCAGCACCCACCTCATATCTTCTTGGGGCATCATTTCAAGAGGGCAGACCACTTGGGAGCCATTGCTTTCTGTCAAAAGCTTGCAAATCTTCCCTTAAACATCTGGAGGAGGAGGTGGGTTATCTGCCTGGCCCTCCCAGCCTACTTAGTGCATCCAAACCAGAGCTGCAGTGAGTAAAAAAAGTTTTTTAACCACCATATGAGAGTTACTGTAAAATAAACTCTCACGGGGAGGCCTGAGCAGCAAGCTGCTGTGTGCGTGTGCACGCGTGGGCTTGAATAGAGCACGCTGCAAAGTGTCGACTGTGTTTTGAAGAACGTGATTTAAGGCCATTCTGGGGATTTCCCATCTCTGGCAAAGAATTTAATTTGCCTCCGTGGGGTGGGAAAATTTAGCAGGGGGTTGCTCAGGACACTGAACAGAGCACCTACAACATGGGAGCAAGGTCTCCTGCCATCAGCATCTGCACTGAGTCCAGCCACAGCAAGGTATTTAGACACACTGAGAGCGCTTTAGGCTCCTGACTTCTGTGGGTTTCACCTCTGTGGATCCGGTCGTGAGAGCTGGAGCCAGACCCATCTGCTTTATGTGCAGTAACAGCCCCAAAATCTCATGCTAAAGTAAGGAGAAGGTGGCAGAAGGTCATGTCTGTGGGTTAAGCTGGAAGCACAAGAGCTTTCACTGACAGGGCAGATGGCAAGGCCAAGCTTGCCAGACCTCTACCCATTCCTAACAGAAGAGAAAATATGCTTTTCAAATCAGAAATCTTCCAGATTTACAGTGAAAAAAAGCAGAAACAGAAAATATGCAGGAAAGGGGGGAGAGAAGAAAAGCGTGTCCTAACTCTGTGAAAAGATAATTTCCCAAGAAAAAAAAAAAAAAAAGAAAGAAAGAATATCTCAAAACACAAAAAAACCTTGGCACCAGTTCTTACAGTCCAGTTCACTGGGTGAGTTCTGAAAAGAATTTCACTTGGTTTGCCGAGTGAAGAGATAATTGGAGAGTCTTTGAAGAGAAGGGTGAGTCCCAGTTCATGCACTTTCCTGCAGTACCCTGGGACTGGGAGATCACCACACAGCTCTCTGTCACCAGTGCCCTGTGTGACCTTAGGTAAGGAATTTAAATCACCTATGCCACAAGCTTCATTGATGGGTGATAATGGGATGAGAAAATATTTTGATTTATAAGCCAAGCTTAAAAACCTGCATTAAAGATATGTAGACTGGGATAGATTTGAAAAGATTCCAGTAAAGAATCAAGAAAAAAAGCAGTTTGTTTTATTGGGAGGTCAAGTAAAAACACTTCATCCAGTCCAAAATAAGTCTTTTTGTTTAATTTTCACAGTTTGGAGAAAGGTGGAGAGAAAAGTATTGTGTCTGTTTAAGAAAAGTTAAATATAGATATCTGTGTAATGTTTCAAAACAAAAACAGGAATAAGTTTTGAGATGTCAGACCAAATTTTTTTTTTTTTTTTTACCTAAGTAATTCAACATGAGTGATGTTAGCTGAAATTAACAAGCATTTTTGGAGGAAATTAATTAAAAAGCATATCTATTGGGAAGAATTCATAGGTGCAAAAACCCAACAGCACTTCCCAAGCTTGCAGGAGTTTGGGGAAGGTAAAGTTGGACATATGAAATCCTCAGAAACTATGTGATGAGATGCCAGATAAGAGCCTCAGAAAGATAAAATTTGATTGTCAGGGGACTGTTCTCACAGAAAATTAAAGGCTCCAGTTTCTGTACAATTATGTACAGACAAGACGTGTTTTCACTGCGTGGCACCAAGCCTGGAGTATATTTTTTGCTCCTGATTTACAAGGAAAACTTGGCACAAGGATGACCCACACAGCAAGAAGTGGGCAGATTTAATACAGATGTATGGAATAGCCTCTCAAATTCAAAAACCTTTAGTGCCAGGCATAGTTGGTTTTGCTCCAATCTATCTACAAGACACCCTCCATAGGGGCCTTCTGAGCTAGGACTGGGATTTTTAGGTGTTACCACTGTGGATTTATAAAGGAAAAACAATCTGTCTCTGTGCTCCTCCACCTATGCCTGAGATTTTTGCAATAGCAGAGCTTTTGGATTGTCAAGGTGAGGTTGGGCTGGGAAAGGAGAGGATTCTCTGCCTGTGAATACAGCAGCTGTCAAGGTTTCTGTTTTGGGTGATTTTTCACGTGTGTCGCCTCCACTTCCTTCCAAGGCTGCGGGAGCAGGAGAGTGGAGATGCTTTTTCATCCTGGTCTTGTTTGGGACAGTGGGAATTCAGAGAGGTGGGAAGCAATTCCACTTCTCAGCAGCACTTGCTTGTCTGTACATCCCCTACAGCCATTCAGACTGGTCAGCAGGCTCAGAGAGTGTCAGAAATTGAGGTTTTGAACTTCTCTCTGCTGGTCCTCTGTTTCTTGCCTTCAACACTGACTCCTTCAGGAGTCATTTTCCAGCTAAGTTAGCCAGATCACAGCCGACCCATGACCAACAGCTCCTCAAGGCCCTGATGGCTCTTCTCCCTCGCAGATTGGCTTCTTCAAGACATGCTGCAGAGTGTTTGCACCACCAGCCTTCATGTCTGTGGACCTCCACTGGCAAGCAGCCCATTCACCGTCTTTCACGAGCAGTAACATAACCAACACAGAGAATTAATGTTGCTCATTTGAAGAGGAGGTTGGCAGATAGTACCCAGAGCAGCTGTGCCCCTTTCAACATTTAATCAAGGTCTACAAACAAGCCAGAGAAAGAGACAACAGGCTTTGAGTAACAAGCTGGCTAGTCTGACTCTGACATTTTCCTTCTATATTCCCAAGGAAGACCTTCACCTCAGGGAAAGCACACAGCAGAGTTGCAGAGTGCTAGAGATGTCACTTGAAACTATGAAATGGAAAAGCCTCCCTTTCTGAGCAGGTCTCCAGGTGATCTTTCTTTGTGAATGTCACACAAAGCCATACTACAGAGAGCGGTGTCCTTTGAGAGTTAAAAACATCAAGTCTTTCTCACTGAGCACAAAAACCCCCTAGTTTAATTTGTGCTCTAAAACATCACTAAAAGTAGCATGGCTCTGTCCTGACATATGAAGTTTTCAAGCACAGCATGAAAAGTTTGCTTCTGCACATTCAGGGTTACCATGGGTGTAAAGTATCACACACATAAGCACGTATCTATGTATGTGTATATATATATATACACATACATATATATATATATATATATACTGCAACTGTGATGGGCTGAAAAATCAGGCCCTCAATATTTATAACTTTGGCTCGTATCCCAAGCAAAGCATCCCTATTGCAGAAGCTCTATTTGTGGCAATGGGATCTACACACTCCATTTTGGTTCTAATCCTAGGCAAGCTGGCAGACGTAAGGTTTTAAGGGAAGCAGAACAACTAATCCGTGCTGAAGTGCAATGCAGAAAGTTTCCTAAGTATAGCGTCCCCTCAGAAATATGAAGGCTCAAATTAACCCCCTAAATCCTCTTTATCAAAGTCAGCCAAGTTTGAGGATGGTAAATTGACTATGTGGCAAACTCCAGCAGCCCAGGCTCTTAGAGCAGAAGGAGTACTTATGGGAGAGTGCTCTGAGGGAAGTGTAGAAAAAGGACTGAATTAGCAAAACTACTGACATAGAAATCTCCCAGAGCTCAAAGTCTGAGCACAGTCCTGCTGAATCCACAAAATCCCACCAGAATGTGGGAAGACCCGGGTCTTGCTTGGAGACCCTGATTCAGCTGTGAAGAACAGGAAGGTGAGTCCCTGGCTAAAGCAAACCCTTGGGTTTTCCCTGAACGGGAGCAATTATGAACCTGAAATGTTGTTCACCAACCCTCAACATCATTGCCCCATGTGGGTTATACTCTTTGGCCCCTGATATTCCCGTCCAAAACTATGGCTGTATCCAGCTCTGCTCTAGTTCCTGGGCTGCATTAAACAATCAAAGAGGGGTTTAATTCTGCTTTGTGAGTACTGGCTCGGGGCCAACTGCAGAATGGAGGTCTGGTTACAAGGTTTTTTACAACACAAAATTGTGGCCAGGTCCAGGCTTTATGTTCGAACCCACCTCTCTCAGACAAGGAGACATTTCCAGTTGTTTGAATGCTGAGTCAGCATAAATGTTGGGAATTAGCAGAGGTTTTTTGTTTTCTTTCACCTTTAAACTTTGAAACTGGCTTAAATTTTTCTGCAGCTTTGGCCAGTGCTTCCCATGTCCTCCTGGTTGGGACATCTGACAGGAGATTGCCAAATGTACTGGGAGTTTTCTGTGACCCTGACAGTTGGCCCAGAAAGAAGGGAGCTGAGACCTATCATGCTAATTTCTTGTGTGATCCTGGAGGGACTTATTAAAACAACCGAAGGTCCTTCTTACCAAAGTGCACCTCACAGAGTCAAACCAGCAAAGAGAGGGAGAGGAATGCAATGAAAACATCTAATGTAGGGAAGCTCTTAGACAGTATTTCTCTGCTGAACAATTAGAAGCTTGTGGGATTGTTTTGGCTTTTTTTTTTTTTGCTTTTCTTTAATGAGTAATTCTGGGAGAATGAATATTATCTGGAGGAAAATTTTCTGATAATGAAAAACACAGATTTTGGCACACAAATTCAACCTCATGAAGTAGGAACAGGTTCACCAGATTCTCTCTTCCTAACACCCATGGAGAAAATAAAGACTATGGAGCTGGCACTTGAAAATTCAGTCTTTTTCACTACCGATGTCTGTCACAGGAACCTCTTCTTCTATAGCACTGATCCAAAACTGAAGGCCTGACTCGAGGAATAGCTACGTAGTGACAAATATGCCCACTTATCCTGTGACTCTTCCGACTTACAGTCTCAGTGAAGACCCAGAGTAGTCCCAAACTCACCTAAATAAGACTGGTGTCATTTGAAAGGTAGGGAAAAGATACTTCAGACAAATAAAGGGTCTGGCTTCGGCACTACAAAGAAGGAAACCCCAAAACTGACTAAATATAGTATGTAGAAAAGTCTTCTTACACCAATTTGTGCTTGATCCTGGGCAAAACCCCTCATCTCCCTGACCCTGAGAGCTGTGCACCTAAATATCTAGGAAGACTGGCTGTAATTTCCTCTAAACCCAGATAACCAGATGAAAAAAAAGGTTTAAAAAACACGGGTCCCTTTTACGTTCTTTTTGCCCTGTTTTTAACTTCCCTTTTATTCTTTCACCTATGGGACTTTTCAAGAGAAAGTGGTGCCTCGAGCATCCTGGGAACAGAGGAGCAGTTGGGGCAAAAAAGATGGTGAAGAATTTCCTGGGTCTCTGGTGGGGCAGAAGTTATGTGAAGTACAGCTCAAACAGTTTTCATGTACCCTCAGAAACCTTTAAGTGTTTTCAAAGAATATTTACTAGCAACCTTTTCACTAACATTTGCCAAACTCATTTGAAAAGCGGAGCAAATTTTCTGTCAGAGGAGCAATTCCTAGCAAGGGAGCCACAAACCCCTTTGAGCTGCCTTGGAAAAAAAAAAAAAAGAAGAAAAAGGCAAAGGAGGAGGAGGGGAAAAGCATCTGTAAACCATAGCCTGCAATTTTGGCTTTGGAGCTCAAGATAATAAGACCACTGACTGACAAATTCCACGAGTATTTTCCTATTTATATTAGCTTATATTTATTTGTTCAATATGTGAGGATGTGATTCCTTGCATTAATCATTAGTTTGGTAGAGCTTTTCCTGCTTCCTTGCCAAGATTAAAAAAGAAAAAAAGGACACACACACACACACACACAAAGAAAGAAAGGAAAAAAACTTTCCATGTAGATATAAGTAGTACTACATGGAATAAGCACCCCCTGTAGGAAAGGGCAGGACAAGCTGTCAGGACAGCCCTGTAGTGTAGGGGTTTATTTATATCATTGTTGCTGGGAGATTTGCAAAAAGATGTGCAGATGCTCTCCTCATGGAAACAAACAGGCCAAGTTTGAGCCGATTTCAGAGAAGGTCTGGATAAACCTCTCTGAGCCATGTCATGCTTGAACTCAGTCCTCCATATGGAATAACCCACGGGTAGAGTGTTTGAGACCCCAACCTTCCAACCTGCATTACAACAATGGCCATAATCATGACATACAAGCTCACTCACCTGTCTTCCATACCTATTGCACCTTCTCTGGAGATGCCCAGTAGCCTAATAAGGTGCCCAGTACTATACCAGGGTCTTAAACTCTGAAGTATATTAGGAGATGTTCTAGTGTATGTGATCCCATTCAGGCCTCAAAGTGTCATTCTGGCATGGAAGTATAACTGAGATGTGTAATAGGAATCTGTCCCCATTTCCTGAATAATTTGCCCTTTTTGTGCTTAGTGCCAGAATTAATAAGTATTTCCACTCAGTGCAATTGTTTCAATCAGTTGCCAGCACCAGTAGACGGAAGTGAGCAGTTGGGAAGATGCCTTCCAAAAAGCTGTTAATGAAAAAGGAGGGGGAAAATGAAGATCTTATACTGGGATCAGTTTTCATACTGGCTGAATTATAGTGAAGCCTTCAAAGAAAAGGAGACTGCCTTGCACCTAGAAAAACATCACAGGCCAGTAGTAGAATCAGGCTTGGATTAAATAGTCAAGAGCAGCTATGTGAGTTAGTAACTTAAGGGTCAATGGACAGATAGGGTTCACCTGGATTGGGTTAGCAGACAAGATTCCTCTCCTGAACAGCACTTAAGGCAACTGCAGGGAAAGAGAAAGGGAGAATGATAGGTGTGACTTGGTCTGCTGAATGGAGGAACTTCTGAAAATGGTTCTAGGGGTTCTTACAATGCTGTATAGCACTGTTAAAAGTCGCACCCTCAGTTTTCCCAGGCACTGAGCCATCTTTCTCTCCTCCATTCCCATGTATTTTCTGACTTCAAACAGTCTCTTCTGCATGATGAGCATTCACCAGCTGCCATGGTCGGAAGGAGGGAAGGTAATGTTTTCTATGTTTCTTTTGTGCTGATGGGTAGAGGTGGCTTAAAAACTGACGATTTCCGGTGTGCTTGCGGAGCAGGTGAAACTTTAGCACTGTCTCAGCAGTGGAGTCTTCCCCTCTTAGCAGAGACACATGTCCTGACAAGCATTGCTCAGGCAGTTAACCCACCAACTTAAAATTCATCCTGCACTTTGAAGTGAGTCATCCAAGCGGGGAATTGAAATCTCCAAGGTACATAGGCTTCTCCCTGCCCATGTGGGATAGCTCACTGCAACAGTTCTTCAGAAACAGGGCCAGTCCAGGGCTGTGTGACTCAAACAATCAGGTTTCCATCTCCTGCCTTGGGAGACTAGTCCGCTCGTAGGAAAGTTTTCCTCAAGCTAATTTTTCCTTTGCTCAGCCTCAGCCCACTGCTCTTAATTCTCTACATCTTGCATTAGCCCCCCTCCACCCTGGACCTCCCTGAATGACTGATATTTCTTCTTGGATGATCTTTAGATATTTGCACATCATTATTTTTCTCTCCTGCTAAGTGGTATTGTAGCCCATAGTAATGCTTTTGTGTCATAATGTTTTGGGTCCTATGTTTATCTGGAATATTTTTCTTGTTTTCTTTTTAAGAAAAAAATGTCAAAAAATGTAAATGGAAAGCAACATCAACCAGATTCACTCACGAGTCAGGATGCCATCTGCTAAAATGTCTTCCAGAGTGCTTTTATTTATGGCTGACTTTCAAAACTTTGCAAATGAAGCAGCATAATGGAAATGTTGGCACCACCTTATCTTTTTTCTACACTAACATAGAGACATATGAACACATCAGGGATTCATGGGTGTGATACTTTGACCCTGTGGAAGCCCAGTTGGGAATAAACAAACATCTCTTTGCCTTAACTTTCGTTCTTAGAACTTCCTTGGTTTCATTAGTAGTCATCCTCACCATTATCCTATATATCTAGAATGTCGGGCATCCCAAAGGATACTTATGTCCTGGACGCAATATCCATCTGTTTTTATACTAGAAGCACCAAATGCTATAGCAGAGGAGCCCCACATCCCATTTGACAAATATCAGCTCCTTGAACAGGAAGATGCATTAACGAGAAGGTGTAAAAAAATCATGACAGGGCCAATGAAGGAATCTCCAGGGAAATATTTTGGAACTGGTTAAACACCTATGTTTAGACAGGGGAATCACCTTCTGGTAGTGACTTCTTTCTGCTCCTTGCAAGCAAGCTTGGACAACTTGCTTAGCCTGCAGTATCTCCCTTGTAAACATCTAAAATTAGGGTAGGAAGAAACTCTGCAGTGTGAGAGATATATTTCCATTGTCCACTGTAAAACAGGAAATTAACAGCAATGCATACTAAGAGGAGAAATGTCTTACAAACATTGTGAAGTGCTCAGATACTTCAGACACTGAGGCCATAGAAGTTGCTGCATTAGATGGATTGTAGTTCATTTCCTCTTCTTGTCTGTGGGGCTTTTGACTTAAGTCATTCATACACAAAAAGTGGGGTGACACTATGGAAACACTCCATTCCTTCCTCTGGAGTGGGTCGTGATGGCTATTTCACAAGGAACACTAAGGCTACGCAGAAGCTCTGAAGCACAGTGCTGCAAGTACAGGTATGTGATTCCCAGCCCTGGTTCTGCGGATTACTCCAAAGAGAGGCATAAATGATGACTGCAATGAAGTAGTTCATCTCTGCTGTAAGACAACCTTCCCATGTGATGTTTCCAACAGTCAGTGCCTTCATCAGTCAGTGCCATAAAATAATCCACAAACTGAAACGGACATCACTGTTGCAGGGTGGGTGGTGAGGTGGCAGTGGCATGGAAATTGGCCAGGATCTGAGAGTTAATAATGCTGACAATTTTAGATTTTCAATTTTTGAGAAGGAAGTTTAACTCCATTTCTCCCCATTGGCTGAAGTGGCCATATCCATAGTGTAAGGCTCCAGGCCTCAAATGCTTAGACATTACCACTTGCTGACTTTTTTTCTGCAACATATTGCGTTCTTTCTAAACATCTGTTTGCACAGGGTGATGTGTTGAAAAGACTGTGGTTATTCATTTGCTCACATCTTGACATGGCATTGCTGAGTGATTATATTAGGAAGGCTGATGAGTTTTCTTTACAAAGGGAAGCCCCATGGAACAACATGAAACAGGCATTGTTGCAGTTTTGCTGGAGAGAAAGAGGGGAAAAATTCAATTCCAAAAAAAGCCCTAGCTCACGGCATGTCCCCACCCAGCAACAGAAAGGCAAGCCAGAGATCTCTGAACAAGTCCTAATTAAGGCAATAAGTACACAGAGCAACAGACAGTACCGGGGGACAGGCCGCCTGGTCTAAGAGAAGCAGGGCTGAATTAACGTGCCTGGTGGTGCAAACCCTCATTATTCCTTCAGAACAGCACTGCATGATCACAGCTGGAGCTCTTTTGCACTCACATCAGATGGAGGGAGAGGCTGTGAATCATGCAGTGACCTGGACTTCAAGAAACCTGTGTTCTGCTCCAGGTCCGGTGACTGATTTGCTATATGCAACAAACCTGAGCTGTTTACAGTTCCAGTATGTGCTCGATACTTCAGTCTTCTCTCTCATATAGAGTCAAGGAGGTTGATTTGAGGCTAACTTCTGAAGATCTTGTGCTGTGAGGATCTTCCAGCCACAAGCAATGTGCATGACCGCCCTGAAGAACTTGTTTGACTGTATAATTGCCTATTGTTTGGGGTCTACAGACTTTCTGTGGCCTTCAAGCTCTGCATCTCTAGGAAGCATGCTTTCAGAGCATTTTCCTACCATTACAGCAGAGGTCCAGCAGAAACCCCGCTTAACCTAAGCCTTGTCTTTCTTTTTCTTTTTTTCTTTTTAGGTTGAAAAGTAAAGCAGATTTAGAAGAGTTTTGTTTCTGTGTCTCTCACTGTGAATTTATTGCTTGTGAAAGAGACTAGGCTGATAGCTCCAACAGCTTTGTTTCATTTTCAGAAGAGCAACTGCAGAGGCGAGCGTTGGCCAGTCCCCCGCGGCCGGGCTCCAGCACTCGTGCAGAGAGTCAGCAGGTGCCCATCCTCACCACAAATTCAGCTCTCCTTCTGAGCTGGCAAGCTGGGCTGGGACGTCACGTCAATGCTACGTGCCATGGCACAAACAGGATCGTATCTCCTGCAGTTGTTACCAGGAAGGTTGGAGATGGGTGGGCTGCTTTATGTGTGCTCAAAACTACTTTTAAATCCAGTTCCTGATGGGCAGGTGACCCTCCAGGGCCTAAATTTGAGACTCCATGAGGCCAAGACTATCTTGAATGCTTGTCCTCAGTTCAACTATAAGTTCCCAAATTATTTTCTGTTCTCTTCTTCAGAAGGAGAGGTAAATATGCTCTTTGAGAGCATTTCAGGCTAAAAACTATGACACACGTAGTGCCGGAAGCCGCACCAGATAATCTGCTGTCTTTCATGAGTGAACTGCTTCCTCCCCACAGCACCCCACTGACAATCTCAGTAGAGATTAACAGTGCAGACAGACGTGCCCTCTGCTAACAGCTGTTCTGATGGGAGAAATCACTTCCACTTGTGCTTGTCACACCTCTCCTGCCAACAGCCTCTCCCATTGCATCTTCCCTTACCTGTTTCAGCTACAATGAGCTGGATTAGTTAACTGCTTAAATAACGAGGTCTTTGCAAACTTGGTTCAAACAAATTGGAAACAAGTTGGGTAGCTTCTACACAAGAAGCTCTGCTGTTGGGTGGCTCAAAATAGTGAGGATGTGCCCACAACTTTGACACCTTTTCTTCTCCAAGGGGCTCATGCTCAAATCATAAAATGGACATAAGCCACTGGGAAGTACATCATGGGAAAGCTGTTCTGATGCTAATTGCTTTGTTTCTTCCTGTGGGTGAAATCAGAAGACTTCACTGGATTGCATATCCCAGCTCTTCTCCCTTTTGGAGACTGCATAGTAAGGTTCCACATGGAAAGACTTGTAACACTAATCTGATGACCTTTAGGAGGTGGCCTCGTAACAATCCAGGAAATTTTCTACTTTTTTTTTTTTTTTTTTTTTTTTTTTTTTTTTTTTTTTTTTATTTTTTTTTTTTTTTTTTTTTTTTTTTTTTTTTTTTAATTTCCAGTAACAGAATTGCCTCTAGGAGCAAGGATTATCTGAGATCATAGATTTGCAGCAGAATCTGTGTGTTGAGTTTCTTTCTTTTTTTGTGGAATACCGATTTATAGAAGACACATTGAGTAGTAGGGTGTCTGTGCACTCACAAGGGTGCCCCATGCAGCCCCATACTTCATGCAGCTGTGAGAGTCAGGAAACACATGTAATCCAGTGTGCACTGCTCATGGAAAAAAACAAACAAACCAAAATCCAAACAAACAAAAAACCAAATCAATAAAACAAAACCAACCAACCAAACAACAAAAAACCACAAAAACAACAACAAAAAATCCCCAAAACAAAAACCAAACAAAAACCAGACCAACCAACCAACCAAACAAAAACACAAAACCAAAAACCAAAAAACCTGCCACAAACACCAGTCTGTATTTGACTAAGTGATCTGTCCTGTTCCTTTAGCCTTTGGGTCAGGCAGACTTGTGACTGGGACACTGGTTACACACAGTTCCAGACTGGGAGAGAAGCCCTGTATCTGAGGGTGTGCTACCCAGCGGGACCCTGCCTCATGGTATCTATTAAAAGCAATTTCCTTTCATCTGTTTTTAGCACCCCGATTTTTCCTCTGTCACATGACTTGACAAAATGTTGTTTCATTGTCAAAGTGGAGCAATTATTCTACATATATATTCATCTTCAAGGGCAGCTTGAGTTGCTTGAGGTTTTCTCAAGGCACTGGGGTAGCAGTTTATATCTCACAGAAGAGCTCCAGCTTGCAAACATAACGCTGAGCAAGTCAATAGACTCACAACTCCTGGATACATGTCAGGAGTTCACTGCTTTGTAGGGTTTGGCTAAGCTCTCTCCCAAGGAATTCATCAGTACAGATAGAATCTCTCTCCTTTGTGGATACAAGTTTACATTTTGCTTTGGCCCCAGCAGCCATACTGATATCATATTTGATTTTTCAGAAATCACCCCCCTGTAGGTGTATGGATGAATCAGAAGGAAGATAATCCACATCATTTACCTCCCCTTCCTCCTCAGCTGTCAATCAACTCTTTGCTTTTGTGACCCAGAGTTCCATTGTCTCAAGGTTTATTTTGATTTTAAATTTTGTGCTAATTAAATTTGGATTCCAGGCTTAACAATAGTAAAAATGGTACTGCTAGGGCTGAGAATTGGGAGTTATATTGCTGTTATCTGAGTCCAGTCAGTGGGCAAGTAATATCAAACTTGCTAGAGACTCGACAGGCCAAAAACCAAAAAGACAAAACTCAGGATCCTTCCCAACTTGCGTTTTGCCTAATTTGTCTATTGCACTTTTTAGGGGGGGTTCTCCACGTGCTCTGGCACTTTGCAAGGTTTATTTAAATCAATGTATGTTTCCACACATCTGTGCATATTTTATCACATATGTGCCAGCATAGCAAAAGAAAAGACATACGTTCACATCGTTGGTCTGCTGTTTCTTTACATGCCTGTGAATGTAATACTGGATGTGTGAGGCACAGAAAAGAAATGGGAGAATATGAGCAAACCATTCTTTTCTGGTACACTATGGAAAGAGTTAAAGGCACTGAATAAAGTTTAGGCCAGCTGCGATATATGTTCTACACACACAGGATAAAGGTTAACTCCAAATAACCTCCCTGAAAATGTGTGTGCTCACCTTACCTTTAGCTCGCCCTTATAGATTTACAGGTGGTCTGCCATTGTGTTAGGTGCTGCACAACTTATAGCAAAAGGGCAATTCCTGCACAAGAAATACCATTCCAACTAAAGGGGGAAGGGAAGACATAAGGTTGTAGGAACCCTGAAATAATCAGAAAGTTAGTGGCTAAACAAAAGCTCCTGGATACATGTTCTAGCTGCTTACCACAGAACCTTCTTTCTGAGCAAGCAAAACGGGCACATGACTTTCCACATGAATGTGTGGGTCAGAGCATGGAAAGACGCCCTCCTCCAAACCTCGCTGCGCTACCTGGAGGGTGTCTGGCCCCTGCTCACTACCAGCCGAAAGGATTATGCGAGTACTCCCTAATCTGCTCCAGCACAGAGTCAACCAGCACTGTTCCAGCAGCTGATCCAGGTGGTATGAGCTAATCCAGCTGACTTTTGCTTGAAACAGAGCCGCCTGCCAGCAGAGCTGCGGGAGAGGTAATCTTTGGCTACAGGGCTGCACCAAGCATCTGCGAGCTGTAATGGCTTCAACCGACGCAGCCACTTGCCGGCTGAACATCTGCTCACAGCTATTTATAAAGGATAATCGGTACATCAGCATGGTCATGTGTCTGGCTGTGCATGACACAGGGCTTCACTTGGCAACACTGCTCCCTGAAACTGGGGTTGCCTGTCCTCTCCTTTCCTCTCCTCTCCCCAGCCTTTACAGCCAACTTTGTTGTGGGAAAAACACCGGCTGGGTTCAAGGTGGAATGGGATGGAGTGGAAACGGGAGCAAGGGAAGAGGATTGCAGTGGGGCATTTCTCACCTTGTTCTCTCTTTCTAGCTCTGGTTCACCTGTATGCACATGATCTCATGTCCTATCAGCTGGGGTGAGGCCACGGGCAGGGAGCACCTCTGATGGAGCTGATCGCTGGAGCACAGTTTTGCAGGAAGCTTTGTGTTCAGGTGCAGGCTGCTCCTCTTAGGTAATTGCTCAAGCTCCAGCCAAGTCCCTATCTGCAGGGAGCTGCACTTCCAGCCTATAACACCTTGGCATTATTCTGCTCTCATGAGTCAACCCGTTGAGCAAGTCAAAAGTACAAAAACATGGAACAAATTATCTTTATAGATCAGCTTGTTCAATACCTCCAGCTTCCTTGCCTTTTCCTTGTGGGATGTTTGCCTTTCAAAATCATGAGGATTATTAGGCCTGTGGGCAGGCTATCTTTAGAAAGGGCTGGGAGTGATGGATGACTTTCTATGTCTTCCCCCTCCTCCAAATTAATAATGGTATCCTGTCATTTCCCTTCCCTAGATCTTTTTTCCAGTCTTTGTCTGGTCTCAAAGAGACATCTTTGCACTAGGAAAAAAGGCAAGCTCATTCTGAGAAGAAGGCATCTAGAGAATAACAAAAATAAAACATTTTCAGTTACAGATCCATTCATCTAGGCCCAATAATAATCATTGTCGGGGTCCAAACCCTTCAAGAAGGGGTTAATCAGCATGGTGTCTTGGGTTCTTGGAATATTGCGGAAGAAAATGGCTGTTCGTGCAAGAAGGAGACCAGATGGGAGTTGGTTTCTGGATGGTAACAGTACGTGGCTCACATAGCATTAAGCTTGCATCACTTTTTCCGTTAGAAATCCTGGGCCTGTTTGGGCTCCAAACTATCGGCTCAAGGATAAGCAATATTTATTTTCAAATATTGAGCAAAATACTTTGAGTCTTTTTGGAAACCCAGGGTGATAGGAGGAGGGAGGCAAGGCATGCTGGATCCTTTCCTCTTCTGCAAAGCGTCCAAACTGTTTTGTTGCTGAACTTCCAGACTAAAATGGGCTTAATTTTAAGCAAATATTTATTCTTTCTTCAGTCAGGAGGGCTGAGGCAGAAATAAAAGCATCAGTGTTTGACCTCTAGCAAGCAAGTTCAGGCTGTGCAAAAAATGCATGTGGCAGATGAACCAGCCTCCAGTGAGAAGCAGAAAGAGAAACACAGGGGAGTACTCTGTGGTGGCCTGGAGCTTAAACTAACAACAATATCATTTTGTAGGAGCTCTTGAAGGGCACCCTCAGATTGTGCTTGGTCTTTATATGGGTGCAGGAAATGACAGCTCCTCTTCTAAACCCAGCATCTGATTCTGATGTTGTCTAATTGGACATAGTTCAGATGAGCCTCAGTTTCTCCTGCTGGACAAGGAGTTGTCGGAAATGGGAAGCTGACAGGCTGAGGAAGCACATAAAGGAGAGGAATTCCTCTCTCCTTCTGCTCTCTTTCACAAGAGCAACCATTATGAGCAAATAATTCCTAATAGCGCCCAGGTAAGGTGTCTCAAGGCATTTCATAAAATGATTAACCACTTGTAACATATTGAAGCTGTTATTAGTTCTAAAGATTCAGGCTTCCTTAGCCTGTCCAGCAAGGACAACCAGCTTCTGGGGAAATGATTGCTGATGCAAACTCAGACTTGGAGCTGTGTTATTCTTGTTACTATCCTGCCTTTAAAAATTCCCCACTGCTTTTTAATTTTAACATAACCGTTTTATGCAACTGTTTCCTGTGGAAGACCAGGAGAAGAGCTGGTCCTACACACCATGGAGGATACAGTTTCCCTTGAAGCTGTTACGATTTCCAGAAGATTTGCTGTAGTTGATAGTTTTTGCCTGCATAAGGATCAAACCTCAAGCTTATTTGAAATCTGTGGCGTTATCCCCATGTTCCTCTGAGTACCTGTTTGTTTCTGATGGCTATGTTGAGTAGGAACAACAGGGAATATTTACCCTTCCTTTTATGCAATTCCCCTACTACCTGGTACTGTATAGCTCTCGATTACTACTACAGCTAGGTCCCCAGCCAATGGAGCCCACCATGGACCAAGGCACCTCAAGCCTTTGTAGTAATATTAGGCATGCTGCAGTGAGTAGCAACCAAGAACAGCTTAGCATCTACAGACTACACATCTGTAACAGAAAGTTAGTCAGCACCCCTATTTCTCCAGCCAGAGGAATCACCACCAGATTAATGTACAATTTCTTTTCAGTTCAGAAAGCTTCCCTTTGGAGTCAAGGTGGGATTGTGGCCATTTTCCAAAGACCCACAAAGAACTGGAGACATTGCCAGCTCTGTATCCATTTCCTAGGGGAAACGGCACAATTTGAAGGCATTGGGGTCCAATTCAGCTCATAAGGCTTACTCTAGGAGCCTGTGCTAGCTTGTCTTACAAACAGAGGAAACATTAAAGTTTTTCACTTGAGCAAAATTCTTCACTTTCATTATGCCCTGGACCTACACAAACAATTCTGCTATTAAACTCCATTCACCTTTGGGAACTTTCTACAGACTTGAAGAGATTTGGATCATAACTACAAAGCCTTCCACTGGAGCTTGATTCAAGTCCATCAGTTCAGATTTCAGTCTCAGATGAGACACCACACCTCAGGCAGTGACCCGCACACAGTCAGCAACAGATCTCACAGTCAGCAGCTGGCCTGTGCTAATCATCAGTATCTACTGACACACACCCCAGTATAACTCCTACTTCTAATCTGATCTGTTTGTAATGCAGTGCTGGTAAAAGCAAGTGTATTGTCTTTTGGGGAACTACTCGGTAGTTACTACTTTTAATTGCATGATTCATGTGATCACAGAAAGAAATGTAAATTAAGTGTACCAAAAGATAAATGTCATAAATAATAATATATTTTAGAGACTCTATTTATAGAAAAAACTCCCATTACACTAAGAGAGGAAAAAGCCCTCATTCAGTCCTGCCTTCTTTTCCACAAAAGTAAACTGCTAAATTTTGTTGTCCTTTGTTGCTTTCATTTAGAAGGATTGGTGACCTCCCGAGCCCCCTACCTATCTCCTCCTCTTTTTCTTTACAAACACTACTATTCTGCATTAAAAATCACTGTGCAACACTAAGAATCATAGAATCGTTTAGGTTGAAAAAGACCATTAAGAACATCGAGTCCAACAGTTAACCTAACACCGCCAAACCCACCACTAAACCATGTCCCTAAGCACCACACCTACATGTCTTCTGAACACCTCCAGGGATGGTGACTCCACCACTTCCCTGGGCAGCCCATTCCAATGCCTGGCAATCCCTTTGGTGAAGAACTTTTTCCTAATATCCAAACTGAACCTCCCCTAATGCAACTTGAGGCCATTTCCTCTTGTCCTGGCATTTGTTGTTTGGTAGAAGAAACCAACACCCTCCATGCTACAACCTCCTTTCAGGTAGTTGTAGAGAGTGACGGGGTCTCCCCTCAGCCTCCTTTTCTCCAGGCTAAAGGGCACAGACGGAACTAGTGAATTTTTTTCCAAGCTTTCTGTGGTATTGCATGTCCTTATTGCTCTGTTTGTACTAAAGGAGTACTGAAGAGTAGATCGACATTGATTTTTTTTTTGGTGGGAAGTGTGAGGTGGAGACAGTTACAGAAGGCAGCTGACACAGGACAGATCTGCATAAAGGATGGAGCCACTGGAGTACTTCTTCATGTTGAAGTCTGGGCTTAACCCCTGATCTCCCTATATGCTTTTGTTCAGAGTTGAGCATGCTCTATTTTGGTTTTCAATTTGGATTAAGGAGTCCAAATTTAATAAAACAATTTTTTTCTCCTTGATTAGAGGGGCAAAGTTTATGCAATACTTTAAAGTTATACCCTTTAGGAGATACTGTAGGACCAGCATGTTGAAAAAAAGAAGTCTCTGAATCTGGGATATTTATCCTGGCAAAGGGAAGATGAGTTTCTGTTTTATAGCTTATAAACTGCTGTCTGTCTTTGTGAGGCAGAGAGCTGGTGTCACAGAAGTGTGTCCCAATAACACCTTCTCCTCACACAGGGTGTTAGAAGGTCTTTTTTGTAGGGGGAGGTGGCTTGGGATTTAAGGAAAATAATATTTTGGAAGAATGTAGACTTGATTCTTTCCCTTTTATATATCAGTAGCAGAATTCTTTTGCCTTTCTGAATGGTTTCTTGTAATCCCAGAGGGAAAGAACAATGTCCTCAGTGGGAAGGTTTCCCTTTACAATTCCTTCTCCTTCCCTAGAACATCTTCCAAGCTGAGATGCCAGCAGCAAAATTTTGGGGCACATAGAGTTCAACACTCATGATTCTGACTTCTTGTTTCTCTCCCCTGCAGGGGCTGGGAAAACAAGCTGCAACATCCAGCACTTAAAGAAAAATAAATGTGGGATCGGTCTTAAGATGATCACATTCTCTGTGTTACACATGCTACTGCCAGGATCTGCAAATATTTGTGTGATCAGACTCCACAGGGTTTAAGGACTGAGTTGCTCTCTCACAACCCCCCTTTTCCCTCCCTCTCTGTTGCTCCTCCACCCCTGCTGTTTTCCAGTCCTCATAGGTTTCAGGATAAGACACACAACATTTTATTATTCCGTCAAAACACTTGGGTGACCTTGGAGGTAGAAGTGTCTGGCCAAATGACATACTAGCATTTGCTCGAGCACACCCTTCCCTATTCCACAGCTCCTGTAGATCCCGTGGGTTGCAGTTATGCTTTCAATATTATCATTTTCTTTTCTCTCCCTCTTCCACCCTAGAGCAATTAAGTTTTTTTTTTTTCCCTTTCAAGGTTTGTGTCAATGAACAGTCAAAGAGTGAGACGTCAACCAGTGTAGAGTAACCTCTGGCAAAACCTTTGAATGCTGTGCATCTGTGTGAGAAGAGAAATGTCAGGAGTAGTTAGCAAAAAATGAATAGCCCTGATCCAACCCTGTGATTCTGCTGCCAAGTTCTCCAGTACTCACTGGATGATCCAACAGAGCTTTGGCAAGCCTCTCTGTTAAAGTTTTCTTCCTCCTGTTTACCTGCTGTCCGGCTTAATTGGGAAACTTTGAGTTCAATAGGAAATGGTCATTAAGGTTTCAGGTCATGCTAGCAACAACAGTCTAGAGTCAAAACAAATCCAGGCCCACCACCACAACAAGGTGGTGTGTCCCCAATCCAGGAGAGAGCTGGGGGGAAAGAGGGGGAAATCGCTGCTCTGAGCTTCTTCTGTATGTTGGGTGTGGAGCTGTGCCTCCATGCAGTGAGGAGAGGACCTGGCACTTGGCAGCAGTGAAAGCAGGCTCCTTTCCAGCTGTGCAATGACCTATTTCTCATCACCCTGCCTGGAGCTGACTGTCATGTCCGCGGTCAATTTCACCACTGTTCAGACCCATTTCAGGAAACCAAGCAGCTTAGCCAACACACATCTCGCCCCATCTGTAATATCCCTCAGTCTTCTGCTCATCTTCTCCTGTGACTTGAGTTACGCCAGTTGTTCTCAGCTAACAGGACCCAATACTACCTACGTACAGGTCAGCCTGAATACAACTGACATATTCTTGAATTTTCTTCCACATCTGACAGCTAAGCTGCTGATTTACTAATGTCACCTAAAAGATGTGCTGCTTGGGAAGAAAGGAGGTATGTGTACATACAAATTTTAGGTGAACTGACTTGCCCCAAGTCTTTCTCAGACACTTGACAGCACATGGCCCTTTTTTCCCCCCAAGAAACTTATTTTGACCTGCCAAGAAGGCCCTGTTTAACACTTTGTGAAAAGGGACACATTGCTGATGTTTAGCTGAGAGGGAGCAACAGTAGCCAAGTCAAAGTATAATGAGGATTTCACACATGGAAAGAGAAGGTGATGCTCAGTCTGTGATAAATGATGTGGTGCAGGAGAAGCAGACAAAGGTCATAAAATTCCCTCCTGCTTCCACCCCTATTTGAATACTCCACCTTCTTCCCTTCATCACATCTAACCAGAGCTGCAGAGGGAGGCAGCAATGGCCAACAAGCAGTATTTTACCAACTCCTTAGTCAAAGTGCTGCTCCTACATTACAAAGTGTTTAGGCACTCCAGGCTTACCTTGAAACCTGATTCAGTCTTCCAAGTTACCTCAGCTCCAGGGAATAAATTCAGCTGGTGGGAACTATCCCAGCTTCTAAATTAGGTAGACAGATTGAGTCTTTAATGCATAGTGGAGACACAGGACTGAACTTAACTCCTCACTCGCTGGAGATGAGGCAAGGTGCTCATGAAGTTTGGGCTCAGATTTTGATTCTGAGATGTCTTCTCCCTCATCCTAAGCCCTCCGGAGCAAGATAGAGCAAAGTGAAGCGAAGTCAAGACCTGCAGTAAAATGAGTGTCTTATTATGCATCACTCTTTTTTATCCATTTCCTTTGCTCTCCCCCCTCTCCCTCAATGTTGCAAAAACATTACGCAAGGCACAGCCCTGTCTTGTATCTTTGGAACATGCCTAATGAGCTCCAGATCCTCCAGCAACCTTAAAACACACAGTGGGAGAACACATTTACTGGGAGAGAGTTTTCTGAGCTAGTCAGCAAGAGCAGGAGATCCAGCGCTTGCAAGATGAAGTCAGAAGGTAAACTAAAATGAGCTGCAAGTCTCTGACTTTCAGCGTGAGAATAATTAACCGCTGCAAGAGATTCACTAAACACTTAGTGAAATCAAGGCAGGGAGTTGTCTTAAGATTTGCATGCTGGTTCAACCACAAAATTACAAGCATTAAAGTGGGAATTACTGAGTGAAGCTTTCTAGCCCATGAGAGGGAACAGAACAATTAGAAGATCACCTTTTTTTTTCTTTTTCTGGCTGTAGAATGCATCACTATTCATAGGAAATAGGAATAAAATACACTGTAAAAATGTATTTTTAAAAAAAACAGGTTAAAACAGCAATTCTATAATATCTCTGGCTTTCCAAAAGAGTAGAGTATAGGTTATTGAAGGGCATCTTAGAAAACTCCTAGATCAAAAAAATATGAATATGGGGTCTGAGGTGGGGAGATTGGATGGGAAACTTTTCGTTCTTCTTCAACGTGTATAAATTGTTCACCCAACTTATCTTTTCACTAACACTGATTTTAAAAAATAGGGTGGGCTTCTTTTCTACTCATTTTATCATCTCCCCGTTCAATGGTATGCATGAGAAAGAAAAGGTATCTTCAGCAAATACTCTTGCAAGCTCCTTTCGCAATTAAACTTTTCTTCTGTTTCACACAAATACACAGCAAAGGATTTCTAAAGAGTGGAAATTAAATAATCATTCTGGTCTCTTCAGCACTCCGATTATGTTCCTTACGCCATTCCCCAGGAGCCATGCATTCTGGCGTTTGCTTTGGAGCTCTTCTGAAGAGACCAAACTCAAGATCCATTTGGCTATTCCAGCTCCTGCATGCCTGCTCTAATTTTGTGGTTTTGTACATGTGGATGCTAATGCAGCTTTCCAAGGCTCACGGCCCATCAGGGTGCATGAAAGTCAGCACAGTCTGACCTAGGGAGAGGAATGACTTTGCACTGATCAGATCTAGGGTAGGGTGTAGATCAGCTACACAGCGAGAATTTAATTCCCCCTAGGTTCTAGGGTAGTAATGACTGGTTGTCTTCAGGAGTGACTGTTATTACTATCTATTTTCTTGCCAGATAACTTGATGTACCTCCAGATTTCTGTAGGGGATAAGTTGAGAGTGTTCATGCCGCTATACTGGGAGTATCAACTAGATTACACCACAATGAGCTCCAAGGCCTTCCCACAGACAAGTTATGTGGACAGACTGCATATTTGACCTCAGGATCTCTCCTACACCTTAGTATAAACACAATCACTGTGCCCTTGAAGATGTCCTTCAAGAGGACTCTTACACAGGCATCTCACATCTGAGGGATCTGGTTCACCTCAAGTCACACATTGTGCTGCACTCGCACCATTGCAAGCACACTATCCTCTAGGGTACGTTGTGTTTCATAGCAAAACCCTGCACAAGCACTTCAGCTTCTGAGGTTAAGGCTTGAACCAGTCATACCCACACTCCAGATGTTTCAAACCTCCTTGTAGAGCATCCACTGAACCCAGAGATGGGTGCAACACAAGACCACACCACACTCTCCTTGGACTTGCCAAGAAGCCACTGCAGAATTATTTCAGGGCAGAGATAGGATGATGCAGAAAGCCCATAGAGAACCAGGAGAAGCACCTACCCACAGCTGTGCCACCTCTTTTTCTTGGGACTGCGATGCCACAAGACAACCTGTGGAGAATCTCAGTCTGTTTAACTCCATGTCAGCACATCTTGCAGGTTTGAAACAGATGGGTAGTTATTGCAGGCAATAATTTTCCTTGCTTCAAGCTCAGGACAGTTGTGGGGAGTACTGAGCTGTTCACAAGCACAGACATATATATATTTATGAGTTAGAAAATCAAGGTGTAAGTCTGAAAATCAGTGTGAGATTGTAACTAATTCTCTCCAGGAAAGTGGTGGAAGCTATCAGTTTCCCCAGCAAATAGCCATGCAAACAAACTGAAAAACAAAACAAAACAACCCCCCTCCCAAAAATGAAAATGGAGATGGTATGAGAGGAAAACAAATCCAGGGAACTGATTTACAGAAGGAGGAGGAATAGGGTGTCTGAAGGTGTGTCTGACATGCAGGATCAGCCAAAAATGTATTTGCCAGAGCAAAAGAAGAGTTAGAAAAAGTGGACCTGTTTGCTATCAATATGGAGCAGTCCCGAGCCAAACCGCAGCAAAGGTAAGGTGCAATAGCTACCAAAAGGAGGCAAATATGCACAAGCCCAGGAGGGTGCTGTGACTGTACCAGAACAGGAGCTGCAGGCCCATTTTGGTGGTGACTGAAAAGAGGAACATGACTCTATGCATGTGTAGGTGATGAGGTCCTTTTGCAGAGGAATGGTTACATTCAAATCCACCGAGACACAAACGAGCTAGCGGGAAATAGGGAATGAATGAAGCTTGGTCTAGTCTATGAAGGAGTTTGTGTGTCACCACCCTCTTAGGAGTGCTTGGCTTCATACTTTTTACTGGAAGTTATCCTTACAATGCCCTGATGAAGCAGGGAAGCATTTGCTGTGTTTTTCCAGACAAACAAAGCACTGCGTAGATTCAGTGATTACCCCAGGGAATTTCCTTTGTCACTACCCACACGTGTTTTCAACATGATATTGGTTTCCAGCTGGCCCTGGTTTTGCTCTGATCCACCAGACCATCTCCTCCAGCTTGCACTAACCAAGCGCTGGGGTCTTTCTTCAGTGGCTAAGTCTGCAAGTTTCTGGTGCAGCAAAGGTTTTATTACTGTATGTTAGTGGTTCTTACTGTGAAATTCTGAGTAAGGGGAAGGAAATTCAAACCCAATTATGTAGCGGAGAAAAGGATCGAAATTCATCAAAGAAACAAAGCCTTGTAAATTAATCACTCAGCTGATGGTCTTTTTTATTTCTTCTCCACTCACGTGGACAGACCCTACGTGGCTAGAGGAAAAAAATCCCAATAAAAGGCTTTGGTTTTGCCTACACAGCATAGACTGATTAAAGGCCTTGTGCTGGGTTGTTATCCTTTTATTAGCATGAATCTAATAATAATAATATCACCACAAGTATATTTACTTTGCTGATGCCAGAAGGCCTCCAGGCAACTTAATAAAATGCAGCTCAAAGAGTGCTTGATCATTAATAGGACAATGTGCTGAAATAAAACTGAGAGCAAGGGTGAACTAAAAGCCAAGAATCCATCTCCAGTGCATGTAGGCTGATAATAAGCCAGCTAAAATGTCTGTCCTCTTTTAGCAGCAGCTTCAGAGCACTGTGTATGTTAAACACAATGGATGTGTTAGCTATTGGCATCTGCAAAATAAACAAATCCATATATCCCGGTTTTAGGCTTCTGAAAACAAGATGCTAATCTGTTTCTGCTCAGAGTGCTCTGGCTCTGGGATTTATCATGAGGCCAAACCCACAAAAGGGCAGAAAAGGGCAGAAAGAAAACCAAATCCAGAGCTGTGGATGGCATCAGGAAGGCTTCCAGGTTTTCAGGTGGGTTTTGGTCAAACCTAGTTTTCTCTTACCTTTCCCTCTTACTCCAGCATGAAGATAAACCTTAGGCATGGGATGCTTTTGAAATCAATCTCAGTTCCTTAATGGCATTGAGAGATTTCATCTGACAGTGCTGGAGACTGAATGTGACCTTTTCTTGTTACCACATGACATAGATAATACATTTGCAGGCTCCATGTTCCCCCTTTTTCAGCCCTCACTCGTTGCTGTTTGCAGTTTATAACCCTTGAAATATTCCTGCTCAGACAAGGAGGAGGAGCTGCATGGACTGAATTCTCCAGCTACATCTAGTTGGCATCTGCCACTAGGAAAATGAAAGAAATGTCTCTATCCTAATTGTCTGAGTAGAATGTGTCATTTTTCACCTATGCAGCTTTTCTGCTGTGTCCATGTGACGTGCTCATGGTGATCCCTGTTGGTAACACAGCTCGGTGTAGAAGGCTGTATCCACAAAGACCTCATTCAGAGGCAAAGGAGGTAGAGGGGGCAGTCTACATTTTCAAAAATAGTAGAGAAGTTGATGGGAGAGACAGGTTGAAGACACAGACACTCATAGAGCTGAGTGGAGAGGAGGGAAAAGGACATTGCCCCTGTGGAGATTTGGTGCTGCCTTAACCTCCACCTGCTGTGGACTTTCCCAGCTTCTCCTCTATTTCCCCTTACCTTTTGGATCCCATCCCTGTCCTCTGTGGGAAACTGCTGGCAACAGACAGCTGCTAGGGATCAGATCCAAGAAGTGGCTTCCTGCTCAAAGCCAGGTGTGTGGCAACACAGAACAGAATGTGGATGAGCGGGTGGAGAGGAAAGGAGCTGGGAAGGGTAACCTCGAACAGCTGGAGCAGAGGGATGGAGCTGTTTGTCCCATGCCCATGACACAGGCAGTGGAAGGACAAGAACTCTCTGAAGCTGCACTCTGATATCAGGAAGAGCTTCCGTGTGCTGCTGGGTCAGATGTGATGGCCGTCCAGGAGCTGAATGGACACTTCTCTCAAACCTCTTGCATTATATGTTTGAAAGGATGGGGAAGTGGGAGGTGGCATTTCTTGACTAGTGTTTTGCCAAACCAGGAGAACAATACAAATCTGTAAACGTTCTCATGTGCTGCCACAAACAGATTTGCTATCTAGATCATGTCCCCGATCCTTTAACATTGCAGCATGTGGACTGGGGCAGAGAGACTGCATTGCATGGTACAGTCTTGACACAGAAGTGTCATTTAACGAACACACAGGCTTGTTTTTGGCAGACTGTTGGGGAACATTGCTCAGAGCCAAACACATTTACGTCCACATTGATTTTCAGGAGCCATTTTTGCAACATGTCAAGACAAAAATCATTGCTGAAACATACTCTCTGTCCATCCATTCAGATGTTTAGGATGATGGAGGTTTTACAGGCTCCACTTGGCACCAGACTAACTATTTGAGGTTGCTGCCACACACAGAGAGATCCCACCACCAGGCTCAAAAAACAATAAAAGATGGATTTTTTTTTCAATAAATGAATTGATTTCCAATTAAATCAGGTATAATTACAAAATGGCTGGTGAGTTTTCTGTGATGAAATTTTCCTTGGCTGCGAATGTCTAAAACTGTTAGCTCAAAACCCACAAACTGTGGATGAAAAAAGTACATGTAATTAGATTACAGATTAAGAGAGATTTTATTGAAACATTTGTGGAAACCAAATAAAAAGTTGAAATTTAGAAAAGTAAAAATAAATACAATTAAAAAAAATCTAAATAGTAGTTGTAAAATGTTGACCATTTGGAAAGTGCACAAATGCATGGTGGAAAATTGCTATATGAACCCTAGGTGTAAGAAGTCTGGGGCACACTATACAGAGCATTATGTGCTCTGTTATACAACAAAGATGAATCCAGGCTCTACAGATGATGTATTTTAAGGTACAGGTACGTGATGAAAAAGTACAGAGTTAAGGCTGAACTTTTCCACTATCCTTCCAAATTACCTTAAGATTAGTGCTACATAGACAATGGCTTTTTTGCACAGGATGTTTTATTTTATCATTAATCTCAACTCTCTCCCTCCCCTTTACCTCTCTGGATCTCTGGGAATGAGAGTGGTTCTCACAGGAGTGCTTTCCTGTGACCCAATTGTCTAAACAAATAAAAATAACATAACAAGGTCCCCACCTAAGTCATGTCATGCTAACTCAAACTATTTTTTATCTTCCGTGAAAGGAGAAGCTAAAAATACACATTGTTTGTTTGTGACTGATGATAAATGGACCACACCGTCCTGCTCTCAGAAGTCACATCACAAATGAACTAAATATCACTGCATATACCCCTGTCTTCAGCAATCTCAGCAGAAAATCTTCTTTTAATAAATAAGAAGTGTACTTCTCTCTCCCCTAAACTCCACATGCTCCTGCCTATATAGAGGTAAAACCTCTGTGTTGCAAACAAATGGTATTCAACAAGAGATCAGTTTTAGGGAAAGGTAAGGTAACTTAGGTGCTAATAGGGGATCCAGGTCATGGCAACGGACACTGGTATCTGTGAGTTGTACTTCGTATCATTCAGTAGATGTAGGGAAGGAAGGAAAGTGGGTTTTTTTTCTACACAGTGAATTGTCTCCGTGTCTTTGACACATATGAAGAGTAGCTGAACTCCATTTACCCCTATTTACTCTCTACCACACCCATTAGCTCTGGATCTGATTTGCAGCCAGTATCTCAAAACTTCAGAGAAGTGAAGCCACAAAGTCCTCAGGGCAGGGCAGAAAACACTGTGGCCAGCAGGACTAAGGCAGCGATCTTGTCCCTGTACTCAGCAGTGGTGAGGCTTCACCTCCAATACTATGTCCAGTTTTGGGTCCTCCACTGCAAGAAAGACATTGAGGTGCTGGAGAGAGCTCAGAGAAAGGCAATGAAGCTGGTGAGGGGCCTGAGGCACACGTCTGGTGAGGAGTGGCTGAGGGAGCAGGGGCTGTTCAGCCTGGAGAAAAGGAGGCTGAGGGGAGACCTCATTTCTGTCTACAACTGCCCGAAAAGATGTTGTAGCATGGAGTTTAGGTCTCTTCTCTTGAGTAGCAAGAGATAAGATGAGACAAAACAGCATCAAGTGGTACCAGGGGCGGTTTAGATTGGATATTAGGAAAAATTTCTTCACCGAAAGGGTTATCAAACACTGGATCAGTCTTCCCAGGGAAGTGGTTGGATCACCATCCCTGAAGGTATTTAAAAGACCTGTAGATGTGGCACTTAAGGACATGGTTTAGAGGTGAACATGGCAGTGTTAGGTTTACAGTTGGGCTTGATTATCTTAAAGGCCTTTTCCAACCTAAGTGATTCTATGATTCTATGACTTCCGCAACTCCTGTGCCTGTGACACACAAAACACGCAGTAAAATGGAGGAGCGTTACTGGGTCACTGTTGAAAATCTTGAGCTATTATTTGATTGTATGAAATTTTATATATTGCTATTTGCTTCAGGGCCAGTCTGCTGTTTATGTGATGAATTTCACAGTCCATTCATGAGGAAGAGCATGAGTGTCAAGTATTCTGGACTCCCCTCAGGTCATCTGGTGCATTGTTTATTTGGAAAGTGTGATATATCATATTTATTATTCTGTATCAGTTACTCTCTAGTTTTGAAAACTGTGGCCAACCAGTCAGGAAAGAGCTTGCGACATCTTATAACTCTGAGTCCAGATTGGCAAACTAGCCAATCCGCTGCCAGACACTCTCAGGCATCCCCAGGTGATTATTCATCAAAATAATGGGAACATAGGACATAGACAGACAAGCACAATCCAGTTCCTTTCCCCCACCTCAAGTCCCCTTTTCCCTCCTAAATCCTAACATTGATTTTGGACAGAACATCTTCTGAGATTAGAGAAAGAGATTTATGGAACTGCTCTGCAGTGATCTAGAAATAAAATAAATTTGCTCATAACATCATTCATTTCCCTCATTAAAAAAAAAATAAAATCCTCCCCCTCACTGCAGAACAATTAGTACTGTCATTTCCCCTGGAAGCAAGCAACATCCAAACCAAACCCTTTGAGTAACCACCGACCACTCTGAACTCCGTCAGCTCCCTCACCCCACCTGCCTTTTTCATCTTCCCTGTGGGAAGACTTTCCCATTAGCCAAAAGGAAGTTTTTTTCTTTCTTTTCATATGTCAGCATAAGGAATTAAGTGCAGCAGGGAGACTCTGCCATGTTAAAGGTCAGTTGCATAAGTTCTCTTAAATGGCAATTAAATGATTCTATGACAAACAGGATGCACTCGGAGTGCAGACATCAGCCTCGACCTTGGGACCTGGGAGAGTCTGGGAAAGAAAAAAACGCTTTGGGAAAATAAACATAACACCCAAAACTGTAAAAGCAGATGAATCAGCAGAGAAACTATCATTTTCCCTGTGTCACTAGGGAAATGCAAAATGTAGTAACACTTTAATTTCTTGCTCAAAGAAACAGTCTGTCTTAAGATCAGCTGTTCATCCTGTGCTGTTAAAAACAACCTGTTGAATTACCCAGCGCCAGCCCTATGAGGAATCAGGCGTTCCAGCAATTTGAGGGTAAAAGACTCATTTAAGGCCACATCTGGTAGAAGATACACAACCCTGTGGTATGAGCCTGGGAAAGGGGTGATGCATGATTACAGAGCGTTACATGAATGAGAGAAGAAAGAGCAACACTTCCTGGGAGGGAGAGGACAGGAGAAGCTGTTCCAGAGCTGCTGCTCCTGGCCAGTAGCTGGCCTGAAGCTTCAGAAAGGAGTGTTCAGATGCACATGACAGCCCCGTGAAGAGAACCAGCCCAAGCCACAGCCCTTTGCAGCATACACCCATTACCACTCACCCCACCCAATTGTCCTGTATGTATCTCAGTGGGAGACTAACTAGACTGGACGGTCCATCTGATGGTTAAACTTTTTCCTATATAGGTTTTTGCTGGAGCCTGAGACCCTTCAGCTCCTCTGGACACCATTGGAGAAGGTTACAGCCTGCATGTAGAAAGGGCTAGAGTGGGTTGCAGCGTGGATGCATAAGGGCCAGATGTCCTGAATGTCTCATATTTTCTACCTGGATAAAACAACCCACACAGCAAAGCAAATGAGAGTAAGAGGACACCAAAGAAGGTTTCAGCCAGACTATGCATAGCCTGACTAGCAGCACAAATCTGGAAAGTGTCAGTAAGCCAAGTGTTTTTCTGACAAACAATGAGATGTTGACCTGCCTTAGAAAGCTCACTGGGCACAATATGATGAGGAAAGGAAGGAAGCAATAAAAAGCCTGTGAATGAGGATGGAAAAAACCCATGCTTGCCCACTAGTTCCAGATCTACAAGATATGGAGTGGATTTCAGTGAGCAGAAACATGAGTCAAAAGATACTCTCCTGAGAGCCATTTTCCTGAGAAAGTTTGTGAGATATATAGGCTTTCTTAGACAAAGTGGCTGGCAGCAGAAAGCTGGGAAATGCAATGCAGTTTGATCTAGGAAGTGTCTCCTTGGAAGACAGTTCTGAAATTGGGATGAGAACAGGACAGAAAAGGCAAAAGTCAAGGTAGTTTCAGCTGAGTGAAAAAGGGAAGAAGCTAATAGATAAATAAATAAATACATAAATAAATAAAACGGGAAAAAAATACGGATTCCTTATGGAGGGCAAGGAAAATCCCCAAAACTTGAAGATAATACACTGGGCTGGGAAGTGCCAACAGCTTGGGCTGTAGCATATTACAGTACACTGACAAAATTATCTCAGGGATGAGAGGGGGACTCTGAAACTACAGAGGGAAAGAGGCAATCCAGGCCTGGATTCTCCCGTCTGTCTCTCCTCTTAGTGTCCTTCCTTGCCAGTGAGAGCTGACTTCGGAAAATATGAAGAATAGGATGTGGAAGCAAAATTCACTCGGCAACATCCAGTTTCACAGGGGCTAGAAAGGAGAACTGAAGAGAATCCAGAGGCTGAGTTCCTGACCTCAAGGAGAATTCCGAGGGATGTTTCAGCCACATTAATTCCATGAGGCAGCGGGACATCCTGGCAGGAGATGCCGCAGGGAGGGAGAGACTGAAGTGAAGGGAAATGCTCTTGTCTAAGCTAGGGCTGATTAATGCATTAGGAACCAAGGGTTTGCTCTCTGGTTTCGCAGTGCACAGTTATTCACCAGTTTGTCCATGGCAACAGGTGAAATATAGGCAGTAGATAACAGCCTGTAGGATCCTTCAAGGAAAACTCAGACATGGCATAAATCATCAATTCCAAAGTTTCAAGGAATAACTAGTTTAAAAGCTCTTCTGTATTCCCTTCTCTCTGGTCTTATTTTCTAGATCCCAGCTTGAGAACAGAAACAGAAATGTTGAGAAAATCTTGTTCTTGTTGTGTTTTTCACAAAGACATAACATTCCTAGTTTGCCAGCAGACCAAGGAGGCTCTGCATGCAAACCTCAGGACTGAGCAGAACGAAGCCAGCACATGAATAATGATAACGTACCGCATCAGTCGACACTTTGATCTTGACACCTGGCTCCATGCTTGAGCCCTTTGGCCGACTGGAACATCCTGGCAGCAGCAAGTGTACAACTGAGGCTCTGGGGATCTCAGTCCACAATCAAGATCCTGTAGCAGAGGAGTTCAGATGTCCCCTTTTTGTGGCACCGTTCATCAAGAACACCCTAGAATAAATGTAAGACTTACATTACTTTGGCTAGGGAGAAACAACATTTATCTGCACTAGACAGAAGTCTAAGAGCTGAAGAAGAGGACAGCATCCTCTTCAAATAGAAGAGAGAGTTTGAGTCAGAAGCATGTAAATCAGCAGAGCTAGAATACAACCAGGATACTGGCATTTACACCAGAGCTGCAATCAAATGTGCTAGAGAATTTCTAAAGACCAGAGCTGGTCAGGAGCTCAGATTTATATCTATCAACCCACAGTAACCTTGAATACCAGGCAAGGGTGTTGGCTGACAGTTGATTCAAGGCATAAAAATGCCACCTTTAGTTACACTGCCTATAGCAACCAGGTAATGCTCTCTCACCCAAGCAGCTGCCCAGTTTTCTTTATGGGCTCTGACAGTATTAGAAGACCTGAGGATAAGGGGAAAGGGTCTCATCTGAATCATGTTGGTGGAGTGGCGCACCTCTTGGTCCTAAACTGGGGGGAGAGATATTGCTTTCTAAACAGAACATCCAATCTATCTGGAAAAGGAAATTAAACAAGTTTCAGGAGCAAGGTTTTCTTCAAATCTGAGAGAGATTCCTCAGCCTCCAACCTACTTACAGGTTCAGAATAGGAAATGGAAATCCCTGTTCTAGTTATTTTGTCTTCAGTAGTTTTGGAATGGCAAGTGTTATCTTCCAAGCTTTAAAAAATGTTATGATAGCCTAAGTTTCATGGTTATGGGATAGGGAGGATTTAGAGGGAGATACTATTTGATCTGAGACAGCTACAAGGTTATCACTAATAATTTTGTGCATACCTAAGTGATCTCCTTGGATACAATAGCTAATCATCTCTCCTTCCTTAATGGATTTTTAACTGCCCAGCACCAGTTTCAGACAGAAAAACTCACTATACAGATGGAAAACTGAGGTAAGGAGCAAATTAAAGTAGTATTTTCCAGGCTGTCTGCAAAAAAAAAAAAAAAGAAAGAAAGTACTTCTTGTATTCATTTTGGAGAACAGCTCCTCTTCATCTTAGCTGAGTTAATGCTCTCCTATAAGATCTCACCCTGTGAGCTGTTGCAGTTTCTTCTGAGTCTATAAAATTGTGACAACGGCAGAACAAGAATTATCTCTCTGTAGCAGGGAGGGAGGGTACTGTATTTACTGTATTTGCTGATACACATCAAGAGAAGAGAAGTGCAGGATGGGAAGAAAGAGAAAGAGGCAGCTTTGTTCTTGCAGTAGTTTGCTCAACAAAGCCCAGACTGTTTAAGTGATAGTGGATTCTGCATGTTTATTCCGAAAATTTATGGTTTAATTAATTTTGGGGTGAGATAGCGAACATGGTTCAGTGCCAGATCAGGTGAAATATGATCCTAGCATTTCAAGAATTCAAGCAGCTGAGGGGGTTGACTGAATGGCACCTGAAATCCAATAAAAGTTAGCACAATGGGAAGCCCTGGTATCTTATAAGAAGATCTTTGGAGATTTTAAATATGTTGAGCAGGGTGGCAGGAGGAGAGGACTGGGCAAGATTCATCCAGAAGTTCAGACTACCACAGTGCTTTATGAAAACATGCTGGTTTTCCTTGCGTGCGGTTCTGCAACTGAGCTTGTGCTTCGGAGAAAAACTTTGGAAAATCAGAAACCCCATACATACATAGCACAAAACCCACAAAAACTCTGAATTGCAGGGTGACGGATTAGAGGGGAAAAAAAAAAAAAAAGAAAGAAAAAAACCTCCTTTTTTTGCTTTCCAGTTTGAGAAGCAGCCATATTCAGTCATTGTTCATCACTTTCTGTCTTCCCCAGGAAGACTGGGAACATACCTCTGGCTTCTGTTTTTAGAACATTGATATATATTTTTAAAGGCCAGATCTTCAATCAGGGAATACCAGAATCCTGAGATTTAAGGAACAACCCAATATTGAAAGACTCATTCTCACATTCCTTGTGCAAGTAACACTGTATGAATATTTAAGTTTGAACATGGCAATATTTCACAGCTGCAGTACTCCATGGTTGCTACAGCTGTGTCAGAGCATCTCACAGTATTTGCTCTACATCTTCAGAACAAGGAAGCGATATTTTTCACTGCTTATGAATGAGGAAACATGTCACAAGACACAGAAGATTTGAACAGTAGACTGAAGCCCATGTCTACTGCAGTGGAAGGTACTGCTCTAAATACTGCACAACTCTTCCCCTGGGCAGAGCAGGAGGAACCTGCAGTAAGGGTGTTGAAACAAGACCGATCTCCTTGCATCAGATCCCTGGCTTTTGCAGTGTGAACGTAGATGTGGCAAGAGCAGGAATTCAAATCGCTCCCCAGAAGTGCCCATCCAGCTCTCCAGAGGCAAGTGGGAGGAAATGAAGAGTGTGGGATTACCTATAGCATCTCCCTTTATTCTGGAAGGAATTACATGGATCAGCCCGGGCAGCCCCAGTATCTCCTTTCCCTTGCACCCTGCTGCCTCCATTTTTATGATAAGAAACCACACCAGCTAGTCTCTCACAGAGGCAGATACTGCAACCAGGCATCACATGCCTGTCCTGTAGGGAATGCTGATTTCTGTGGTTGCTGTGGCCCTCTGAGATGCCTCAGCTTTAACTGGCAGCCTCAGAAGAGGGATGTAAGAACTCACTCTCTGGAGAGTCTGTTCTATTATCCACAGAGTTTGTCCCAGCTAATGACCTGCAGTATTTGGCAGGTGGAGAAAAAAAAGAAATAAAAAAACATTTCCTTTCCCATCTCCTTGTGGATTTTCCCATAAGCTGGTTAAGTTACCTCTTCTGCTGCATCACATATGTACGTTTTCATTTGAGTGTCTGGTCCTGACCTTTGCTCATGGCATTCAGTCTCCCATGCACACCCTGCTTACTCTCCTTTTGTAATTTATGGCACACACTGTACACCCATTTCCTTCTGCTCTTAACTCTCCTGCATGTGTTCTTGTTATCTCAGCTGCTCGATAGATTTGCCATATTCTAACTAGCTTCCAAACCTGTTCTCACAATGACTTCTCTCTCTGACAATATTCCACTATTTCTGAAAGATTCAGCCCAATCCATGAATTCACACAGCTTGCTATGACTTCTCAGCCTGGCCTATAGCCTTCCTTCTTGAGCAAAGTGGAGAGCCCTGTTGTAGTCAGGTCTTGCTTGGCTTTGGAGTATATAGGATTCACCCACTTTTTGAGGCTGTCAGATTTCAGTGTTGACCCTTCCCACGTCAAAAAAGCAACACTGAACATGACTTCCTCAAAGGTCTGCTCCTTCACTGGGGGCAAGCAATATCTTTCTTTCATTTGTGGTTCATTTCGTTGCAGAAAATGCAGGCTCTAGTCAGCCTGTGAATCTTTAGCAAGAATTTATTCCTCCATGCTGGCTTTGTAGAAAATCATCACAATACTCCAATTATTTCTACTGAACTTCAGTTTCCTACTCTTCCAGCAGACTCTTCCTTAGCCTCCTGGAGCCAACAAACACCTCAGACTGCTTCCTTCCTCATGGGAGAGACGGGACATGAAGGAGAGCTCTGGAAATCCCTCAGCTCCTGCTGGAGGAACCAGGAGCAGGGTAAGAGGCAGCCGGGAGAGGTGTGGGAACACAGGGCTGCTGCCTAAGGACAGGTAACGCAGACTGGCCAGCCAATGACTCCAGCAGGCTAAAAGCATCTCTTGCAGCGGGGACTCGCTAGCTGAGCAGCAGCAGGGTTGAGCTATAGGAAAAAGGTGTATCCTGCAGTGATATCTAGCCTTGGCTTATTTAGCAGTGCAGAAGCTGGAGAAAGTGAGAGCTTGCAGGTGAACTTCTGAGAATCCCATTTCCCTGTTCTCATGGTCTTAAGGCTCCTAGTCACAAAACTCTGTTGGTCTAAGACCTCTACTGAACAACTGAACAACAACAAAGGTATAAGTCTTGTGCATGTTGCAAATGACCTGATGAAGGAAGCACAGCACTCTTTCTCTTTGCTGCTAGCCTCAGAAATCTCAGTCTGTGCTCTCTTCCCTCACAGTCTCCTGTTCTCCTCTCTCTGCCCACAGATGAAGCCTTGTGTTACACATCTGCCTTTCTACAACTGGCCCGGAAGGGATGAGAATCTGCACAACGGTTGTGTAACTCTGCCCTTGTTTATCCAGATGGCTTTTCTGTGGCAGAAGTTATCTGAATGATGAATGCGTTTTCCTCTTAGGACATGATCCATTTCCTGGGATGCATCACCTGGCTCTTCTCAGGTCATTTCTCTGAGCATCTGAGCAGCTGTGCCACATTTCTGGTGTCTTTTGATACTTAGCTGAGGTTGGTTGCAGGCTCTCAGGTGTGGGGGAGGAGTGAGAGAGGAAGACGAGGGAACTCCTAGAAGCAAATCAAGATGTAAATATGTCTCCACTTCAACGATAGGTGTAACTGGAATCTACCAAATGGTACCCAAGGAAGCTTTGATCTTACTGCCCTGTGTCCCTACATGAACAAAGCCAGAGTGATGCTGGTATCAGATGATACAGGGCTGTGGACCCAATGTGGGTTGAGCCAAAGAATAATGAAGACCAAGCTGTTGTAGCCTTGCTGCAATGTATATATTCCCCCAGATTCCTTCAAGCTTCTGGCCAGTTTCCTTCTAATGCAGCTTAGCAGGCAATTTGCCTTATTTGCAGTGACAGTGCACTGCTGGCACATCCTCAACTTGGCATCCATCATAACCCCAAAGTCCTTCTGGGGAAGGCTGCTGCTCAGCCAGTTGCTCCCCAGATAGTACCAATGCATGGGGTTATTCTGCTTTATGGATACTTCTCCTTTCTAAATGTAGTAAAGTTTCTGTCTGTCCAGCCCTCAAATTTCTCCACCTTACCCAAAAGTTCTGTGATTCAAAACGTCAAACATTCCCCCTAATTCAGTATCACCTGCAAGTACGATGGGGATTCATTATGTGTCATCATCCAGGTCGTTGATTAAAATATTGACCACAGCACAGGTCTCCGGGGTGGTCCTTTAGTTACCAGCTAACATCTTTGGACAACAAGGCATTGAGTGTCACTCTTTGAACCCAGCACTCCAGACATTTTTTTGCCTAACAGCTTGACCATCTAGCCCATATTTTTTCAGCTTCGTAACAAGAATGCTGTGTCAGACTGTCTCCAAAGCCTTAATAAATCAATGTATATTACATCCACTGCTCTCCCCTTGTCCACACAGTCAGTCGTTTCATCAGAAAGAGCAGTCAGGTTGGTTGAGCCTGTATTTATGCATGATAAATCTATATTGATTGTTCCAATTTCTCAAAACAGAATTTATTAGATCTGACACCAGCTTTGGGCTCCTCATCAACATAGTTCTTAAGGCAGCAAATCTCAAGGAGGACTTCCGTAAACCTCACCTCTCCCTTCCAAAAACAGTTGGAGCATCCACATTTTATTTGTGTTTCTCCTTATCCCATGTGGTTATCAATGGAACAAATGAGGATTTTTTACCTTTCCAAGGCCTGTTCTGTTGTCTATCCAGCACTCACCAAGTACCACCTTTCAAACTCCTTAAAAGGTTATAGACAAAGGTGCTTACTTCAGTATTGTTAAAATAAGACACTGTAACACCTTGAGGAATATAATTCCCTGACTTCCTAAATACAGTTAATAGATAGTAGCCTGTAAGAGAATGGGGATTTAATGAATCCCACTGACAGCAGCCTTTTTTAGTCCATTTCCTGGAGGCATGTGATTGTCATGATTTCATTTCAGAGCCAGACAGCATCATACAGTGACTCACATGAAAGAAGCAAACTTCCTCCTTCCCCACCTCTCTTTGGCAGTGGTGATTCAGTCTCCCATGCACCGGCTGCTGGAGCTCCCTCCATCCATGGATATCAAAGCAGTGCTCTGGCAACATTTTCAGCAACCTCAAGCACTGTGCAATTGCTGGAGGAGACTTACGTTTCTTTTAAAGGCTAGACAAAAATAGAAAGATATTTGAAATTCGTTAGTACAGGAAGGGTGAACTCAGGCCTGTTCTTTGGAGGTAATTTGGAGTAGAGAAGAGACTACATGGCAATACTTAAAGAGAGCATCGATTCCCTTCCCAGTTAGAAGCTGGAAAGCTATTTGTCAGCTGGGAGTCCTGCTTTTATTTTAATGAGTCTTGTCTTTATTCTTTTCAGTCTTGCTTTTATTTTAATCATTATTCTTCTAAGGAATAAAAAAAATCACAAAGAAGCTTATAAACACCCCACCACTGTTAGGATTACTGCTTGTCTTCCATTACTGACAGCTCAGGGCGCTGGTTTCTGGGGACTTTCAAGCCATGAAGTAATTTTGAAAAATCCTTTTTGTTTAATTTACAAATCACGGAATGGTATTTACCGGTGCCTTCATATCTGCTGACTTGGAGAAGATTCCTTACCTTTACACAAATGTATATTTGCCCATATTTTCATTTGCTATGGTTAGTTTTAGTCAGGAAAATCCAGGATGACTGACAGCAATCCAAGTTGAAAAGCTTAGAGGCAACCACATTGCAAACTAAGCTGTGTAATAAAAAAATACTCTCTGCAGAAGGCATAGGCTGGAGCACCAAACATTCTACTGCAAGGGTGGCCACTGCTCACGTTAAAGCCACATGGTGATAAAAAGGCTATTCCAAAAATAAAATGTCAGTTCCTCACCATAAACTCTCCTTTGGTTGGTTCTGGCACAGAGAAGGGAAGAAATGGATCCAGTATCTTCTGCTCATATTGCTAGGCAACACGCAGTACTGTTGGGGAGCCAGGTGGCTGCATTCAGGGGCTTGTTTCCAGATTAAAACCAGATATATATCAAAAATAACAGAGCCTGCACCTATGCGGCCTCTGGGAGATGTGCTCATGTTCCGGATCTGGTTTGCAGAGCCAAGTCCCTGGAACCAGTTTCATCCACACTGTCTGTAGACATGGAGTGCAGATGGGAACCAGCCATTCCTGCCCCATACCCAAGTTTTCTTGCCCGAACAGGCAGCCAACTTGTTCCAGACCAGAGCCAAAAGAGCAGCCATCATGTGGGCAGCACAGACAGTCGGCGAGTTAAGCTCTCATTTGAATTTCTAGTCTCATCCGCTCAAGAGATTACAGGCAAAGCCAAAACCCGCTGTGATGTTCTTGCCAAGGGTGAAGGAAATCAATAGGCTGCAGTATAGGCTTACGCATGGAGACACACCAAGTGTGCTTGGATGTATGGTTCCCAAATTAAACAGGGGAAACAAACAAGCCTCTGTTGCAAGCCTGAGAGCTGTTTGCAACACGCCTCTCACTGTGCTTGTCAAATTGCCCTGGCTGACTGGAACAGCAGTCCTTCAGACTCACCCTTGCCACCTTCTTACTCTTCTTGGGGAAGGCAGAACTGATGTGTCCTACTTAAGGCTGCATCCTCATACTGCAGCAAGGACAGTTCTTGTAGCCTCTCCCTAATGCTATCAGTTGGCTGAAAGTGAAGATGGACCTCTAGCTTCAGGCAAAACTTCAGAAGTCTTCATGGTGGCGGTGAAGGGAAACTACAGCATCCTTCTATTGACCCGTAGCAAATGCAGCTGTTTTCTACCACAGGAGAAATTCAGCCCATGGCGCTAGGTCAGGAGGTCAGGAGTGCAAAACCAATTCATTTTGCTATTTGCAGCAGTCCTGAAACAGAAGTAGTAAGTAAATTCCTCCCAAAACATTAAGACTTGCGGTGTGAGGAAGAAAACTGCAACTTCAACTGTTGGACAGCTATAGCAAAACAAAAAAACTTCAAATTACTGCCCCCCTCCTTCCCCCCACCCCTCCATTAGACAGGAAGAAGAGGAAAAAGCTGCTGCTTTTTATAACTTTCCACTCAGAAGAGGAGCTTGCATCTTAAAACTGGCAATATTTCAGTGTCCCCTTAAAAGGCTACATTTTCCTTCCAGGCTAGGAAAAATGTAAAAGGCTATGTGTAATAGCACCCTCTGGTGAATCTGTCACTAGAGTATTCTCGGCCCCGTAGATGGAAAGAGGGATACAGCTGCAAACCATCCCAGAAGAGGGCTATAAGTGTAGGTGACACTTCGGAGACAGAGGAGAACAGTGAAAAGAAGAGACATCCCTGTCTGGAAGGAAAGAGTACAGATCCATTTGATTCTGCCAGGAAACCCCAGCTGTGTTGGCCTCCTGTGATCCAGCTGTTGAGGCATCTGTGATTCAAAAGGCTGAGTCTCCTGCCTTGGAGGGAGAGGATATGCTAATATTTCCAAAGAACTGGCTTGCTCCCCCTTTCCTTCTCAGTCCTTTGCTTCCCAGTCCATGAACTGAGACAGCACCCAGGTAAAGGGGGAGCATGCAGCACGACACATGCAGCACGACACATGCAGCTGGAGACTCCGTTCCACAGACCGAGGCATTGCTGGAATTACCCAGAGCTAATTTAGGCTCTGGTGAATGTAAAATGTGTGCCAGCAGAGGAAGAGCACATGGAGTTTGCCACCCAAGGTGGATTAAACCAGCTTGGAAAGTTTCACGAGAAAAAGCATTTCTTTGAGACAGACTGAGCGGCTGGCTGGTAATTCAACCATGAGAAGATCTGGCCTGTATGCGAGTCCGCAAATAATACATACGCTTACTCGTGCATTTCCATCTCAGAGGGGAGAAGAAAGTGGAGAATGAGGGCAGCTCAGTGCAAGAACAACATTTCCAGCAGTAGAAAAATGCTCTGACTGCATACCCATATCCTGTACTTTCTAAAGGTATTTTAAGGCCACCAAAAATGTGTAGTATGGGGAAGGGAAACCAGCTCAATCCCTAATTTACAGAGCCTCTCCCAAGTGCTTCTGCTGAGGCACTGTCTCCCGAAGCAGGAGCAGATTCTGCTCCCAAATGCAAGTCTGTTCTTCCATCTCTGCTTTACTGTATTATTATCAGGGTGCTTGACCCTGACTCCTCCATGCCCCTTGCATCCTGTACCAGGGCTCTGCCCATGTCCTGCCGTGCAGAGCTGTAGCATGCTTGGCTTTGTTCGGACTACTCACAGTGGGACCACATGGGCCCACGTTAGGACAGCAAGCTTGAATTTGAGCTTTCTCTTCAAGACCACTTTATATCTTGGCCTGTGCCTTCTTGTATGCAAACGGTGTGCATGGTCAGCAAATCTAGGCTTAGACGCACCCTTAATTCTTGTTGCAGACACAAACTTTGGAGCCCAGGATTTGACACCACAACTCCTGAAACAATTTTTTGGCTTTTCTGCCCACTGCTGCTTCGGACTTTCTTCTCAACACAAATTCTCTCTGCATGAAGACAACCACTTAGGCTAGCAGGACAGATAGAAATGATCATCCTAGTAGATGATAATCTGGTATCTCAGAGAGGTCCACAGATACCTTGATGGCTTAGTGGCTAACAGATCAGCCTTTGGATCTGACGAGTTGATACTGCTGAGAGATGCAAGGTGTGCAAGGAGAAGGAGATGGATCAACGGGTGGTGGCACCAGAAGGCTCAAGGAGTGGATGTTTCCAGTCACCTGCTGTCTGCCTCCTTCTCTACCAGCATCCAGCTGGAGCACACATCATTCTCCAGGTATTCTCCTGGAGCAGCATAAGGGGTGGTCTTTCAGAGTTCTCTCTTCCTCAAATTTCTTCTGCTCCTGAAGCTGTGTGATTTTCCCAGGTCTTCAACCCCTTTTTTTCTGGAGGAAGGTCTTCTGCTTTCTCTGAGGATAGACTTTGTCTTGTCTGCACTGAGGGACAGTGGATAGAACGGATGCTTCAGAGGAAGGCACCAGCAGCTTGTCCAGGAAATTGATTTCCAGTCCCAAGGAAAAGGGAGAATATGAAGATATTTTATTTTGGGAGGCTTTTAGAAACCACAGCGAAAAATGAAAAGGTTAGTTGTTGTGGGTGCTGCACACACAGAGAAGGTCCTTCCACTGTGGGTTCCAACCAAATGGGAAACAAGTTCAGCAGGGAAAAGTCTTATGCAGAGTCCTCCAGGAGGTCAGGGAAAGAGGCAGAAAAAGAAATTAGCTTTCTTGAGTCTCAGTGTCATTTATCTCAAGGGTCATCTCTTCCATAATATCTCTTTTTCCCCAATGCATATTCCTAACTGTAAATGTTTCTGTTACTGGCTGAAAGATTCATGCTTTCTCAAAAGCTTGTTGTGCTTGGCAAAAAAAAATCTAATAGCAGAAAAACTCATCACTTACTCCTGATTGCTGTAAAAGCTGCTTGTTTGTGTACATTTGTCTACAGATTCAAGGAACAAGCAAAACATTCAATTTCCCACTTTTTTCAGCTTCTCCTCCCAAGTAGATCCTCTAGATTGGATCATATTGCCATATTTTTCCAGTTTGTGTCTTTCAAAATATGAGAGGGGACATTTAGTAGCATATTGCTCAGCTCCAACATTTTTCCTTCAATTCATTGCACAGGACAATAAGTAGAGCCATAGGAGATCACTTACCTATTTCTAGCATTTTCATCCCTAATACCCTTAGAGAGAGTAGGTGTGTTTGACTGAGATACCTACAACAATGCTAAGGTGGTTTTCAAAATCCTGTGGTTGACTTGGTAACTGTTCGCTATTCAACTAAGTATACAGATGAGTCATGCAGAAATGCCGAAAGGTAGAAAACGTGGAGACTAACTTTGTTCTTTGAAAAGCCTGACTCCATGTGCAAAGAGAGGACTAGCAAAAGCCAAACCCCTCCCATATCCAACAAAGAAAGTTCCCCACTGAGCTGTGTCTAAAAGTAGGTGATATGCACCGCTAGCAAAACCTCCCTCACCTCCTGCTAACTCCAGCTAGCTGCCAGATCAGTCCTACTGAAAAGAAAGCTTGCTGTCTACCTCTGCCTGCTTTTATAGATGCCCCAATTGCCTAGCCTCACCTCCCTGTTCCCCTCTGGTTTTAATCAGCCTGCCATGTAACTCACCTGGGATGCAATTAACCAGGAAACTCTACTAAAGTGCTCATTACAGAGAGAAATTCCCTATCTCCAGTTTTGAGCTTACCCCATCACAACATTGAACCTCCCGCCAAAATGTCCTTCCAGCCACAGAACCACTTGTCCCAGAAAACTATGAGCCTGAGGTTTGGGTTCACAGCACTTTCCCAGGTGGGACAACTATGTGAAATGAGACATGATCAATGACCACATGTTTCAGCTCTCAGTGGAATAATTTACAGGCACAGAGATCCAATTCAATCTGAGAACCAAAACAAAAAGCTCCATTAAAAATCAATAGAAAGTGAACTAGCCCTCTGGATTTTGCACAGTGCAATTTCTAACTGAACACTTGAGTATTTACTATTCCAAGTCAGCTACATCCTTTTAAGCTCAGAATTCCCCATGGAGGTGCACAACTTGTAAATGTTTCTACCCATTTTTTTTGTTCATGAAGGGGGAAGCTGAGGCACCAAATGTGTTACCCAGCATCCAGTCAGACAATGTTACCTCCCTTATTTGTTTTCCTGTCGGCAAAATAAAATATTTTTTGCAAGTAATCAATGGAAACAAAAAACAAACCCTAGACCTCAGAAGGCACAGCCTCATAGTCCATTGTGTTACAACAACTAGGATAGATCCTTCCAGCTGGAGAGGGTCATGTTGAAGCTGGCATAACTGCTGATGCTGTGCAGGAGGAGTCTTTTTCTGGGTCCTTTGCCTCCATTCGGTAAGAGTGAATTGCATCAGTGTCAGTCGCCCTTATTCATTTCTATATTCCACACAGCAGAGCTGCATGCCATTTTCTTCTTTATGATTATGCTTTATTATTTCTATTACATCAGTGCCTGGAGGCCTTGGGATAGACCAGGTCTCTATTGTATTCACTGCTGAATTTACACAATGATGTACAATCATGGCAGCAAAAAAGTTCCTGAAGCACAGTATGCTGTAAGCTGGAAAGGCATTTGTGTTAATAAAAGAGGGAAGTTAATGATAACATGTTCTCAACCAAGGCACAGTGAAATCATTGTAAATTCCATTATGGGTAGGTGATTTAGCTTCGATGGTGCATCACTGTGGGGAACAACCTCTATGTAAGTGTCATAAATCTTGGCGGAGCATCAAACCCACATAAAATAAAGCTACAGAGCCAAAGCGTTTCGGCAAATCCTCTCTGGGCCCTTCCTTCACTTTCCAAGCTTTTTCCTCATCAACTCTCTATTGGGTAAATTGTGCTTGAACATCACAGCTGTGCTAGAGGTGAGACACCACAAGATTAGGACAAAGTTGTTTCTTAATTTTTCTTCCTCTTTTTTTTTTCTTTTTTTCTTTTTTTTCTTTTTTTCAGTCTTCTGTGTTTCCTGGCTCTTGTGGCTTGAAGTCACACCCTTGATGTAACTTCATTGCGGTTCATTTTTCTTGTGGTCTAATTAAATCTGGCTCCAGACAGAGTTGTGTGTTAGCAACAATGGGAGGAGGAGGCAGGAATCCAGAAGTCCAGGAATCATCAGGAATGTCATGGCCTGAAAAGCGAAAAATCAAAGAGCAGGTAGAGAAAAATAAGGAGTGGAGAAATTCCCTAACCAGTCTAAAGGCAACTGAGTTGCTTATCAGAGTATTGATAATCCAGGGCAGATTTGGGTGTGGTGGAGGAATGTGCATTCCTCCAGTCTGGATCACAACATCTGTACACAACGTCCCAGACGAGTCCTTGCCATGACACCTTTGACTTCAACAGAACTACATCAAAGATGTAAATCCCATGGGGGCAAAGTCAAATTAAGTGCTGTGTGCTTATGAGGTGAAGGTTTTGTTAGCAATGGAGATGGGAGAAGAGTCCAAAAGGGAGAATTCGAGGGCCATTCCAAGGACTGAGTCTTTCTGAAGTCGTGCAGTGGTAGTTCAGTCAGCTGCTGGAGAAAAAGGAAAGGAGATAATTCTGAGATAAAGCTTCCACTTGATTTCGGATCCTGGTTCACCATTTTCATTTCTGGCCATGAAAGTTCAAAACCCCGTCTGGAGAGGAGTGTTGTAAAAACCTAATTTGCCAGAACAAGCAGAATTTTAATGCAGAAAATAGATTTTCTACGTCATGAGTCTTTCTAGTTCATTAAATCTTTTTAATACCATTCAGCTATGTTACACTTACTGAATGTTTAGAGCTTTCTTCCTGTGTCAGTAACTGCTTGGCTCTGCTAAAAAAAATAGACTTCTAAGAGAACATAGTGTTCAGCTATAGTAAAACAAGAGGGAGGAATGTAATGCATTATGTTGCATGTATGGTCAAATATCTTTGAATCAAGAGCTGGCTATTCATAAGATGCAAATCTACATATAAACTCCTGCTGGAAGTGTCTGCACTGTGCAAATTTCTCTGTGCTGTACTTACCAGCATCCCAGTCCTAGCATGGTGAAATACGGGGTGCAGTCCTTATTGACCTAGAAGATGTAGGATCAGTGACGGTTAAGAACAGAGAAGGCAAAAAGCCTTTGTTTCCCTCCATGCATTGAAGATAAGATAATGAAGTGATTTAAATGCTGAAGTGGGGTTTAAGACACTTGCTTCTATGCAATTTTCTGTCCTCAGTGTCTGATAATGGTAAGGACTTGAACTGAACATCTCCCACATTGCTGAATATGCCTCTATGCCTGTCATTATTAATATTTATTTTATCCCATTAGCTTCTCGGTGAGCTATCACAAGAAGAAATTAAAAGGTAGTTGTCGTGAAGTCAGACCTATGATACAATCCACCATTCTTCATACTGTCTCAGAGAGTGGAAGGGGAGTAAGGAACAGAGACTGTCTGAGTGATCTGTCCCTTGGGATCTCCTCCCAGATGCCACAGCTGGTAGTTCAGGGATTTCCTGAGCTGCATCTTGAAGCTGGACTTAAGACATTGCTCCTTACGCCTCTTCTTTTCCACAGATACCTGTTCTGTCCACCAGCAGAGTAATAAAGCGTGGCATAAAAACATGCTGCATTCTTGGTCTGTGTTGTTACCTGTGATCCTGTGATGGCTGGTAACAGATACTGGATACTTATAGGGGAAAGTAGTAAGCATCACCTCAGCCTGAATGTTTCAATTCTAGTTTTCTGAAGGTGAGCTAGTCACCCTAGACTGCCTTTATAGGGGAGAGGGAGGAGGTAAAGGGTGGGGAGAGAAATAGGTGCCTTCAGCCTTTCACCTGCGTCTCAAGACACGTAGCCCAATATGAGATGAATTGTTCCCTGAGGGTGCATAACTATCTCCATAGATGATAGAGTCTAGAATCCCAAACTCAGCCTTCAAAGTCAATATTTCTTCACGAGGAGCGTAACTATGCCTTCATCACCACCACAGGTTGTTTACTTGGCTTCAAAACACGACTGGAGAGATTTTAGGAAGGAAATAATTTTTCTGAAATACCACCTCTGACCCAGCAAGAGCCACAGAGGACTGGAGGTAGGAAGGGTGCTCTGAGGAAGGTTCACAACATGTTTGCAGTGTCATTGATGTCCCTTGACGTCTGCTGGTCATGGATGCCAGCACAACTGAACCTGTGGTCTGTCCCCAATATTGTCATTGTTATGTTAAAGTCTGGAAGCCTAAGGAGAGACATAGGGATCCTATACCATAGCCCTGAGCAGGAATGACTTCCTGAGCAATTTCAACATTCAAAAAAAAATTTTTCTTTCCTAATTTTGTAGGAAAAGGGTCGACACTATTTCCCACACACAAGAGTCTACTATTTGACTTCTATCATTATTTTTAGAGGTGAGAGGGATAGGAGAAATGAGAACACCTTTGTCTGACTGTTTTCTGAAGTGAAAAACAAGACCAAAAGAAAAGAAAAAAAAAATCAACCAACCACCATGAATTCTGGGAATTCCAGTGCTACGTCTTGGATCCCAGGAAAATGTGGGGAATCTCTGCCATTCTAGAGCAGTTTCCTGATGCCACTGAGGATGTCTGGAGCATGCAGAGTTGACAAGAACTCAGCTGCTTCCCAGCAAGGTGCTGATAAGAGTAGGGAGAAGGAATGTTTTCACCAGCAAGCTTTCTGGCTGCTCAGGGGACTACTCTTGAAGTAAACCTCTCCAAGGATGTTCTCAAACAAGGAACGCTGCCTCCTTTCCTGCCCCAAAGGTCACAGTTACAGAAGAGAAGACAAGCAAAAATTAGGAGGAAAGATGAGGACCGGGAAAGAGGAGGAACTTGTCAGAGTGAAGTCAGAAGTAGGACCTTCATCAGCCGTTCCTCTCTGCTTTGTTGAGACAGTCTAGTGGCTGACTTAAGGCAAAAAACTACAATGGTTTCCCTTCGAAAACCTTTCCGATGAGTCATGTTGCATTTCAGCTGCTCATACCTTTCACTAGTTCTCTGATTTTATTTTTAAGATACGTTTTATTATTACTATTCTTCCACAACTGTTTTCCTTTTTTTTTTCTTTTTTTCCAAGCTGCCTTGCATGACTCCATTCACTGATGCAGTGTCTATAGTCTCCTCCAACGTTAGCACATAAAATCATTTCCCTGGTGAAGAAGCTGGGAATGTTCAGTCGTTCTAGTTGAAGAAAAAGAAGCAGAAACTGCATGGATTTTTCTCTTTTTTCTTCCTTTCATTGTTTTCTTTCCCCTTGGGCTGGTTAGTTCTGTTGACATAAGATTGTCTAGTGTTTACTTTTTTAAAAAAGGGGTTGATTGCTCTTCATCAGCCTCCAACATCTGCTTGGAATCCAGCCCTCTTGATGTCATGGATCCTCAGTCATCACAGCAACAGGTTTGTTGTGATGGTGTCTGCAGCTTGCCATTTGGTCTGACACAAGCTATGCGAGAGGCTCACTAGGAGATGCAAAGTGTTGTGATGGGTGTCAAGCAAGGTTGTGCCAAGTTGAAGCAACAGGTGTTAGCAGATGTCCAGAAGAGCAAACAGCAAAATCCTTCAGAGTTACATTTGCCACCTCTTAGGAAAAGAGAAGGCTAAAGTCTAATCCAGTCTTCTAATTGTTGCCTTACAAATGAGATATGTATATCTTTAAAAACAATTTTGCATCTTTGGAAGTAATTTGTGTTCCAGAAGGGAAGGAGGGGCTGTAAAATTTGTTGTTAGGCAAAGGATTGACATCTTGGATAACAGACATATTCTCTCTGCACGCAAGGCACGGGCTTATCTGTGTTCCACAGATAATTTCTCTAAGGCTAATGGGAAGGGACTGTTATGGGCTCTGTAGCACATGTTTTTTTCATCTTCCATACCAAAACGACCAGCTAGCTTGGGTCCTAACTCAATGTCTTCAGAGCTGGCACCCTTCGAGTTTGCTACTTGATTTTCTGGATATTTCTTTACTTTCTGCTAATGGTGGCCTCAAGACTCTGCTTGCCTCCTGTCCACATGCTAAGCCTTTGACCATGGCCTCTTGCATAGCTGGAGAGCATCCTTCCAGGCAGGTAGGACTCAGCATGGTCAGATCTGCCAGCTGGACAGAACAGGACTCAGCATGCCCACAGAGGCACTCAGCATGCAGGCCAGAGGTATCTGTGAGGCAGCCCAGAGTTCAGGGCATGGGTTGGACCGAGAATAGAATAGGCATCCTGTCTGGTTTCTCTCTTCAGGGGCTGAGGCCTGAGAAGGTGATGATTTTGTCCCAGAGTCCAAGTGGCATTAATACAAAGTAATGAACACTTATAGATGGTCTCCTGACAACGAGTTTGCTTGTCAGGCCATTCCTGAGAAATGCATTTGCATTTATAAAAAGGCAGTCCAGTCCCCAGACAGGTTGCTGTAGTCAAGGGACCATGTTTAAAATGTCAGCTTCCCCATGAGCTCAGGAGGATGGAAAGACAGTTCTTCTGTTTTTGAAAGTCCCACTCACTTTCAGCTTGTCCCATGCGTACAAGTGGGCTCATGCTCTTTAGCTAGAAAACTCTCCTCATGTCTTTCTTTACAAGAGCACCTAAAGCCAGAATGACATATCAGTCCAAGCCACTGGTATCTACTGGGGGCAAAGCACAGTATTGTGGAGGTGGAGGAATGTTGGCATTTTTCTGTGCCCAGCTGAGATCAACCATCTATTCATTCAGGAAACCAGTGTCTGGTTGCAAAAATTTTGTGCATTACAGGAAGACAAAAGTCTTTTTGGGAAAAAGATTGTTTTTCCTAATGTGAATGTCCAACATGGAACTCAGTTCATCCAATATCTCAGAGATATTGTGACATAAATAATAAGGGTGTAATTCTAGCAGCCTTGACATGATTTTTAGCACTTATACCTTGTCTGTCACCTTCATTGCCCTGTGAAATACACCCTCCACAAATTTCTCAAAGAACTGCATGTTCCTTGTGCATTCAAAATTATCTCCTCTGGGACTTTGCTGTTCCAGAGTTTAAAAAAAAAATCCATCTGGGATGTTGATAATACCTCAGTCCATCTTTCAGAACTGCTTTGTGATGTCTGTACCCATCTGACTATTTTTGACCGTACATATTAGAAATTCTTAGATTGTTCAGATCTTGTCAGATCTGTTAACCCAGTAACACAATAAATTTAGAACAGGAGGTGAGTGCTACCACTTCTTGTGCAGCAAAAAGTCAACAACCCTCCAGGGCCCTGGGCTATGAACCTGCTGATCCGAAGAGTTCTGTTAAATACAGAGGTAAAGCTACTTTAAGTCCAACAGCCCAATGCCTCATATCACCCGTGCTCAGAGCCAACAGACCCTGTGGGCAAAAAGGGGGAGGATGATTCACGAAGGTCAACTCCACTAGTGGCTTCCCAGTGTGATGGACTGATCAGAGCTTCCCATTGCTGACGGCTAGATGTCCACAGGAAACAGAGAAGAGTTTGTATATGCTACATTTCCTGTAGTCCTAAACTAAATATTTCCCTTAGGCCTCTTGTAGGCGGGGTTCTGGGCTTACTGGAGAAGGGTGTTCTTGTATTCGTTAACCCTGTGCTTTCTTGCACCTAAACACAACCTGGCCTTCACAGCTGGGATATACTATCGTGTGTGCTAATGTGTGCGAAAGCTTCCAAAACAGGTATTGATGTTCTGCCACTGAAACAGCTGGATTGTCCACAGTTAACTGAAAACAATATCCAGCTCTTCCGTATTTATTTATCTTTTTAATTTGGAATCTGTGTTTCCCCTTAAAAACAGTGGCTTTTTAAAAAATCTGTGAAGGCAGTAAAACCATAAATCTTATTGTCATTGTGCCCATTCCCCATAAAGCAATATCCACACATAATCCTCTTGTAGGTCATTTCCACCAATGTATCGTTCAACACGATCCCTCTAAGGATGTTTGTACAGAGTAAATAGTGACAGTAATCCAGATTTATGCTGCCTAATTACTAACAGCCAATAGGGCATGCAACTGCATTTGCCATACTTGCTGAGATGTGTCCAAATCTTGCACTGGGCCAAGATGTCCAAGGGTGTGTTTTTTTTTTTTTCCTCCATCAGATCGCACTCAGGCAACACTGCCAATGGCTTCAAGACAAAAGTTTCCAATTGTTCCTGATTTTCATTAATCAAGCTAAAATCAGAGACAGACTAAAGGGAGTTTGCCTGCTTATAGAAGGAATGAAAACTAAGTCAGGAGACAAGAACTTTTGTGTTGCATTGTAATGTCACCTTCTTCCAGTTTATTCGCATTGATTACCTGCTAATTTCAATCTTGAAATGACCTAAAACATCACAGGGACTAGAATGCATAGGTTTCTAGGTTCTTTTAAACATATGGCACTCTTTGACAAAATGCCTCCCACCCTCCGAACATCCAGCTGTACTTCAAAGCAAAATGTAAATACTGGGTCAAAGGCATTAGACAAAAAATTGGGCAAAATTCAGAATTTTCATCCTGCAGCAAATCATGACATTTCAATGTTTGTTTTTATCCCACATTGGAACAAAGATCTGAAATGTCAAGTTTTTTTCTCTGGGTGGAAATTTTGGGGAAAAAAAACACAAACTTTTTTCTGCCAAAGTCAAAATACTTTGCCTGACATTTTCAAATAAAGCAAAACATTTCAACATTCCTGAATTTTTATTTTTTTTAAAATTTTGGTGTTGTGTTAAAATGACCCTAAAATGCTCTGTTTCAAGTCACTTCAGTGTTCAAACTGTGCTTTCCCTTTGTGTTATAGACTTCTAGGATACAGAGTTTGGAAGTTTGCTCTTTGCATTCTCTATGACTGGATTGTGTGAGTTGTTTCATGCCTAAAGATTCTGAAAACCTGTACAGATAATCATCCTTGCACAAGGCAAAAAAGAGAAACAACTGTGTTGCATTGTAGGATAACAAAGAGTGTCCCATCTACTGAGAAAATGTCCTGAATATCACCCTACACTGTTACTGGAAAGTAATTAATTAGTAAACTCATGTGATTCAAAATGTTTTGGGACAATTCAGAAATAAAGTATTTCTGTCCCGCATCAGTGATTTGTTTCTTTTTTCCCAGTGTATATGGATTTTTCTCCAATCTCACTTACCATTTTAACAAATTAGCAAAATAGACTGGTTTCCCTTTCAGTTTTGAATTAAAAATGGCACATCTGCTTATGTCCAGGAAAGAGGGGAAAGTTGGGAATCCTGGTATTTTCTTGTTCCTCAGAGCAGGCGGCAGGATTTAAGGTCACTCTTGGTTTTGGCATTTCTGATAGGTAACTTAAGGCAATTCATTGGGATCTCAGTTTTTTATGCTGCTAGAACCCATCTGCTTGTAAGGGACGCCTAAGATGGAACATGTCGCACCTGATGGCTGATATACTTAAAAATATGTGGATCTACTTCTAAGGAGGTTGCTTGCCATCATATGTGAAAGTTGTAACAGCACAAGAACTCCAGTCCAGGCTTGCAAGTTCCAGGCACAGTAAGGTTTTGAAGTTTTACCTTCTCTTTGTGACACCAGTCAGACACTCACCACTTTTCCTGCTCAGCTCCACCTTCCTTGTTTTCATGGCCTTCAATGAGCAGGTAACACTTGATTACCTTGACATGAAAGTATCAAAAACAAAGTAGTCTCAGTAGTCTCTTTCTGAGGTTTCATAAATTACTGCCTTGAGATGTGAAGCACTCGCAGCGTTTTAACTTTGACTATTGCCTAATGATACCTCCCACTCTCTGTAAGGTCTTGACTCTTTGGCCTGATATAGTCCCCTCAGAGAGCCCAACAGAGCAGTACAAACTAGTAAGGGTTAAGCACCCAGGATAAGATATCCTGACTGCAGGGTTGGGCTCTTACATAGGCTGCTGCTGGATTATAGATCTTAAAATTCAAGTAACCTTCCTGAGCATGAACTCTCCATTCTTCTTTGAACTTCTGCTTTAATACCCAGACTCATCGCATCTAATTTTAAGCACTCAGAATCCTGCCTCTGTAGTCTACAAATAGAATCATTCAGATTAGAAAAGACCTTTAAGTTTATTGAGTACAACCATTAACCTAACACTGCCAAGTCCACCACTAAACCACGTCCCTAAGTGCCACATCTACAGGTCTTTTAAATACCTCCAGGGAAGGTGATTCAACCAGTTCCCTGGGCAGACTGTTCCACTGCCTGGCAACCCTTTCAGTGAAGAAATTTTTCCTAATATCCAATCTAAACCTCCCCTGGAGCAACTTGAGGCCATTTCCTCTCATCTTATCGCTTACTACTTGGGAGAACAGACCAACACCCTCCATGCTACAACCTCCTTTCAGGTAGTTGTAGACAGCGATAAGGTCTCCCCTCAGCCTCCTTTTCTCCAGGCTAAATAGCCCTGGCTCCCTCAGCCACTCCTCAGTCCTAAGACTTGTGCTCCAGGCTCTTCACCAGCTTCGTTGCTCTTATTTCGACATGCTCCAGAACCTCGATGTCTTTCTTGTAGTGAGAAGCCCAAAATGAAATACAGTATCTGAGGTGCAGCCTTACCAGTGCTGAGTACATGGGGATGATCACTGCCCTAGTCCTGCTGTCCACGCTATAAAGACAAGGTCCCTTCAAGAGTGCATCAGGTCTCAGCTGTGATGAACCTTCCTCAGTAGACTATGAATAGAGACTCAAAAGACTCTCCCCATAATTTTGTACCTTTGTTAGGAGCCTGGACATAGGTGGGAGGAACAGAAGCACATATGCTTCCTCAAGAGTTCGCTTTGGGTGTGTAGCTGTCAGCTGGCTGAGAGGCACTGAAATATAGCTGATGTATATTTTCTCGGCTGTTATAATAAAACCACCAAACCCATGGTAAAAAGCCAGTAATGCATTACATATATCTTTAAACACTGAATCTGCATCAAACTAATTCACATCGTATTTGTGAAATTATGGCCACATGTGTTTGTTGATAACAGGGTACGATTGCCTCTTCCTCCATGGAGAGCAACACAGTAGTGCCACAGCTTTCAGACAGACACTCCAAACAGCTGTACCGTCATCTGCTGAGGAAACCTGAGGGAAAATCCACAGTAGTTATTCAGGCAAATACTGTGTTTGCACTGTATTGCCTTTTCCCACTCTTTGTACATTGCCAACCATGGAACAGGAGCTTTTGGCAAAGCAATGAGTGGGTCATATCTTTGCACACATGTGGAGGTCACCTGACACACCCTGTGTACTTACACAGTATAAATACTAATAATAATCTCATACTTCCAGTATCTGGTGTTCCGATGGGTGCTGGGAAAATAACTAGCCCTTGTCTGGCAGTGTAATACTGCAGGACTTGTGTGAAGTGAACATTGGCTCTGATTTGGAAGACACTGCTTGCATGTCTATACCTACATTACTTTTGTAGCTGACCTTTTATTTTATGAGTTAAACACTACTAACCAAGAGGCTAAGGTACAGCTGGTGGTCTGAGTAGTCTCTAGCAGATTCCTTCTTTGAAACAGCAGTGATTTTGCTGGAGGTGAATTGGAGGGGACAAAGCAGGTAACACAGCCAGATTGATGGCATGTTCATAATATTTAATGACCAAAAACCAGAGATTTCCATGAGATCATAGTTAATCTCCCACATGTTCATTACAAGGAGGAGTTTGGGCAGGAAATCGCTTTTTTTTTTTTTTTTTTCCTTTCTCCTCTGGCATCAGTCCTGGACCAAGGTAGGGAGGGTACAAACCATTGTGTATGTCCACTGCGAGCTTGGCACTGATTTCCAGAGAGTCAAAAACATCACATCCTGCCACTGCAAAGGGATTCATACACACCTATCCAGCAGGAGACAACTTTCACCTCTGGATATTCATTTTTTGGTCAAATATGCAATGATTTAGATGGGATCTCAGATCAGTAACCACTGAAATAAATAGATGATAATTACCTGCAAAGTGGAACCACTGCTGAATGCAGTGTGGCTAAGACTTTAAAATGCCCAGAGCACTTGAAGTGAACGAATCTTCATGAATCCTGTGGCTTTTTCAGATCTGTATCCCATATGGAACAAATATTAACAAATAACTTGAAAACAAAACAAAAATGCTAAAAATAATAAATATTTTCAAATAACTGTTTCCTGTCAAAAATGTGACCCTGTCCTGCAGATACTATTGTCAGAACACGTTTATCTGCTTCTCACTGTTCGTTCTGTGTAGGATAGATAGAAACCAAATTAATCTTTGTAAAATAATGTAAAATTCAAGGAAATCATAAAGTTGATCTTCCAAGTTGATCTATTTATCTGATTAGTAGAGTATACTGTTTCAAACCTCCAGAAAAAAGTAATGTTTTCTAACAACTGTCAAGATTTCTTCTTGTAGCATCACGGCTGAGGTTTCTTTCCCTAAACAACAAGATCTACCTTCATGAGCAAATCAGGTCTAGGCTTTTACCTAATGGAGAAGAGAAGTGTTCTTCCTAACTCCTTGAAGTGACACAGTTATATCCTGGCACAGGAGAAAGTAAAGTTCATAACAAGTGTCAAACTGGAGGGAAGGTTTTAGGATGTGTTCACAGATCCTCAAGGAATATCTCCACCACAGAGAAGAGAAATAACCTGGATACAGGAAATATTATATAATGAACTCCCCTCTTTCTTTAGTCATGACTAAGGCAGTGAGCCTGTGATGAAGAGCTGCTGAAAAGAGTTTATGGAGTCAGAGATTATTTTTCTAACTAAACTCAGATTATGACCCTCTGACAACACAACTACTTCTTTAGTTCCATATGCCGTGTCATAAAGAACCTGCCCTTCCTAAATGAACTTTGGAGCTACTGCATAACTAGTAGTCCTAATTATGCAGACCATAAGAATTTAATTTAAAAATCTGGTTGCATTACTTGCCCCAAAGAGTTTTCTTCAACCCAGAGGATGCAAATTCTCCATCCCATTGTCTTCCCCTCCTTAGCATCCATTAGCCAAGAGAAACACAGTGGGGCTGTCTTCGTGGTGGCACCATGTTACCTTGGGTGCGGTTGGCTGAGGTCTCTTTATTTCTTAATAATCTTGTGGGAAACTGACAGGGAATATGCTTTAAGATTAATTCTTCCAGGCTTCGAGATGAATTTCAGTTGTCTTATTCTGCCCGTCTTCCGTAATTAGTTCTGTCACGCATTTGACCTAGAAGACACTTGTTTAAGAGAAGCTAGAGAAGAAAGAATCTAGCAAAAGGGTTTTCACATCAGTTTTTATTATTTGTGTATCTGGTTGCTAACTTCAGTTCTTTTACAGAAAATTGGTCCAGGGTAAGTTCCTCCAAAAGGCAAAAAGGAACAGATCTGTCACTTAGATGACTATTTCTCTACATTAAACTCAGAGGTACTTGATTATATTGGGTAGCCAAAGTTGGGTGGGTTGCTTACCGTCACAGTGCCACCTCTTTCTCCAGTGTGCCCCCACATTAGGGCAAGTGTGTTTTTCTACAAGGGCATACAAGTTAATTCGTTAGTGAGGAGACACATCTTAATGAGGGCAGAAATGTAAATGATATCCAGCCCAGGGCCTTTTTCACATGATATTTTGTGAAAACCAACTTGTTCCGTGCTGACTTTCATCCTGTGGTTAGGAACAAGTGTGTGAGCTGCTCTAAAGAGGATTCTGGGGAAGTAACCATCATTACTGGATTCAGATGATTTGAAGCTGACTGATGTTGCGGTCACTTTGGTATCACTTGAGGAATTGTTTTATGCAGAGATGAGTCATGTTATTGGTGGAGCAGAACCTGACCCTGGGGCCTACAAGCAGTGGGAAGAACAACTGTTGCACCACCCTCTAACAACACACAGACCCAGGCAAGAGCACTGACCAGCCAAAATAAATTAATTGCATCATCCAGTGGATATTGTATTGTACCAAAGCCTCCTTCTCCCTTTAATAAGAGTAGTAAAAATGTCTCCATTCATTGCTTTTACTTCGACTAGCCAGCTGGTGCCTTCCAAGACTGCTGAGGACAGGAGCTGGTGTAGGGAGATATCTCTTTCCAGAAGCACTAGCAGAATGAACTCCTTGCTCTTTGAAGTCACAGGAACTTTATTTTTACCAGAGATAGCTAAAGTATACCCAAGATTATCTAAGCTTTTAGTGATTTGCTTTCTTTATCTCCATCTTTCTACCTGCCACTGTTCAGTAGCAGAAGAACAATGAGTCTATGACAGAGAATTAGACATGACAGAAATCCCTCTCCATTTCCATCACCAGTATGTTCCAGGACTGGGAGTCCACAGCATCATTTGTTCTCTCAAGGAGAGAAAAGAAACACAAAAAAATGGGAGCCCTTAGAATTTAGGGCATTTGGCCATCAATCAGACGGATTTGAGCAAATTAATAATGAATGAGAGGGAGAGAGGCTAAATAGGTTGAACTGAGAAGCCTGTGCTAAGCCGTCCTGGCGTTGGTAACAGCATGCAGCAAGGCAAGAGGCTAGAAGCACAAGCAGGCAAAATGCTGCAAAACGAGGTGAAGATGGAGGTTCTGGTGCAGCAAAAAATATAGAGCTCTGAAGAAGTGTAGAGGTAAAGGAGTGGGGAAGACAAACTTCTGTTGAGAAATCTCTCTCTTCCTCCACCTCAAAACCACCAGAATATGGCTGAATCCCATCACTGCTCATGGTACTCACTCTTCAAATTTATTTTCTGCCTCTCATAAATCCTTGTTTGGACTCTGATCCACCCAGCAACGTTTTCCCTTGATCACCCCTTTCCCAGCTGCCCTCAACCCCACCCAGTCCACTGATTTGTCTTACAGCTTCCACACTCTTCTGTACTTTCCTCTCAAGGCTCTGTGCCTGCCTTGAACTAAGATCCCTGATCCTCCCTTTCCAGTCCTGAGACTCAGCCTATTCTACTGACATCTCTGGTGGATTCTTTCTTACTTGCATGTTCAAAGCCAGAAGTTCCCAAAGTTTTGCTCTTAACAGAGGTGAGACATTAGGGTGTGAGATGAACAAAGCTGAACCCATATTTAAGACAATATTTTTATGTTCAGTAGAGATCACATGATATTGTTGAACATGTATAGTGGTATCATAGGCAGAACCAGACAGCACGTGTGAAACTCGTACCAGACTGGGCCCGGCACAGCTGGAAGAGATCTATATTACCTATGAATTGAAGATCAGTTAATTCTGTCAGTGTTGGTTACAATTTAAAAAGTGCCTTGCTTTGTGAAACCTGGGTCGAGGGACTGAGATGCCTGCTTTCTGCTGAATCCCTGTCACATGTGTAGCTAAACTGTCTTAAAGTCTTGGCATATTGGTATCCTCCTTCCAGACTTATTCCTCATTCTCTTTAGGTTTTGGAATAGTGTTCTCCCTTCTATTGTGCCAAATAAGATCCTCTTGCAAATTCTTTCTGCAAGACCTTTCAGCAATTGGTTATTTTAGATCCCTGTGCAACTCAGCTGGGTTGCCTGTTGTGTACAATAGGATGGACCAGGTGCGTACATTCTGTTTCGATTAACATAACGCCAGTAGCAAGTCTCTTCTTGCGTGGTTCCAGTGGGAAACAAATGTAAGATGAACTGCAGAAAAAATCTACAGTGATGGAATCAGCTAGGCCAGACACCCAGGACAATACCATCTGCCTCTCTCATCGACCAATGGTTGTGGGCATCAGCATATGAATCCCTAGGACCACAAAAGAGCAGATGCTTCAAACCTTTTGAGGTTGACCTATTGCTGAGCAACATTTCTAGTGTTTGGCTCTGACTCAAGACAAGCCTTGAGTTTCACACATTTATAAGGGCAGAAGTCAGTTCTGATAGAATCAGAATGGGTCGCCTGAAATGAAAGCTCAGCATTGGGTGTGTAGTAAAAAACATGCCAGTTGTCCAACTGGGCAAAACATGAAAGAGGTGTGAGTGGGTAGGAGGCATGAAACAAGCCTTTCCTCATTGCTTGCTACACAGCTAGTTGAAATTTGTCAATACAGGTATTTCAGGGATTTTGCAACTCTTTTTCTACCCTGGTAGGGGCTCTGAATTTGGGACATATCTGTTTACCATTTAGACATATATGTGTTAACACTAATTGGAGTTGGAACCACACACTGTGTGATAGAAATTAGACTGTCTCACAACTTGGAAGAACACTTCTTGCTGTAGAAGCAAAGGAAAGGGATCCCTGATCATGGCTGTGTGTAGACACAGACTTCACAGCAGACCCAAAGTCTCCCATTCACCTCTGTGACCAGGACAAGGGTGAGCAGGATTTTTGCGAGTAGACTAGGAATGATACAGCACACTAGCAGATACAGGGAAGTAAATGAGGGTTTACATAACTGATTCTCATGTCTCATTAAATGATAGTGTCATACCAAAGAGGTGAGAGTCTTCCAAATTGAAGGTACACTCGTAGAAGCTAGTGGAACCAGAGATTAAACCTGATTTACAGACCTGGGCAGGGTATATTCAACAGGGGCTATTTGCCTTGTTTGCCTTCTCAGAGCAGTCAGGTGAGATTCAGCAGGACAGAGATGTTAAAACTGGACTGGAAGAACAAGTCCAACAACCCTTCTTTCCCTCCCCCCCAAAAAAAAGAAGCCTTCTTCTCCCTGATGCATTCATACACATGTATGGAGTCTTTTCCTCAAATGGACAGAGACTCTGTGACGCCAGAATAAATGAATTGCATAATTTGATGGATTTTATCTTCAATCAAAATGCACCTCTCCCTTTAGCAAAAAAGCTGTAAAAATGTCTTGATTAAACATGGAAGCTCCAAGGTGATTCTTCTGACTGAGTAGTGAAATGGCTGAAAAGTGACCTCCAGGTTAAGTCCTTTTAGGTTCCTGGCCCTGAAGCTGATAAAGAATCCCTCATGAGAGCAGACCATTGTCTTTTGAAACCCAGTAAAAAAGAAGATAAACACTGATGCTTTCAGTTGTCAGAAGGGAGGTGGCAGGTCAGATGGAGAGTTCATGCATGATTTTTTTGGGGGGGAGGGGTTAGTCCTAGGCTTTTGAATTGGCGTTTTCTTATCAGCAAACAAAGGACATGAGAAATACAGTCCAAGAGGGTTTCCTCTAGGTGTTTCAGCAATCAAACCACTGCCTTGGTTTACTCACCACAGCTGGTGCTGTTAATACAGCAGGCCTTGCAATATGTACTGAGTAGACATTGCCTGGCAATCTGGGTCAAACCCAAGCACATGAATGAGCCCAGGAGAATAAGCTCTGCCTATGTGACACTAATTTTAAAAATATCCAGGTGCTCCTTGTGTCTTGGAGAGGCCCCAGCCCTCTGGCATGCTTTAATGGGTCAGAGAGAGGAATCGCAGTCACATCACAACCTCATGGACTTGTTCTGAGAGTAAGCAGAGAGACTCATTCCTCAGGGCTGTGAGGTTGAACAGCTTTAAAATTCATACAAATATGCTATATTTGGCAGGAGAGCACTGCAGAGGCTTTTTGATGAGCTGGACTGGACCCTGTTGGCCCTGATGGCATAACCAAAGCAGGGAAGTCTTCTCCCTAGGGCAGTGGCTCTCAAGTACATCAAATGAGCCAACTATGGCTAGCAGAACACATGGTTGCACGAAGTGCCCTGCTGTACTGCCCCAGCTTGTCCTTCCTTTTCATACAGCCTTGGCTGGCACCTGAACTGCCTTGTCATCATCCAACAAAAGTGTGGCCAACCAAGGGAGTTACCCAAGCTGGAAAAGTTACCGCTCATCCGCTGCACCCAGCTGACCATGTGAATCCTCCTCGCTCACCCTACTTGTAAAACAGTCTCCCCAGTCACCTTCCTGTGGGAGATGTGGGAAGCAGGCAGCCTCCAGACCAGCTGAAGTGGCTGGGTAAACCTTTGTGTTTGTCTTTTCTCCTCCTACCCTTTTGTCTGGCTTGTAAACCTGTAAACCATAACTCCTCGGTGTGGGAAGTCTCTCCTACCGAACACAGAACACAACACACCAGAGCAGAGTGCAGCCCACAGGTATGACTTGAATGGTGATGCTGGTGGTAAAAGTTCCAGTCTTTACACTGCAGGGAGATCCAGCTGGGGGGTCTGCAGCATCTACCCCAGCAGTAGCTGATGCCTCCACACAGATGGAACTGCTGAAGGGGAGGCTGCAGTGCAGACCTCAGACTGTAGGAAGTGCCTGGACCTTTCTCCTGGGGCAGGGACGGGCAGCTGACCACCTGCCACATGCAGAGTAGGCTGTAACCTTGACAGCCATCTCTCTGTTGCGTTTTCAACTATAGCTCTCCCTCATCAGGCTATTGCTCATCACAGCTGGTAGGACAGATTTTAAACTTGAAGCTTGATGCTCCCCCACCTCAAAGAGAAAAAAAAATCATGGCAAGGGGCTGTCCACATGTGTTCACAGTTTCTGTGGAGCACACATCTTTCCCATTCCCAGCAGTTTATGGTATGTGGCATTCTTCCTCTGGCAGCCCTCACTGTCAGTATCCAGACAAACATACCTAGCCCCCTGCTTCACTCCCCCTCTTCCTCAACGAGGAGGCAGCAACACTATCTGACATAAAATCCTGGAAAGACAAAAGAAAGAAATAGCCGAATTCTACTTTTCCCAGGCTGTGGTTGAGGAGGCAAGACAGGTAAAATGCATCAGGCCACAACATCTGCAAGATCAAATTCCAGTTCTCATCTGTCTTGGAAGGGCTGACCCTGACAACATCTCTCTGTGCTGGGCTTTGTGTGTCTATATTTTATTTCATCATGCTTTATTTTATTTTACTCTACTCTCCCTCCCTTGTTTGTGAACGTTCACAATGAATTTAAGACAGCTCTTCAGCTCAGATTTACAGCTGTACAGAAAGAAAGATTGTTGCTATTTATAGCCATCTCAAGTTTGTTTCATCTGCCTACACAATCAATTAGCTTCAGCTCCAACTAATTTTGCAATCAGCCCAAGAAGAATGTCTCTGGCATAATAGCTTGCTTTCTCCTTCTTCTCACTGGAGCTATAAAAAACTCTGTTCCCCTTCCTTAACCAGGTTCTATACCTGAATATAGCACTAACTAGACTCATCCTCCATGTTTTTTGCCTCTTAGCAGTTTCTTCCTGGCTGGCTTGACAGAAGAGCATTTACTTTGCATGATGGAGATCTTTTTTCCCCTCTCCAGTGGAGGTTTGGAAAGAATACTCCACCATTTATTTTTCCATCAGCTAATTGCAAATATTGAAAGCGTCTAGACAGGAGGAAAAGAGCTTTATAAATCATCAGCAAAAGGAATTTCAATGTTATCTTAAATCCCACACAAATACTTTTAAAAGATGTTCAGTAAATATGTACTTGTATATAGAAAAATTATCTGACCTGTAACTCAGGTTGAGTGCACAGCAGGAATTTAAGTATGCAGGGGAGGGAATCACAGAACAAGGATGTTGTAACCAGCCCACAAACAAATAATAAGATACAGTAGATTAGAACTGAAGGTGTGGTGAAAAGCAATGCTGAAGATAGTTGTTTGGGGCAACTCTTCAGTTCTTCGTTACTGAAATCTTGGACTTCAGCAATGTCTTGTCAATCTCATCTGAGCTACGCCAGAGACCTAAGACTAGAAAAAGCAGTGTAAACTCACTCGAGTCCCACTGCAGCTATAAACTTTTCATACAGTAAAGAAAGGCAAGATAAATGAAGGGCAGGGAAGACTCCAGACCCTTCCAGTTGGCCATTGTTACAAACTGGTAGCTCACAAGTGGTTCAAGTGGTATAACCTGAGGAGTCTTTGACTAGCAACTGAAATCTGTGTTGATCCTGGCATCAGAGTTCCTATCAGATTCTCAAAGTGGAAAGATGTCTCCTCAAGCCCCAGTGGTGACAAGACACTGTGAGGGCAAACTTGTAATTCTACCTAGTACTTAATGCCAATATAACCAGTAGGGCTCACAAGGAGGACTAGAGGACAAGGTGTCCTCTAGTCCATATTCTCCCACATGGCAGGATCAGAAATGCTTAAATCAGTCCTGACAGATGCTGCATAAATCTGTACTTTAAAACGTCGAGCTATGAAAGTATTGTTTACTCTTTTCCTGAGCACTGAAAGGTACTCTGTGGCTACAAATCTAAGTTGAGTTGTAAGCCCAGGACTTTGAACACTTCTGTAAGAGAGCTTCCAGAGGGCCACAGACTGAAATCATTGCCCTTTGGGAGTCCAGTCTCAAAGGATCTCCCATCTCAGACATGAGATTCCTGTGGTTTTTCAGTAATTCTACATGGCAAACATAACTTATTTAGAGAAACAAAAATATTGCTTGTCCTTGTAGGATAAACTATTTACTCAATTCCTTTAAAACTGTCACTTCTCTTTCAAAATGCTAAAGGTTTGGTGTGTTGGTTTTTTTTTGTTTTTTTTTGGGTTTTTTTTTTTTGGTTATTTTTTAAATAACCAAATTTTCTTAGTTCCTTGCTTAGCAGAAAAGAGTGTGTCTTGAGGAGAAAGGAAGGCATGTGTTATGTACTCACTGAGGGTAGAAGGAGAGGGTTTTTCCCTTAGAAGAGCAACAGCCTTGGGATAGCCTCTTGCCCTTTGGGTTACTGTTCAGATTTGGGTAGAGTTGAGGGCAAAATATGTAGGTAAGGATGGAGAGTCTGTGAGAGTATGGAGTACAGGGAACAGAAGAGGGATGTATGTTAACAACATACAAAAAAAACATACAACGAAACCTTTCACTAATGGTCTAAAGCAGTCCCCACTAACCCATCTGTGATGTTTCAGCATCTTGTCTCTCCTTTCAGTTGCTGTCATCCTCAAACTGTGGTCCACATGTGGCTGAAGACATACAAGGCTATTGTGAATGATACTTTCCTTTAAGGTTTGAAAAGGTACATCATGACCTGCGAATGTTTTAGGAATTGTTCAGTTTGTTTGCCTAAAGATGTATTTGCCTTTCCTTTCCCTGGCAGCAATGCTCTGATTGTTTATGGAGCTGGGGATCTGTTCAGCTTCCCTGGAATCAGGATCACAATCAAGAATCAGGTCCTTGCCATACTCTGAAAAGCTCTGCCTTTACTATGTACCAGTGCTAAATAATGCTGCAGGCACTATGACTTCTTCTTGGTAATGGCAAGCAGGAGCAAACACATTTTATTCCACAACTCTGCAGGCTCCCAGGAGCAGCCATCACTCATCAGACATCCACAACAGCTTTCCTTCCTGCTAGGCTCTATTCCAAGAAATGACAGCAAAGCCCTAGCCCTTAAAACCTTTGAATTTCAGGGGAAGTTGATACTAACCTCTATACCTATTATGAGCTAGACAGGAGTTCTGACCCTTGAGAAAAGCCAGATTACGAAGCAGAATATATCAGAAGACAGGGCTATAGCCCATCTTTTGCTCCGTGGATATTTTCTATCTGCCTGGCAAGAGAGGGAGAGAGAAATGTTCTGAGATCTGAGTATCACTCCTATCACCAACTTGTGCTGCTGCTAGATTTGGAAGTAAGGATAACACATGGATGGAAGAAATCATGTAAGCTGAAGGAAGCAACAGAAGTCAGTGGGGACTTAGTGGCATTCTTGGAGGAGGTATTGGCTGCTGCTTCCCTGACAGCGAGCTGGTAATTTGGCTGCTGGCCTCACTTCTATGACATTGTGTTTACAGAGGTTGCTATAGGAGTACAGCAAGTTCCTTTGAGCTACAATTGCTTCAGATCTGCCACTAACACGTGAGAAAGGCTGTGGTAATAGCTTCTCCGGCTGACATCTGTGGAGAATGGAAGAAGTCAGAAGGAGCGTTTTCTGCTTTGCATCTCAGAGTTGTTTCCAAGCACCATTCCACTGAAGGTGGGTGTCCCCCACCCCCTCACTCCCAGCTGTTCACTCCCTTCGTCTTTCTCCATGATTGGAAAGAAATATGGCCTAAGCAGCAACATAAAGGGCTCAGAGCATGGACCTCAACAGCAGTGGTGATATGACATGGAGGGAGAAATGTGCTGTGGTTCAGAGGCTGGAACAGGCAGCCGAGGCTGCATGGTACCACAGGAACTTTTGCAGCTCCTGTATTCAATACCATCTGTCTTATGAAACTGCAGGCTTAGCTGCTGATAGCCTCTGAACCCCGTTTTTCCTCTACATCATGTGTTATCTTCCCCTTTGCAGTTGGATAGAGAGTATTAAAGCCAGCTATAAAAGCTGGGGGGAGATGTAGAACTCACATATCAATGTTCCAGAATAACTGTCTTGCTCAGAGTCACCAGAGCTTTTCTTATACATTTATATGGCCATAGGGATTATCAGACACAACACACTTGGCATTGCTCCATTGGCTTTAACCAAAAGACCGATCTGGTTAAATATCTTCATAATTCACAAGGCCAAATGAAGTTGTTCCTGGCCTAGTGGTAGAAGTGGTTGATAAGAGGGCTCTCCATGATTGTGTACATAATCCTTGCTGATTGATGTTGATTTTCCGTGATCTTTCTCCAGGTTCAGTCAAGCTAAGTTGAATTTGCCATCCCTGTAACCTGCCTTCTGAGACAACCCCAAATACTGGGTTTGGTAAGTTAGAAAACCTACACAGCAGATTTGTGAGACTGCATTATTTCAAAGTCTGTTGTTTGGCTTTCTACTGTCTAAACCAGCCAGTCACTTTCTTTCAACAGAACAAGGGAAATAAGATCAGGCGAAGTGATGTTAACAAGTCATCTGAGATGAAGACTTTGGCTGAAGAGCCTTAACTGTCTTTGGCTTGCATATATCTAACAACCTTGTAGATTAAACCAGGATGAGCCTGTTTAACTCTTGAATGACAGACTTCTGAGAAAAGCTATGCTGAGGTTTCTGAGCCATCTTGGCATTTGGGTAGCCCACTTTAAAATATATTTGGAAACTAAAGCACACTTTTCACAAGGGCTGAAGATGTGCTTCAAAGCCCTGGCTGGTTTGCTAATGTGGTAACTTCTGTCTCCTCCAATTTCCCACAGAGTTTGATCTTGATACAGCGTTCTGCTTCACTTCCTGCTCTGGGGTACGGTGAGCATTTATCTCTGCTGTACAAGAGCTGCTGCTTCCCACACTGAAGATAGCTGCATGATCCTTACAAATAATACGTTTCAGGATGAAGTGTAGCTACCTCCACAGGACTGCATTATCTGACTATCTTCATCCACATCCAGGACATCCAAGACGTGGAACAATGTGGTTTGAAAGAGAATAAGAGTGGAAAAGTTGCAAAGGCTCATGCCTAATTCCCACTCTACTCCTGCAAGCTGCTCATTTTGGCTGTGTGGATGACTTTCAGAAACTCTGCTCGTGCTCTTAGGTGAGATACTTGTCCCTGCTGTAGGGATTTGTTTCTACGATTTCTGTATTTTCTCCCATTTCAAATGCCATCACAATCTCCTTGAGAGACTCATCTCATGAGAGAAATTTCCTCTGGAAGGCGATCCAGAAAGGGAGTCAGCAGTCAGATCTCTCCCGTGGCACTCTTCAAAGCAGGTGGATCAGCTCTTTCATGTGCCTGTAGAAAAACGTGTGACAGAATTTAAATAATAACAATAAAAATTTAAAAATCCACTGGCTACCACAGCTCGTGACGGGGGAGAGAAACTTTACACAAAAGCCTCTAGGGCATCAGGGGTTTAGTAAGCTCTACAAGAACAGGCTGAGAAGGAAGGAGGGATAAAGAGCTCAGTTTGCCAAGGAGGGATTTGTTACATACCTCTATCATTTCTTTCAAAGCTTTCTTTGCTCTACCTGGTGCAGGCATTGGACATGGGCCAGGTGGCCTTTGTGTCCCTGGATGCGAATCAGCCAGGAGCTGGGGGAAGCCAAAACTGCAATACAAGTAGAGCTGCCAGTGCATTAAGCTGAGCCACCAGTGTCAGCCCTGAGGACGAAGGTTATTCTTCTAGTGTCTGATGCCAACTGGCACAACCTCCCTCTTCTTCCTTCACACAAGTGTTGCCTGCTCCCCCCTTCCCCTCCATGTTATTTTGCCTTTGAAGTCACTTCATCAAGAAATTCTTCCTCTGTCGGGATTAATCTTCCGCCTGCCAGGCCATGAATAGCTGCCTTTTTGTGTGTGTGCAGCACGTTGCCAAAGAAAGGGAGCAGAAAGGAGCGGGTAAGCCTGGCAGAGGTAAATGGCACAAAGAATCACAAAGAAATCCTATCCATGCCTTTAACCCTAAAGCAACACAAGGTACTTAGGTACCTGCCCCTCCAATGCCCCGTCCCACACAGGGTTTTCTCTAACCTGGTTGAATTCCAAAAAGGTCTCCAAGCCATAATCCTATATGGCCAGATGCCTACAGAGGAATTTTCTCCTGACTAAATCCACATGGTGAGAGCAAATACCCAGGTTCCTGACACTTAAAGGAACCTGAATACATATTTCCTAGAAATAGAGACATGCCTGTACCAGGACCTTGGCTGTCCCAGGGGATGCCTTTCTCTGTCCTTTGTATGGAAGCTGGTCTACGGTTCCTAGACATCTCTGATGTTCATTGGGGTTCGGACTAGTGGTTATTGTCTAGGCAAATCTGTTTCCATGATGCTGAACTCTTTCCTATAAAGCTGGAACATCTGAACATGAATTTTGAGGAATATCTGGATCATCTGGATATCTGATTGCCCTACAACCGTGTAGGAGCTATGTAAGATACCCTCTTGAGTCACAGGGCAGCCCAGCCCTTAGATAGAGACCTTGACAAATGCCAAGCAGGCTGAGTTAAAATCTAATGATATGGAGCATCTCCTAGGACATGTGGATCCAAGATGCTTCATGAGAAGTAGGAGTTGAGCTAATACTTTTGATTCTTTCAGTGAGTCATCTACCACATGTCCTAGCACAAAGAGCCTTTCATGGCTGCCTATCCCAAGAAGGGCAAGACATTTTCTTGTTACCTGGTCAGATGCCAAATTTCCTCAAACAGGTCAGATCAAGTGCCTGTGTAAAACATTTCAAAGGTGAACTTGTCCAGAGAAAAGCAGGAACAGGATGCTCAGCAATCCTGAACCAGGCTAACTAAGGTGGATACATAAGAAGTTACATGATCAAAGTCTTTTTTCCCTGGATTTGCTGGTGTCTTGACTCTTGCTCTCTCTTGGCAAGCAGCGAGGTGTCTTTTAAAAAAGCCCAAAGGAGATTTCCAATCACAAAGTAACACACTCTGGTGGTTGGAACACTGGGCTGGGATGCAGGGAAATTAGCTCCTGTTCCTATTCAACCTGATAGTTTTGACTCTGAAAACCTGATATTGCTTTTATTTCCCATTTTTAACCTTTGCCCTCCTGATCCCTTGAGACATCTGGAAGAAGGACCTTGTCTGTATATATGTGTGGCCACTGGACTAGGAGAGCTGAACAATTTTTGGGTTTTTTGTTTGTTTGTTTGTTTTGAGGGTTGTTTGTTTGCTTGTTTTTTTCATAAACCTCTCAACGCTGTTTTAATATCAGTCCTGTCTTTTAGTAACCCTTACCTTTGAGGAGCAAGGGAAGCTCAAAGCACCCCAAGCAGGGGAGATAATTAAGCATTGGATGCTAAAAGGTCAGACTGATTCTCTTTCTCCTCTATCTCCCACAACGCCTACAGGAAGCCAGACTGCTTCACAGGAAACGCTACCCTGGAAATCTGCCTCCTATTCCATTTTACATTCCTGCAGCTCTAAATACAGCCAAACCAATTTCATTGTATTGTTAAGGATCTGATTCTAACACTGTTCCTCTGTAGTACAAAAATAAAGGCTCTGCCTCCACTTTTTCAGTTTCTTTGAGACACAAATAAGGAGTCTTTTTAATGGTGCTCTGGTGCTGCAAAATCAGGGTGGAGTAAAGGTTTGAATCATATCTGTGTGTACTCCCCAGGCTTCAGACTGGAGAGGGGGCAGATGCTAAGGACTCGTATGGGAAGTTGAACTGAGAAGCAGGCTTCATGGCTGAGTAATAAACTCATGAAAATTGGGGGGTTGTTAATGAAAATGTTGACAGACCTTTAACTTTAGTGGTGCTACTGGGCATCGCCATATGTAAAAAAGAAATCTTTCTGTACTTAAAAAATTTATTAGCTGCAATTTTATTTTATTTTTTTTGCTTTCCACATATAGAATATGTGCTAGGGAAACAAGAGCACTTTATGCCCTGTGAAACTAGAGCTTTTTTTTCTTTTTTCCCAGAGGATTTAAGGGTATTCTTTTTTAATACATGCTTTGTTTCTCAAGTTCTGGCATGTCTGAAAGTCCAACCCACTCCTGTAAAGTTCAGTGGGATTGTTGGCTAATTTCAGTGCAGCCTACAGCCAGACTGGAAAGTCACTTGCTGACGAAAGGCACACACCTGAACGAGTGGCTCAGACAGAAGGGGAAAGCCTTGTTTCTTTCTCTTTGAAACACAGCTTACTCTATTCCTCCCATGAGCTTGTGTGTTTTCCCAAATTAGATCAAATCCTGCCAGCAAAAATGACAAAGGAGATGACTGACTTTTACCCAATTACAAACTGAGAAATTTGCCTCAGGGTCTCAGAAACACACAGTTCCCTAGGACTGACTCCCTAATATTTCCTCTTGTTTCTGTTGACCCTGCTCTGCCTCCATAGCTCTCCGGTGGTCCATGACACCATAACCAGTGGTTTGGAGCAGAGACCCAACCGTGTGCTCTCCTGCCTAGGGATGTAACACCACCCTCTCCAACAGCTTCCTCCTACGAACACATCTACTTTGCTAATTACTCTGGAGTTGGAAGTTCACTGGGTGAATTACCTTCATCTTTTGGAAAGGGGCACCATCCTCTCCATGCTGCTCCCTCAGCCCTCAGAAGCTGACAGCCTTTGCCAGCCAACAGTTTTCCCTTGATGTTCTCTTTGTGGAGAAGGAAAAAAGCACCAGGAGGTGTTTCTGCATGCTCCTTACTCACCAACAGCTTCTTGGTCACTGCTGGTTATGGCCAGCAAATGATGATGCCTGGGAAAACCAGCACCACCCCTCTAAGACCTCTCCTCCTGCACAAACCAGGCTGAACTTTTCTCTCCTTCCATGGCTGTGCCCATGGAGGGGCTTAGGGATGCAGGGCTGCCTCCCCAGGGTGAAGAAAGCCAACCTTGTCTCTGACCAGTGTCAACAAGCACCAGAGAGGAAAATAGCTCCTCACACTATGAAGAGGACCCCAGGCATGGTATCTTACCCCTGCTCACCATGAAGCCTTTCGGCTTGTGGGCAGGAACACAGAGCAAAGCCAGGAGGTCATCAACAGCTTGTTCAGTGCAACTTCTTGCTTCAGACTCCAAGAAGCATCTGAAACACAGCAAGGCACAGGCTTACTCAGGTCACTGTATGGAACAAATCAGCCTGAAGCAACACAGACCATGTTGAAGATCTGCAAGTCATTACCCATAATGATTATTCAGAAAGGCAGCTGGCATCAAACCCCTCTTCCCTCTCCTCCAGTCCAAATCTCTCCCCCTCCCTTTTTCTTTCACTCACTGGTGCTTCCAAGTGACAGAGTATCTGAGGATTGTTTCCCTCCGGTTGTGAGTCATCAGAAATCAGCTCAGGAGCAAGGCATGGCGGGGCCACAATGAAAGACTAGCAGGAGACAGGGAGCAGAGAGAGCTGGTCATGTTCAGTTGTGCCCGTCTTCCTCCTCATGGAAGCTTGCATCTTGTTGGGGTGGCAAAGCACAGAGACAAACACATGGGGAGACGAGCTGTGAATGTATCTCTGTTCTGTCTTGCTGACACAACTAAGACACAAGGGGAGCACTAAAATAATTTGCCTTCACTGAAGAAGGCAATGGATGGTGTGATGTCCAACATCTAGCAGTTACCTTCTGGCTTGAAAATGCTGTAGACCTCTCCCTCTCCTTTCCCCAGGTGGGAAACATTCACTTGCTGATGCCTGCACACCCCTTACCACCTGCCATCCTCCCTCCCCTCCCCCCAGTCTTTTCTTGCATTTGCAATAGAAAATATATTCCTTTTCTTTACCATTACAGCAGGAACAGAGATTAATCCATTTGGTAACCTTTACTTCTCCTATTGTAGTCCCATTTACACAAAGATATGCAAGAGGAAAAGCAGCACAGACCCTGGGGGAGTAGGAACTTTGGCTGAGGGTGATGCAGAGTGCAGAAAAGCCTGCAGAAACATTTGACTGTACCTTTGGGAGAATGAAGAACTCTGGGGCTTGTTAGAGCTGTAACTGTCTAATTTAGAAGAGCAGGTTAGGATGCATATTTTATGAGGGTTTTTCCACAGGGCTGTTAACATTTAGCAAACAAAAGATATCCATGATTCTTTTTCCTTCTCACATGGAGCAAATGAGTTAACAGAAGTAAAAGAAGAATTAAAAAGGGCTGCTCCCAGCACTGACTATGGCTGTTGCCTTTAACAGATACCTGTAGGATGAAGTGGGTCTAGAGTAGAGCTAGCAAACTGATTCATATGTGTTTTCTGCTCCAGAGTCCTTGGGTAAATACCACTGATCCCAGTCCTAGGACTTAGCTGTCTAAAAACCTTTGACAACCTATGGCTGTGTTCCCTTTCTCTAAAAAGGTGAAGGAAATCTACCATCCATCTCCTGATCGAGTTAGACAGTAACTGCTGGGCTGTGGTCAGCTAGTCATGACCTGACTCCAGGTACTTCCCCAGGTGCTCATCCTGCAGAGGAGGCGTGAGACTGTGTTTCAGGGAAGGCCCTGATCACAACAAGAGAGGGAGCAGACAGCTGTGTCCACAACAGCTGCAACCTGCCTGCAGGGTTGTGGGGCAGGGGATTAACACCAGTGGGCATGCAAACAGGTGCTGCCTCATCTCCTGCTGCGTTGAATCGGTCCTTCTGTAGCACATCACATCATCCTTGTGGTAGGTCAGTTGGGAAAAGAAATGCTTCCTTTCCACAAGAAGGTGTGCTGCTCCAGACCAGGAGGCCTTGGGCACCTTGCCCCATCCTGCCAACTCCAGCAGCCTACACAGGTGTCCTGAAATTAGCCCAAACCTTTGAATAAGTTGGTCCACCCTGGGCCTGTGCCTGCTGCATTGTTAATGAGTGACTGAGCATGGCATGTTCTGTCTCGCTCCTGGCTGCTCAGCTGCCTTGCACAGAGCCTGCAGACAGCCTACTTAGGCTTTTTTTTTGTAACATATACTCCAGAGGATGCTCTCCACCAGCCTCTGCTGAGATGAGTGTCCAACTTCAGTTTACAACGTACAGATCACGAAAAATCCAGGTAGACATATCCCTGGAGATTGTTTCTTTTGCATATGTGCAAGCACCCCCCCAACACATACACTTCTTATGTAGACACAAAGATGTGCATATAACACAATACAGTGCCATAAAAATAATACTAATGCTCCAGGTGAGGCACATCACCAGCTCCGTCACTGACACTCAAGCCTTGCCTTTGCTAAGCCATGTCATGCAAGGCCCATCACCAGGAGAACATGCCCATTGCTGTAGTACGCAGACATTTACAAGACTAAATAGGAGCCAAATGCACTAGAACTCTAAGAGGCTGAATGTTGTTTTGTTCCTAGCCCTTTCTCCACATTTTGCCTTCTTGTTCAGAGGTTCATATCTAGCAAGAGCTGCGAAACCTGTTCTTGCAGTCTTCTCTAGAGAACCACATCAAAGCACAACAGTAAGATGATGACCAGATATACTGGTGCAACCCTAATCCTTTCCAATCTCTAGGCTTTCCCTCCCTCCTACTAAATCTGACTACAGCTCTCTGCTACAGGGACAATACAGTTTACACCTAATTTAATCCTATTTCGGAAATCTATTACTACTGGTTCTAAAACATGCATTGGGGACCTAACACAGATCACACGCAGCATAGAACCTTTTGATTCAGTACCAGGAAAGACATGATGCAGAGTTCAGGTCTAAAACAAGACAAGTCCCTCTTTTGATTGTACTCTCTGTTCTTGGAGTGCACTTTATATTTCAGCAGGGCTCTCACATCTGTCTGTGCTGGCCTCTGCCTTGTTTTTCTTCTGGAAAAAGTGGAACATCCAGGCTCAATCCCTGTTCTGACATGATTCTGTGCAGCCATTTTCTGCCAGCAGCTCTCTTCTGATGCTGGAGGTCCAAGCCTGAGGTCCTTCCATGTCTGAGGGCAGAAGTGTCATCACAACACGTCATAACACCAGTGTCTGCCAGCTGCCACCCACTTCAACCAATCTCCCTGGTGCCTGTAGTTGAAAGCCACAATAGTGCTGGCTTGCCAGTTACTTGTCCCAGACTTGTTTGGAACTCTGTTACTGCATTAGAGATCAAAATTGTCCTGGAGTTTCCCTCATCTACAGCCACCTACTTGTGACACTTTCTGTGTCCAGTCTGGACAGAAAACTCAGCCCAGAAACATATTAGTTATGTTTTGGAGTACAATGGTGAGAGATCCTGGGCCCACATGACCCCTTACACTGGTCCCAACCGTGCTTCTATCTGTGCATGACCCCTCCTACTTCCTTGGAACTTTAGGAAACCAACAACAGGCAGGAAAGTTTTCTTGGCTTCTTCCTCAGGGAATCTGATACAACCTGGAGCAGGGTAGAAGGGGATACACAGGCGAAGCACTACCAGAAGCCATGCTGATGGTGATCTGCTCACACAAAGTGCAGATGAAGAGCAATCCACATCTCAGCCATCTGGCTGGCACACACTTCTACAGAAAACACAGAGATAGCCTTCAAGTCTTTGTGCTTGGATTGCACTTGTGGAAGGCATGCAGCTTTCTTCTGAATCCTGTGAAAGCTAACCATGGGAAAACACCATGAGTCTCAGGTTCAGACTCTCCCAAATATTGATTAGCCTGGTGATTGAGGGGCAGAGGGGAAAAGGACCAAATACACACTGTAGAAATGCACAAAGAAAGTCTCTGGGCAGTTGATTAATTTTATGGCTTTGAACGAAATACAAACCTCTTCATTTCTCAGCTGATCTATCTGTGAAGGGGGAATAAAAATGCTGAGTTAAGACTGATTATATTATTCAGTGGAAAAAGCAACTACATGTAGCAGGGAAAAGCAGTGTTTGTGCTAATATTTGCACTGATATTGGTACTGATAGTAGAATGTGTTACTTCATACTAATTGTCAGGAAGCTGAATGGCATATGTTAGAATAAATTAGAAGGCTTAGAAGGGAGTGTTTCAACAAGACCTAACACAGAATGCTAAACGACATACAATACCAATGTACTGAAGACAAAGGTGAGTGGCTCTGTTTATGTTGGAACACATTCAGCCTTTTCACGGTGATATACCAAGAATGAACTTGCTACTGTATTTCAGCTTCTGTTCCAGTAGTTTTCATAGGATGATATCCTTTTCATAGGATGATATCCTTTTATTGTTTGGCCTTGGGACATCATCATTATTGAAAATATTATTGAGTGATGTTTGTGAACAAGAAGGTGCATCAAGGTTTATTAAGGACAGACCTAACGGAGTGCTGAGCGCTTCTTCCTGGATCCAGTCCTGCTGAAACAACTCACTTCTGACTCACAAAATGTTTCATACACCATTGACAACTCACCCTCAGCTCCAGGTTTCCCTGTCATGATTTATCACTCTCCCTAATATTCTGTGGTCGAGTTTTCAAGGCTACTGATGCACAAACAGTATCTTCAGCCCTGAACTTCCCTGGAGTACAGTCTGCTGTTTACTTAGATATACAAAGAGATATAGCTATGTGTATGTTTATATACATGTGTATGTATATGTATAAATATGTATACATGCAGCATGTACTTTTCCAAAGCTCTCACACATTAGTTAATTAACTGTATGGCACAATTAATTAATTCATCGTTTGGAAATTCCAGTAGCATTAGATGAGTGATTCCAGCAGGAACTTAGCCAGACAGACAATTTCAGAAACATCTCTCCATGTCTTTGTCATTCTGGGAAAAAGGCTTTTTGCAAAGAAAACTTCTACGGAACAGATGTCTCATGTGAAATACTTGAAAATCCACCAAATCAGAGCTGATAGAAACAGATAGCTTCACTGAACATGGTGGGTGTTAGGTAACTCACAGGAGAAATAAATTGTGTGTGACATTGCTTGTGGTTATTGCTTTGGATTGTTGCTATTTCCCTTGTTTATACGATTTGCTTTTTAATTAAGCTTAGGCATTTGCACTATACTGCGCTGTGCTGGATACAAGATAGAGCACATGTCCTTCTACTTCATCACACTAACATAAGCCTCACAGACCATCACAAACTTCCTTACTGTTCTGTGATCAAACAGCACAAGGTGACACTCACTGTAAGCAGCTCCGCACAAGTTCCTGTGACTGAAAAAGGGAGCAGGGCATGGCATGTGCCTCTGAAACTGGGACTGTGCAGGATTTAGGGGAGAAGAAGGGAGGGATTCTCTTTAAGGAGCATCTTTCTGTGAAGAAAAGAAAAAAGGCAGGTCTGCATCTCAAGACTGACATTTTATTGACTTTCTCTTAATTAGCATTTTTCTGGGAAATGTTAACAATCTAATCTCTACATTTTCAGTCTGAAATGAACTTTTATAACTTCTGAATACCAAAATAGAGGGAAAATGTTTCAATTTTTTTGAAAACAACAATTTCAAGCTGTCTAAAAATCTAAAATTGATGAAGAGAAAAAAGAGAGACAAAAAGAAAATCAGAACTTTTGTTTCCATGTTAAACTGGTATGAAGTTGTGGGATTTCCTTTTTTTGTTTTGAATTCCAAATTTGAAATTAATTCGAAAGTCATGTTCCTGTCACATTCCCCTTTTTATACCCAATTTATTCACCCATGCTAGACTGGTTTCAACAACAAGAACAGATACAATTTAGGTGGAGAATCAATGTTATTAACTTTTACTTTGGTAGTATTCAAGAAGTAGTTCTGCTTTTAGGGAACATTTGTCGTAATAGAAACATCCCACAAAGACACCAAGCAGACAACAAGCAGCGAACCGTCTTAGACAGGGAAATCAGTGTCATAACAGTGATACTTTTTTGCCTGAACTACGTGTTAATTTCTGATCTTCGATCTAGTAACTGTTAATCTTATAAGTAGGGGTACCTTAAATACCTGTAGGTACAAACAGTTGTAGGCATCTACATATAGACTTTAAGCGTCAATGTCTGAACTTGCAAATTGGTCTCTCTGAAGGAGAAAATTCAGAAAGACAACCAAGGGTTTGTTGATGGCTCTTTCTCTAGGCAATCCTTAATGCCACAAGCTGCTAACATATATATTACACGTGTGCATTTCCTCTCCTTAATACCTGCGCTGGTCTCCATTAACCTCTTTTCAGAGTTCCTCCATGAAGTCCTCTTTACTCCTACACTGTAGATGGAGTCCTGAAGGACAGAGAAAACATCCTCACAAAGGAGGAAGCTGAGCATATCACACACCTATCACCAAGTAACTTCTGAGCAACCTGGAGGTGAGTTTTCTTGGGAAAAGGATACCCACTTAGATTAACCCCTTCTAGAGGGATTCAGTATAGAAATGTTCTTGATCCACCCGGTTACTAAGGGAATTATTGAGGAAATGGGCAGAGGCAGGTTCTGCAATTGTGCCATGCTGCAGGAACACAGTATTTCCTTCTGCTCTGAAAAATAACATAAACGGGATGGCCAGGGAGTTTTCCTAGCCAGGATTTTGCTCAACAAGATGTTTCCAAATGGAAAACAAGCACATCCACTGGGTAGCAGTAGGTATCATGGAGGTTTCCACTGCCAGTCCCTTGCCAAAACCACATTAAATGTCCTTTGCCTTAGTAGATGGTGGCATGCGAACAACACTTTAGAGACTCTAAATTGCACAAAATATTCTGGAATTCCCTTTCGCCATGGCACAGCAGGAGGGAAGGCACTAAACAGGTAAAGATCTTCACAAATACTCCTCAAAGGTCTGAGACATCTCCAGGACAGCAGGGCTATTTTTTGCCAGTTTACCAGGGATGAGGATTAGGAATAACTAGGTCGGGGGATTTTGCTGTTGCCAAAGAGCCTGGCCAGAGAAACTGGGAAATGCACCAATTTAATGATGGCTCTAGGGGCTGCCAGAGGGTAAGTACAGAAAACATTAATACTGCTCAAGGCCTCCTCTTTACAGAAGACTTGAGCTAGCAAAAACAGCTGCCAAGGTCCTGAATGAGCTGATGAGCCTGCTGCTGGCCACATACATTAAGTGAAAACTGCTGGGATACTCAACACGAAATTCCATGATTTGTTTTTTCTTTCTGGGACATCCAGCCAAACCACTGAAGGTGCGAATTGTCCTTATATTATTAACATGTCTGCCAGTTCCAGAAGGATCTGCAAAAAAATCGTAGTTCTCCTCCTTGACTACTCGTGAACTATGCCCACAGAGTAGTTCTTCTATGGTTCTGCAGGAGGACACATTGCTTCTTCTAGATCATATGCATATGATTTTGTCCACTTTCCTTGTACTCTTTGCTTAGGGAGGGACCCTCAATGAATTCTAGATGAATAGTTTTGTTTTGTTTTATTTTACCGAAGTGGTTTCCATTGGGCATTGAAAGCCAAGCTGGTAGATTTTTCTTTTATTATCAGCCTTTGGAATGTATCTCTCTCATTGTTTCAGCTCTCCTCCTTCATACTCAGCAGCGAAATGTGTAAAATGCACATTCTTTTAGAACTGTTTTAAGCCTCTCACGTCATGCAAGACCTTAGAGAAAAAGGGAAGAATGCTCCACTCTCTCTTAATTATTTACAATTTTTACTATTAATTACTCCATACAGAGACATGCAGTCTTTGCCTTTTATAGTCATTTTCAGTTGAAGAGCGGGAAACAGGAATTTAGAGCAGGTACAGATTGTAGAATCAAGACCTCAAGACATTGGACATCACTCTCCTGACTGCAGTGCTAGGAAGCAGTAATAAGCATCCATATCTAAATTAAAGAGCGGTTTAGAAAATTAAAGCTCTGAACTCTTCTGTGCCAATATTTGTTTCACAGAGGAAGCTATTCAGCTATTACACACCTGATTCAGACATTCCAGTTTGATGTCTAATGTTTAATGGCCTGAACGCTGGTCTATGCATCTGAGAGTTGAGTGCTTTAAGTATGTGTTGTTTTTGTTGACTGCACTTCGGTATGCAGGTACCTCTCTCTTCTCAAAACTAAATTCTTAATGGTTTCTTCCAGTGAGTTTCTGTAAGGAAAATTAATTTATTTCAGAGCTCATTAGTCCAGCCTGGAGGCATTTGGCCACCTGGGTCATAGACTTGGGACTCTCTCCTCTGAACACATGGATCTGCCTGTCTTCACAACAGGAGGAATAACTGTGCTTCCCAGAACCGGACTTGCCTTTGCTAGTTACAACCAAAGAGAAGAATGAAATAGCTTTTAAAAATATAACTAATATTAATGGAAAATAAATAGATGCATATGTTCCCTGTGGCCCACGATGGCCTTTTCTGAGAATGCTTGATCATACTTAACTGCGACAAGCAATGGGTGGTTTTCCTGTGAGCCATCACCTCAGGCTGGAAGCTGGGAAGGAAAGAAGAGGAGCCAGATGTCCTGAGCAGAGGGCTGAGCACCAACAAGGTCAGAGCCCATCCTTAGTAAAGCCTGTAATATAAGCGACCTCTCGGTGCAGTCCCATACATCTCAGACCCTGTCCAACTATCTGCATCTTAATCCAACAGTTTGTGTGGAGCTGGCTCTACCCCTGCCACCCATCTGAGCTGAACTGGAATGGGGCCACCAGCAGCGTCTGGTTTTGATTAACCTACTCATTCATGCAGCGTCAACCAACTTAATTTTTTTATTATTGCTGTGAGAGAGAGAAATTAAAGAAGGAGTTGCCTGGCATGGTGTGGCCTGCAGCTGTTTCATCTGAATTTCAGAGAGCGGGAGCGGAAGTATGTAGAGGCTTGGTTAAAATGGAAAATGTTAAGGGGGGATTGGGTACATAAAACACAGCTGCTACTGGGCCAGAAGTCTGGATTGAAACACCCTCTCAGAAGCTTGGAAATAACATGTACATTGATTGATGTTTGTCCTTTTTCTTTTAGCCAAACCCCATTTCCAGCTGCTGGGATGTTTTGACAGAGCCTGAAACTCAACTTTTCTTTCTGTCTTCTGTTTCCTCCCATCTTCAGTCTGCTTTCTTCTTGACACAAACAAAACCTACCGACAACCCAACAAGATCTCAGCCTCTTATCCTTGATCTCCTCATACTGAGGCCTTGTACACGGGAGAAAAAAAATGCTGTTCTGCACAGTATTTCTCCCTGCACTGAAAAGGACCGACTCTTATTCAGAGTACCTTGGGCTTGATGTTGCCCCACCATAAAGAACTGAATGTCTAATGTCATTGTAAAATTAGAGTCATTTTTGTGTCTTCTGGTTTATGCTGATATCCATCTAGCTTGTAGCAGCCAGTGGTGCCCACTACACAAAGGACTTTTGCAAGAAGACTGATGCAGCTCCTCAGAAGACTTCGTAATGTCGATTGAGCTGGCCCCAGACCCCAGGTTTGGTGAGTGGTGTAATCTGTCATTTCCAACTTCAACCTGGAAAATTGCTTTCAGGGCTATTACTTTGGCATCTTTTATGTGCTTGAAATTCCAGAATGATGAAAATAAAGAAAAGAAATAAACAGATATGTATATCAAAAGAAAAAAAAAAATTATAAAAAAGAGACAGAAAGAGAGAAGAAAAAAAATCTGACAAAAAAGCAACATTATGATTCTTTCATTGGGCCTTGTTTCCTAAGTAATTGCAAGAAATGAAAAAGGGCCAGTTTCCCAGGTGAATGTTGCAGAAGTGTACATGGACTTTATTAGTTTCCCAGAGGTTTAAACACAGCTTGACATTTCACATTTCACTGAACATTACACTCATACAATGGGTTGGGTAGTATATTTTTGAGCCAAAAGTTCTCAAACAAGGGCGTCTAACTCTCTGAAGTCAAATCCCTGTTTGGGCACCTAAAATTTCTGAACACCCACAGCTTTTTCTGATTTTGATTAGATTTGTTTGTGCTCAGCACTTCTGAGAAATCCCTCTGATTTTATTTAGGTGCCTCTTGGCAGATATGTCTACACTTCAAAGAAAAAAAAAGGAGAGAGGAAGAAAATGGAAAATAAGCAGTATTCTTAACTTGAGATGACTTATAACAGAGGTTCAAATTCAACTTTAGGATCCATTATTGGCCTAACCCAAACCATTCTGGATTGTTTTGGCTCCACTAGTGCTCTAAACAATGTTGACTAACTTAGGCTAGCTATGCCAAATTAAGGACATTTCCAAAACGTATTTTTAGCATAGATTTACTCTGTTGATTTCTGTGTGTTACCTTAAGGACCGCAGCTGGAATATTTTGCCCCAGGACCTTACTCATTGTGTTCCAAGAAGATATACGACAAAGAATGGGGAACATTGTTCTCTCAAATAATTTCTTCTGCCAGTATCCAAGACCAATTCCAAGCACAATCTACATACAGGATGGCAGGTAGCAGGTAGAACCAGACCAGAAACCCCTTATAGAAGGGCTCATACTCTGCCTTTTGGTACCTGCATGAAGAACAGCAGACAACAAATTCGATTTAATGTGGTCCGAGGATTATATCCAACAGCAGCTCTATAGAAGAGAGGCCAGATCAAGATTAGAAAAAACATCAGGAAGTTATCCGGTGCCCAGCAAGGGGCGTCCCAAGGAGCAAAGCTGCTGGGGCAGGTCATCGTGGGTCATGAATGAGATAAGAGATCCTTCCTCCTTCCAGTTCCTATGTCTCAGTTCTTCATATGTCCTGACATTTTCATTCAATCCCTATTCTCCCTCTGGGCAAATTTCCACTGGTTTTGCCAGAGGAAGTACTGAGTAACAGCTGAGTCAGGTTCTGAAGACTTCAGTGTGCAATCTTATACATGGTGTACTGCAGAAATATTCTTCACTGACTGATGGGCTTGGGAGCAAGGGAAAGGAAAACCCCAGCTGCAGGTGCACCCTCTTTGCCCCAAAACCAAAGGACTGAAGAACATTTTAATCTCTCATAATATTTAGTTTAATTCTCTTAAAGGGGGAGGGGGAAATCTGAGCATCAGATTATGTAACTTTAAAAAATGTGTTTCTACTTAAAAGCTAATCAACATCTCCCACATCAGACAGTAAACGTGGTGCTGTTGAGCAGGATTATTCCTGATCTCTGCTTTGTCTCAGCTGCGGATTAAAAAGTGTAATGTTATCCTGTTTAATATTTTAACCGTATGGGCTGCAATTTCATGGGCAATTATATGACAAGGGAAGTGCTCAGCAAGCCAATCACAACCCAGAAGATCATTATTTCCCTAAAAGCTACACTGAAATATTTGCCAATGGTAACAGTGGTCTGTCTCATCGTCTCTCTGTTCCACAAACTTTTTTTTATATTTTATTTTATTTTTAATTTATTTGTTTACATCCTCACATCCTTACTAAGCCACTTCTTTTTTTTTTTTTTTTTTTTTNTTTTTTTTCCTTTTCTTTTTTTTCCTTTCAAACCCAGCAGTGCAGGGAAAACCAGAACTGGGACTTGTACCTGCAGTGTGGGTGCTCAGCGCCAGCTGCCCAGCCCCACAGCCCTAGCCAGTGGTCTCTAACTGAGCTGACTAACAGACTGCTTTTTTCCTGGTTGGTGTATCTTATACTCACACAGCGATGAGGGTGAACACTGAGGAAAACCTAGGGTGAATATTTAGCCTGGTGTCAAGAAACAGTGTTGTACAAGGTGTATGGATGGGTTTTCTCAGCCTCTCGCACAGCATGGAACAAAATATTATAGAATATTTCAGTTGGAATGCACCTACAACAATCATCTGGTCCACCTGCCTGACCAATCCAGGACAGCGACCAAGTCAGGGTAGTTCCCAGTCCAATCCCAGAGGACACTGCAAAGCCAAAGTCTGTCCTGTGATGAACTTCTCTCCAGCCTCAGATTGAACCTTCTGTGTCTCTATCAGCGGTCTGCTCTGAGCAACTTTGGTATATGTTACAAAGCTGGCCTCACTTAGCGTTGGTGTCAAGATGGAACACTGCTAAACTCTGCATTGAGGCTTTTTTTTCCAGTGTGGTGGCTTGATTCTTTGTACCCACACTTTCACTGTAGTTGTAATGTTTCCTGTCATACCTCACAGCAAAGTGTTGCTGTGCAGTCTTCAAATGACTTGTAGCTCATCCCACTCATCATGACATTTCACCTGTGATGGTATATCTAACGGATAGATATAACTGGTTATTAAAATATTTTGCAATGAATTACACAGAAGTTGGAGTTATACAAGGACTAAAATCTGACATCTTCACTCAGACAAAAAGCACATGCAAGCCAATAGGAATTTGGCTTAAGAAAGGAATTCAGAATCTGACTCAACAGTAAATGATTCTAATAACACTAATATTGCGTTAATATAGTTAATGGAGAATACAGATTGAATTACCTTTTGCTTTTAGAAAGAGTCAGAAGATCTGTGTAGGCAAATAGATTAAAAGTCTTCATCCTAAATGAGAAATATACTGGGCTACAGAGCACTCCTGTTTTTTGTATATATGCGTATTTGTGAAATTGAAGATAAGAAGTGTTTCAACCTCGTTCTGGCACCTGCAAACTCATAAGGCAATGCAGATAAAGTAGCATGTATGCTGGCTGAGTGTTTGAGTTGCTGGTGATTCACTGTGACCAAGGCCGGGAAAACTGAGTTGTGCCAAAAAAAGGGGAAAGATACAACGGTAGCGAGTGAAAAAAAATCAATTTCACATGTACCAAAGCAGACTGCTAATTAAGTCCCAGACTTGGTTGTCTAAGCTGGCTATTTCCTGATGTCCTGCTGTTTTAGAGATTTGATTGGATCTCTCTGTATTTTTTGATGTTACCAAATAAATGTAAACACAGTTGCATAAAGTATAATCTGTGATCATCAGCTCATAAGTTCCACAAGGCTATAGGAATCTATTTAATTCACTATAGAACACTAACAGTCTACAGATAATATTTTTTCCTTATTGTTTTTCTAAGCGCCATGTATGTAATTTCACATTTGGATGGATTTTAAAACAAAAGTGAATACAAACACAGCATGAATGTAGTTTATGTGACTTCCCCTCCTAATGAATGTGTTCTTAAGCAAATGCACATCATCCTCATCTGTAATTTGGAAATAGGCTAAGTACCTGTGAAATTAAAAATATCATCAGGTTCTTTTATCTGTTTAGTAATAGAAACTGGCTTTCTCTCCATGGACCAGTCAGAGGAAATGTGAGAGTTTCTAGAGACACTGTCAAGGTGATGGCATTTTAATTAGGTTATAACTAAAAACAAAACTGTGCAGAGGTCTTAGTGACTAGACTCTAAGCCTGACCTACCCTTAAGCTCCTCAAAGGGGAAGCTGGGCTTCTCTGGGTCCAGAGACAGAATTCAACGAGGGTCCACAAGAAATGGCTCTGCTCCTAGGGGCGAAGCACAATGGAACACTGCTCAAGTTTCTGCGCAGCACGTGTTCCCACTCAGTGAGGTGTGGGGACTTTCACACCACGTTTGCCACATCTCATGGGCAAAATTTTGGAGATGGGTGACCAGTCCTCTGGTACACAGCGTGTAAGTAGTCCAATGGTTACTGCCCAGAGCTGGTCCCAAATCCTTGTCTTCTCACCAAAATTACATAAGTGCTAGGAAGAAAAGACTGGCCAGCAAAAACAGAAGCCATCTGCACAAAGGGGACCTGTCATGTATAGCTTGGCAGTTATTTTTCTGATGGTAACAGAAAACTGAAGTTAAAGAATGAGGAAACACATTTCCTCTCATTAGTTTAGAATTAGAACTTTCTATTCGTGTCTCAGGCTATTGGAGAGAATCTCACGCACTTTTAGGGACTTTTTAACTACACAGATGCTTTTGCAAATGAGGATTTTCAGGAAAAGGAAGGTTAAATCAAACCAACCAACTCTATCTCCGGCGTTACTAGGAAAGGGAGGTGCTGAAGTCTGCTGGAATAGCTAAGTATCCTGTGAGCTGGAAATCGTACCAGCTTCCAGTCTTCACATCTTCAGGTTCTTGGCAACATGGGATCCATGACAATTAACTGATAATTATGAGGAACTCACCACAAAATGTTGCCTTGCAAGAGCAGGCAGAACATGCTGATTTTTTTAGTTTGCATAAATTTGCCTAGTGAGTCCCACATAGGTCTCACTCTGAAATGATGGCAATGCAGCTTTTATGCCTTTCTAGAACAGACAGAAGTTATAGATAAAATTCAGGAATCACTGCATACTGCAAGCCAGTTTAAAGGTAAAAGAAAAAATGGAACTCGAGAAAGACATGATAAATTTTCTTTCAATGTGTGGCAAGTTGTTATAAAGAGGTTGACGGTGAGTCTTTTACTACAGCAACTGATAAAAAGATGAGGGGGATAAAAATCCCAGTTTACAGCAAAGAAAATTTGTGTTGGAAATTAAGAGGAACATAACTGTAATGGGAACAAGAAGTATATAGTGTCTTTTTGTGGAAGCTTTTCGAGGCTTGACTGCTGTCTGTACAATATGTTCTGCGCATACATCTGCCTCATTGGAGGGTGGTAAAATTGTGTTTCTCTTGAGACCCCTTCCTGTTACACAATACTTCAACCTCTGGTATTTTACAGAAAATAAATAATTATCTTTGATTACGTGGGTATCTAAACTGAGGTCTTGATTTGGCCCAAAAATGCCAGACATAAAGCAGTAATTGTGAACATTAAGTCCAGAACAAAACCTCCCAGGAGTTTAGATTAATTCAGATATGAGGCTTTGATTCCACAGGTATTTTGGCTGGCTAGGAAATTAGGTCATTAACTATCATTATCATTTTAAAAGTTGTTTATGGAAGCTCCCTAGGTGCTTTCCAGGTATTCAGCAACTCCTGCACATTGCTTAGAAGAGCTGACATGCTAGGGTGCAAACTTCCCAAAGTCTGGGGAGGTCTGGCTCTGTGGATTTGACTATAGCCACGTTTTGAGTAACAACAATTTAAAAAATTGGAAATTAAGAATTATTACAGCCTCCCCATCTTAGTAACAGACTGGGAAAAGAAGCCAGGACTTGACTCCCCATTCTCCACAAGCCCATGACATTCCAGCTTTTTGGAGGGTTGACCAGGAAGGGGGCAAAGCCTTGCTAAGGCTTACCCCAGCAGCAGATGCATTTCAGCAAACATAAAAATTCAAAGAGAATGGAAAGACTCACACTGGGTATGAAACTCACAGATGTGAGAGCAAGCCTTGGTGTCAGGTAGAATTTACCTTACCTTTTACACACTTCCCATAATTGCTCTTACCGCATCAGATAATTACCTGGTCCTTCTGTGTTTCAGCTAGTTGTGGGCAGGGCTGCCAAAAGCTTGGAGGTTATCTTTGCTTATGCAACCAAGTATTAAAAGGCTTAGCCAAAGCTAATATCAGAGTCTAGAGACTTCTGTGCTGGCCTCTCCATCACCTTCCTTCGCAGGATCAAAAACCTTTTCTCTCCTCAGTCAAAGGTGGCCACTGACTTCGAGGAAATCCAGATATATCCTACCGTTATATTAGCCAATTATTTTCAAAACATGGTTGATTACAGTAGCAGCACTATTGCTAGGGATGGGCTTTACCTCTTCATCTGAGGCCTGTGTTTAACCTCCTCCAAGATGTAGACCCTGATTTTGATTTTATTTAAATCGATTACACAGTAGTGCCTCAGCAGCATTCACATCTATATCTGAACTCTGAAAGGGTTTAAAGCTGTTAATTTCTGGCTCACTCTAGAACACCAGCCACTGAATCATACAGTCTTTATTTTTTACCATCTCCATCTTCTTGGTTAACTGATAAAATATTCAAAATGGAAATCTACCAAACTTGCTGGCCTAAAATCATCTTTCAGGTGAGAATGCACCAGGCACTTATCTTCAGAAATGAACAGTTTTGGAACAGTTTAATAAGAAAAATGCAGTTGCCCAAGGATAGTGGGAGGTGAGCCAAAGTGAGCTGAGTTCAGATGGGAAAGAGAAATTATCAGCAGGGTACTAGAAGGGAGAGGCATGTCCAGATTTGTTCCTGGGCCTTCAGTCCTGCCATCCTTCCTGCTTGAAATTTGATATTGTAAAGTCCAAAAAATAGTTATAGAGCTGAAATTCCTCCCATTGCTGCAAATATCTCTTGCTTTCAAACTGTTGCAGGTTCTGCTTCTCAGTAACGCATTCCTCTTGTAGTAGCATGAATCCATAGAAATACATAGAAACCAGGCTGGATTCTTTAAAGCATTCAAATAATATTATCTGAAAATACTAGAGAAACAGTTAAAATATTTGTGAGGGTGGGTTTGTTTGTTGGGTTTCTTTCCCTCCCTGGACTACTTCTGTTTCCTTTTCAATGTCATCTTAAGCTTCTAGGTTCCCTTTGCCAATCATTTTCTTCAAAAATGAGCTGTCATTTCTAAGCCATCTCCTCAACGATCAGTGGTTTAGAACTGTTTGTTTTTCAAATGCCTTAATTGTATGGTCTACCCAGAAGTGATCAGCACCAAAAATTATATTTCAGAGCTAAATACAACCAGATGGAGAGAGAACAGCCAGCCATTGGAAAAAGCCTAGAAAACCTTTCTGAGCTCCCCAGGTGGTCTGGTTGATCACTGGTTAATTTCATAATGATTTCTCTTATAGATGGGTGAAAATAATCTAGGTTTATATTTATCTATCAGAAGAAAGAGCCAAGCTTTCAAAGACGACTCAGACATATAAATATCAGACAGGTTGTGGAACTGGTACAAATGCAGCTACTCCTGGCTTCAGGGAAACATAAAACCCTTTTCAGGAGCAAAGTTTTTCTTTGTTACACACTCACACTGGACTCTTGGTTTTCATTAGCACTCACTCATCCTGTTTGAATACAGAGGTTATTTGCACCTTGTTTTTGCTCTCAGGTGGATTGAATTACTTGCTTTTTTAACTCAGAGACAAATGGAACAGCATACAGTGTCATAAGAGATATTAATTATATTGGAGAGAGGCACTCTGTGCCATCTACTGTATTCACATAGACTTTATGGTGAAACATATACAGCCTGTCCAGCATCAGATTCATCCTCTGGGATCCTTTTGCTGGCCTGGGTGAGTTTGTTCTTTCCTCTCGAAGCCCTTCTGAAGGACCATTTACGTCTCACTTTACTCAAGTAGAGTTTTACTTTGTTGTCACAGCTTGCCTGTAAGGTCCTTGGACAATTCAACAATGTAATGGAGGGCAGGTGTACAAGGCAGTCCTGCCATCATCCAAAATCACCCATATTCTCTTGTGGTTAAGAGTGGGACTTGTCTTCCAGAAGACAGTGCTGACAGCAGGAAAAACCTTCATGATCTGATACCAGTTCCTTCTGCTCTGGAGAGTCAAAGGTATTCGTTCATTCTTGTGTCTTAGCATGGTTGCAGTCTGGGAAAGATATAAGCTTCAGGGCCTAACTTCTTAATCAGGAGCCCAAATAAAACACCCACTGTGTAAACACTCAGATTACAGCACAAGTAAGTGAAGTCAGGAGAGGGGATGAAGTGCAACACAAGAGTCATTGGGATTACAACTCCTTGCAGATGCTTGGTGATGAGTTCTGTCTGCAGCTGAGACCCTGTTGGCGACCAGAACAAGCTATCTCCATGCCCTGAACTTGGAGGAATCACACAGAAAACACAGTTCTTGAAAGCTCCCTGGGCTGGACCTCAAAGTGGGCTTTGTCAGAAGGCTTCAAAACTGTATCTGTTTCATAACTTGCTGAGACAAACTAAAATGAACTGCTGTCATTGAATTAATAGGCCGTAGAATTAAATGACAACTGCAAAGTGGTTTAAAGACAAGTAATTTTATTTATTCACTTGCTTGTAGAAAAGAATCCATGTCCAATAAGCACTGGAAGAGGAATGCAGGCTTTACAGATTTGCTTGGGAAGGGGATACAGAGAAATTTTTAAAATACTCCTCCTGCTATTCAGGCTGGTAAGATACTAGAAAGGCACAGGGCATGCACGGTTCTGAGCATGTTTACTTTGGTTTGCTACCCCTAGAGCTTCACAGCTGGTGTCAATGAGTCCTGGTGCAAGCAAGACCTAACTCAGACACTTGATTTTACATGTGTTGCCTAAGAGAAGACAGGCACCTTGTACTTCAAAAAAACAAAAATAAATAAATCAACTACAAAGAAGTTGCCTCAAGCAGGAGCCCTCTTCAAGGCTCGTGTTTAAAGGCACAAGTGAACAACTGCAGAAGTAAAATAGGCCCCCAAATACAGAGGCAACAACCCACAGTGTTTCTTAAAAGAAAGTGTCCTTCAGGAATCTCCACAGCTGTTGGACAAATTCTGATATCTTCACTTCAAAAGGAGGTTCTTGCCTGAACAGCAGCAGCTTGGTTACTGAGGGAGGAAAAGTCTAATGTATCTTCATGGATATGCTTGGCTAAGAAGTGCGTTTGGGGGAGATGAAAACAGGTGAGCAGAGGAATAGGGGAGGAGAGGGCTTAAAAAAAACCCCAAACCCTGTAGGACTCACTGGTTTAAGTGTAAAGAGGAGGCTGTGGAGTGAGTGGATAGGACTGGTCAGAGAATGAAGCAGAAGGGAACTTGGTGAGGCTGCTTGCTACAACCCTGCTTTGCAGGCAGAGGGGACACTTTTGCTCCTCACTGAAGGGTTAGAGGAACACAAGACAAGTTATGTACACTTGACAGGAGATATAAGTTACAAGATATGTATGACGGAAAAGAAGGAGGGAAGAAATTTGTTGACAAATTATCAATCCATTCAGCTTGAGAGCTAAAGTACTACCATGCTTTCCTAGGTATCAGAGACCACCACATTTCCTCTGCTATCTCTTTTATTGGTCTGTCAAGGCCCTTGTCTTCACTCTTGTCAATTTTTCATTGCTTTTTATGCCTCTGTGTGATATTAAGGAATAGGAGAATGTAGTAGCTACCTCCCTGACTGCTGCAAATTAATAGACGAGAGAGAAAATCTGTAGCCTAAAGGAGAGAGAATAGTCTTAATCAAGACTGCCCTGAGAGAAGTAATTGAAGGAGGTTGGTGCACAGCTGACATGAATCAAGGCTCTCCTAGGTCTCAAAAGGCTTGACAAATAGGACTAGGGAATAATTAGCTTTTTCTATTCCATCACCAAACAAAACATTGCTGGAAAAAGCATTTTGGTTTGGATTGATGTTTTTTGGTTGTGTTTTTCTGTTGGTTTGTTTGTGGTTTGTTGTTTGTTTGGTTGGTTGTTTGTTTGGTTTTTTTTTTTGAGAACAAAATCCAAAAATTAATCCTGGACCAAAGAAAAATATTAGGGTTTGTTTTGAAGCAATTCAACAGTTTTTAAATCTTCTGTTAAACTTTTATCTTAAAAAGATCAGCTTTAAAATAGAATATAATTTCAAAACAAGAAATAAAATAGATTTATTTGATGATGTCAAACCAAAATTTTCCATTACTTTAAAAAATATTTCCATTTCCTTTGGCCGAAACTATTATGTAAATGAGAATCAAGTTCACGGATAGCTTACATCTCTCCTACAAAACTTAAGCCTCAATTAAATGTTTTCTCTATCATAATTACATCATTCTGCTGAAGAAAGCAAGAGCAGTGGCATTATTTGCATACAAAGCTCATCACTATATTAACAGACACAACTATGCTTCTGATCAGCACTCCTTTCTGTATTAATATAACATCTATTGCATTGTTTCTTTCATTAAAATGTTCATAAATTACAGGGATTTCAAGATCACTTTCCAGCCAATCTTCCTGCCCTAATTCAGGCTCAATTCCAGCTGTTTTATCCCTACAGATGTTTCTCTAATTTGTTCTTAAAGACCTTCAGTAATCCTCCCAAGGGAACAACACTCCAAGCAATGCACTTGAGTGATTCACTACCTTCTGATTAGAAAACTGGTTTTGCACATTCTTATCTGGGATCCTCTCCTGTTGTTTAAGCCGTGGCTTTGGTCTGTCATGAGCACAAAGAAAGAGAGCATCCATTTATTTTCTGCAGCATTCTTTTATGTACCTATAGTCTAGGAAAAACAACATCTCTTCCTTCAGGTTCTGTTTTCAAGACTTCCAAACTTATCACTTGCCTCTGACCTTCCTCCAGTCAATCTGCATCTTGTTTGGCATCACAGGTCCAAAATTACCCACCCAGGAGACATTGGAAAAGCCTCCAGCTAAGTCTTTATCAGTGTTGAGCTGCAGGAAAGAATTACTGCACGTATTTTGCAGGCAACACTTATGTTTATACGTCCCCCTGCCGTTTGTCTTTTTTTGCAGTGTTATGACAGTGTTGACTCATGTTCAGACTGCGCTCCACTGCAGCCTCAGATCCCCGCTATCCAGAGAGCGTTACTCACCCCATTTTTGGGAAAATGATAATTGCTGCCTAGGAATGAAACTTCATACTCATTCCTACTGAAAAGCACCTTATTTTTTTCCAGATCATTTCTCCAATTTGTCCTAATCGTACTAAACTGTCCTCCTGCATTCCAGCATTTACAATTACTCCCAGCTTGGTGTCATCTGCAAACTTAATAACAAATCTCTGTATTCCATCATTCAGTCATTAAAGAAAATATTCAATAGCACAGGAAGCAGGAACAAATCCCTGCAGAACTTTACTCCTATATCCTTCCATTTTGTCAGTGAACCAATGATAACTACTCTGAGTACTATTTTCCCACATGTTCAATTATTTGCCCACTATGACTCTTTCGGAGGCACCCGTTTTCAGAAAATGGTTCTCTTATTTGAAGGTGTCTCCGAAATTATTTGTTTGTTCCCATGTAAGCACTTCACTTGAACAGGATCAGTTTATCAAGCATCTTAATTGCTACATCTCTACACTTTAAATCAAAGTCTTACTTCATTTTCAAGAGCATAAAATAACCTCAGAACATCTTGTGAGGGGCTGAGATACTGTTTCTGTTCTCAAACAAGTTAAAATTAGGCTGAGATTCAGTTTTTCACCTATTTTTCAACTTTTTCATTGCTTCCTTGCATAGCAGGAATGTTTGTGTGTGGGAGGATTGTCCTGTGCTTAAAAAAAAATATATATATATACATATACATACATATAGATAGATATATATATCAGTGAACACTCCTGCTAGTTCATTGCAGTTTTATCTGATCAAGCTATTGGATAAAACTGGGAAAATATTTGATTCCCACATCTCCTTCTCTAACGTATCCAGAAAACCTTCATTTGTAGCAGTGACTTATTCCATTAGGGTTTGTTGTACAGCTGTTTAATCAGCTCCCTTTTAGTGCAGAATTTGTTGGAATTACACAGGGTAACTTATTTCTGAAATTAGCGTGTTGGGCAAGATAAACTCCTTACAATGGTCCATTATCTTTCCACAGTGATATTTGCTAACCAAACTCGTGATCTCATCAGAGAATGAAATTATATTGGTTCTACACGGCCCATTTCTATTAAACTATGTCGACTGATGGTAAGTTGATGTGTTCTCTAATTTTTAATTATTTGACTCCTTGTTTTGTGTTTTTTTACTTTGTCCAAGGCTGGTGTCAAGCTAACTAACTTACCATTAGTTGAGTAATCTTACTTGGCCTTTTTGAATACTGGCACAAAAATTAGCTACTCTGATCTACCGGAATTTACTGGGTAGGCTATGATTTATTCTGAGCTAAAATAAGCTGACTAGAGATCTCTTTAGACAACCTTTTTAGGACTCTTTGGTGCAAGTTATCCAGGCCTACTGATTTAAAAATGTTTATCCCTCACTAAAACTGTTTAAAACCATTTTCAGTTACTAATGGCCTGGGACTCGCATTCACTATTATCATGTGATAGCAGTGCAACATCCAACTTATTTCTCAATGTAGAAATATATATTAAAAATGCTTCGTTTTTCCACATTGTTGCTAGCAAAAATTTTACTACTCTGATGTAGCCATTGGCCTCTATCACTGTGATAAATCATATGTGATGTTGTGAAAACTACGCAGGTCTCAATGCGCAGGAAAAAACAACAACAACAACAACAACCACAACCACAACAGTTTGTCGTTTTGGTCAATAAGTATAATTTATGTCTAGTGGATCACATTTTCTTATCTTTCCTCCATTGCTGCTTGTCCTTTCATTGTCCATCTAAATGGAGAGAGGTGCTGCATACACACAGTGTAAACACACACCACCTGTTTACACACCACCTGCCTAGAAGTGACTTTTCCAACTCAGAGCCAAGATGCAATAAGGAGGAGTAATACTGTGCTACGGTTGCCTGCAAGTGCATTTCATAAATAGATACACATGATCAGCAATATCTGAGATCCAGAGCATTTGTGGATACCGTGGTCACCGCAGAGACCAAATTTCTCCTCTCTTCTGCCAACCTGACCTCATAGAGACATGAAACTCCCTTGTGTCTTTCAACAGCTGAGCTGTTGGGACAAATGCCTTTGTGGACAGATATCTCTTTCCGTACTGCGAGATACAGATCGAAGCAGATCTTCTGCAGCAGACTGTTCTGTATCGATTTGCATTTTACTACTCGGATCGTTATAATCCAAACTTAAAGCCTTAGGCAAAAATAACAATGTGCTGAGGAGACCCAGAAAGCAAAGACACTAAATTGGCCTCCAGATATTAAGAACCTTGCAAGAACCTGGTGGTTGTCACAATTCAGTGCTGGAGACTAAGTAAAAAAAAAAAAAAAAGTCCCAAAAAACAGGCTAAGAAAGACCTACTGATGAATTTTCACAATCGGACTAGCTCATGTAAAATCAGTAGCATCTGCCCATGGCCTATGCATGGCATGGCAAACATGAAAGAGTTATGTGCAGAGCTTTGGTTAGTCCAGAATTGGAAAAATGCATGTCTGGACGGCATTGACTAGTTTGGAACATTTCTTATTCTTGGGAGATTCTTTACCCCCAGTTACTGTAACCCAGAATGCAAGCTATGCCTTAATCTCTTCGAAGTTACACTAGCTCACAAGACTTTCTAGGAATATGATGTTACTGAAAGCAGATCAGAATAAAGTGTTTCTTCTTCGTTCTGTGACCTTGAGTATCCACATTACTTTTTCATGCTCTGTGGGTAGTCCTCTATCTCAGGAGCAGCTCCAGGTGCTTTCTTAGGACAAAGTGCCAGGTGTTTCGTGCTGTCTGGGCACTATAGGCAAGGCTGGAGATTTAGTCCAAGAGCTGTTGTTCTCCACGGGGGAAGAAGGAGGTCTCTCTGTGTTTGGACTTCACATTAAAGCCAATGCTGAAGGCTCACCTGGCTTTGTTCAGCCAGCCGTGCTGTTTTTGCAGGTGCAGAGTACTGAACTCTGAAGGGTGGAAGGATAAACAGTCATGACTTTGAGCAGGGAAGCCACTGCCTCATAGAGATGGAAGGGTTAAACCAAGCAAATTCCCACGGGGAGGAGAGAAAGAAAAAGGAAACTATATGCAGTGCAAGTTTCTTTTGGTGTTTTATACATGAATAATGGGTCCCCCAGGGGTTAGCTTCTGGGTTCAGAGAAGGATGTTATCTCGTCTAGACATACGATCTGAACATCCCCAAAGAGCTGGCGCCTGAATCTCACAGGAGACAACATTTCCCCCACTGACTCCCATGGGATGCATCCAAAAGATTTCTATTTCAGAAGCACCTGCAGGTAGGTGAGAGGAGAAAGGGGAGGTGGGAACAAGAATTTAGACTAACTTCTATGGGTGTCATTGCTTTTTAATGAAAGTAATATCCAGCCTCCTGGCTCTCTGCATGGAGGGACTGTAAAGTTTTAGTAGCTTCACAGATGCCTAATAGGAAACATGACTAGGATGCCCTCTAGGGAGATAGGTGCCAGCTTCATATGAGATGAGCTCATGTTTTGAGTGAGCTTGGGACAAACTTTAAGTTACCTTCAGGCAGTTTGTGAGGTCAGGAAGACAGAACACAACCCTCCATGGATCAGGTAGGTCCTGGTGTTTCTCAGGACCACACTTACCCAGCAGATGGCAAAGCCAGGGTCTAGGAACCTCTGGGTGCGATTCCACACCTACACCGTTACCTAGGGAAGATCACTTCGTGCAGCACTCTGTGCTTCTAATTACTTACTTTTAAATACTAAAAAAACCTATAAACCAATTTATTTCAGAACTACTCATAACTACTATTCTTTTACTCCCTTTCTGCTCAGTCTAATTGAAAAAAAATGCACAGGAACAATTTTTCTATCAACTTCACAGTTGCATTTGAGAGGATGACATTTAAGAAACATACCAGCATGAATGGAAAAGACAACGCAATATTGCCCTTGCTTTCTTACAATAGTTTTCCTCCACCAGCTTGGTTCAATGGAAAGATTCTTTGGTACAGTGAGGATGGCGTTCAAGGAGTTCCCTTGTTCAGCCAGCCTTTGACATTGGCCTTGATCTCATTTTACCACTAGCATCCTGTATCTGTCCAGCTATACTCAGAAGATAATGAATCTGATTTTAGTGGATAACGTGTGCTCCTTTGTCACACCACCATCAAAGTTGTTCGCAGATACTTCGTTGTGCCATATGCAAAAGGCTGATTTGATATTTGAAGCAAAATTCTAATGAAACCAGCTAGGATCATGCAAGACATCTATTTATGTACATCTCTCTACACCATGTTTCACCTCAAACATTGCACATGGGTGAAATTGTTTAATGCTATGTGAAAAAATCAACAGAAGATGAAAGGGCAAAACAAGGTATGGAGTCTTCAACCACCACATCAAAGGTTGCCTTAGCATAGGTGAATACCAGAAACATGTCATTCATGGTTTGCTGAATAAAAGGAAATCTCAGCGGTTAGGTTTAGAGTACCCTGTGACTTTACAGATTTGAGCTTGTTGTCCTGTTGTATTTAGGTCAGTCAGGTAGAAGACAGTTACTCTCTCATTCTTTCTGTCTGCCTCAATTTCCTAAAATGGGTATAACAAAACTGTTGCCTGTTTTCTGTTTTGTTGCCAGAGACACAGGCCCTCAAAAAAGGCCAACAGAAAGATTGATAGGGCTATAAAAAAGCAATAAACTCAAGGGAAAGACATGGTGCAACAGCAAGTTAGAATACAATGAGTAAGTCTGACGAGTAAGGATCCAGGAAGGATACTATAGGGGTGTTAGCTGAGTAAGGGCATAAAGAATGAGAATGTTCTCAGATATGATGGAGAAATGGCAAAGTGCTTAGAGATTTCAGAGTGTCTTACTCCCTCTGAAATTAATACAACTTGGCTAGCTGAATACCTCCAAAAATCTGGGTCATCATGTCTATGATTCTGCATCCCCCTGCTGACTGAATCAGGCATTTTATCAACCATGTACATTTGCTGTGACAACTGCTTTTAGGCGAGAGAGAAAAAAAAAGTCAGCTCTGTATGATTGTATCCGAACATTAACCCCAAAGTCTTTTCTCAGCAATGAATCCAGCATCTGCATGCACATGACCTGGGATTTGTTACACATTTCTGTCCACCAATGATGCTGTGAAATGAATTTGTGGGCTCAGCACAGTTTCCAATGAGCAGATATCCCCATCAGAAGATGCACCATTAGGACTTAGTGACCTTAAATGCAGCTAGAAACTGACCTGAATTTTCTCCTTTTACTTTTTGCCACATTCTAGGTAACAATAAGTTGTTCAATCTCCATCAAAAATGCAAAGACATTAGTTCTTCAACAGTGTTTTCTCCTTTCAGTTGAAAACAACAATATTTAAACTATCCTGTAAAGTCTGCTCTCAGTCTTCTTGGTAATCAAAGCAGCTCTTTGGGGAGAAGTTTGTGCACAAAGTGGATTGTTGGGAAGCATTCTTCATAGCCTCTTGAAAGAGTTTAAGTTAGTTTTTGCTTTACAATAAACCCTTTTTCTTCTATCTCTAATGCGTATTATTCTCTACATCACCCTGCATATACATTTGTGACTCTTTGCTATTTGCTATTCGTTCCCAGTTCTGTTGACTTTTTTTTTTTTTTTTTTTTTTTTTTTTTTTTTTTTTTTTTTTTTTTTTTTTTTTTAACAGTTGTAGGCTGCCCTTACAGACATCATTTTTGATAACAGGGGTACAACAATTTCCCCCAGTCATACATCTTTCACCTTCATGAGACATATTCATGAAAATCAGATCATTATGCGTCTGAAAGATACGGACGCAAAAGGAAGGAGCATGTCTGCAACTTTGGCATGAAAGTTCATTCTGGCTCTATATGCCATTCACCTGACTATCAAAACCAGTCCCATGGGTGGTATGTAGTTACAAGTTTTTCTTCTTCTTTCCTCTACCCCCTCTAGGTTTCTAACCAATCACTGAAGTGTCTTTGTCTTTATCCAGTATATTTCCATTTTCTAGCAACATGGCTGGGGAGCAGAAAGATAGCAAGAAGAATATGCAAAAACTCCATGAGTTCCAGAGCCATAGAAAAACTTAGGAGGGCTCTTGAGAAAAAAAAAAAAAAAAAAAAAAAAANAAAAAAAAAAGAAAGAAAACCAACTATCGTTACCATTTACTTGTTTTTGCAGGACATCTCTCTCTGTTTTGATCCTTTTTTTTTTTTTTTTCTTCTTCCTTCTTTGCTAGATCAAGCAAAACATTTAATTGGAAGAAGATTCCTTCATACCATGGTTCTTGGAGATTTTACAGCACAAATGCAGGTAGGATTTAAGTAAAAGAAAAATTCACTGCGATGAGACTATTTTGCAGAAGTGGATTTTCTTAATCTGTTTATGGTTTACAAATGCAATCCCTGGAGAAGCTGTTTACTAAACCCATGGCCCCAGTCTAACTTTGGACTCTGCAAAGATATTGAATTTCCTGTCTTTGTTCCAAGACGGATTATTACTAAATGGCTATTTTACTTCTGCATTGCAGGATTATTTTCTAAATTTGCCAATTAGTGCTGTCATATAGTCCACAAAACCCAAAAGCTTAGTTGCTCTGTTGGAAAATGAATGTCTTTGTATTTTGCAAAGACATCTTTCCACATCTTCCATCTCCTCTTGGTTCTCTGGGTGTTTGTTTACATTTTAACTCTGTAAAAGGTCAAAATCTGGGCTGGATTGATTTATTTACTGAAAAAAAAATAAAATAACAACAAAACCAGAAACAACAAATGATTCTTCCTGGTGAGAGCAGTAACTAATGTCCTGGAGGTCAAGTTCAAAACAGATTTACTAGAAGACAGTGTAAGTAGCCATCTTGCTGTGCCAGCCCAGCCCAGCCCATGGGCGATCACACACATGTCAACCCCTGTGCAGTGTTGTCTCAGATCCGAGCCCATGTAACTCTGTCATCTCATGACAGCTTAGAAGCACCGTAGGGAAAATTTTACGCTGGAGTTTATGAAAGGAGGTCATGTCCCCAGCTGGCCCCATCCCAGAGAGGATTGTTTTTTTTTCCTGTGTGCAGGTCGTGCTGGAAAGGAGAGGCCAGGAAGGTAACCCTCTATCAGGTTAAACTAGTAGGAGGCAGGTTCAGAACAAAAAAGGAGGCTCCTCTCATAACAGATAACTCAGCTTTGGTGCCTCAGAACACCAAATTCAACTTGTGGTTGGACCAGCTCATGAGGGAGAAATCCATGGAAAGCCATTACCTAAGAATTCATCCATGTGGCTGGAAACTGTGAGAACAGTCAGAGGAAGAGACTGCTACAGGATTGCCTTATGTCTGTGCTCTTCTCCAGGCGTCCACTGGTGTCTAGTGTCAGGGAGAACTTCTGTGGATGGGGATGGTTGTATGGCCTGAGCAGAAATAGCTGTTACTATCTTCACAATTTATTCCTTTGAGTGACAGATCAAAACATCAACGGCAGCAATCCCAATTCGCCGAGGCACAAATTCCAATCAGTTTATACCCAGTCCAGCTGCATTTTAATGGCCCAAGAAGAAAGCTCCTTGTCTGGCATAGAAATTTGTCCTCAGGAGAGTTGACTTCTGTTCAGGAGGATGATTAAATGAATTGAAGTATTACAAATGCGCATGTCTGTGAGATGGTTTCCTGTGTACCCTTATCTACCACCAACTTTCTTTTCTTCAGAGGGCTCTTCGTGAAACAATCACTACAAAGGCATAAAACAAGGAGCATCCTAGGTTGGAAGCATAAATAAATAAATAAATAAATCTTCAAGAAATTAGGCAAGACAGAGCAGTTCTTTTTTTTTTCATGTTTTGCCAGAGCCACATTAGAGTTCAAGCCTTCTCCTCCCAACTACCCAGTCTTCTAAATCCTTATCCCTAAACACTGCAAAGGACACTGTCATAAAGCACAGAACAGCCACAACATTAACCAGCCACCACCTTCACTACTGATTCATGCAAACAGGATATGGAGTTATTACTAGAAAATAATTCAAACCCACGGAGGCTGAAGCAAGATTTAACTCCAAAACTGAAATGTCTCCAGCAGTCCAGGAAGTTTCAGTTTAGCAAACTGGTTCAGCCCCCTTATTAAAACAAGCCTGAACCTGAAAAGTGCTAATCTTGATTGAAATCTAAAGGTGACTTTTATTTTTACTTTTTTTTTTCCAACAGAGGCTGAATTTGGGTGCCCTGGCTCTGAATAGTGCTGCAGCTTCCTTTGCTTTAACAGGCAATTTGTCCTTTCCAAGGCAGGCTGGACATCTGCTCTCTAAGGGAGGGCTCCAGAGAGCTGGGTCACCGCATTTGTCACACAGCAGACCCGTGTTGCTCATGGTACTGGGGATGGATAGAATGTCTCAGTGAGAAGGAAATCAAGGCACCAGATCAAATAAAACAGTGGGGAGGGGCTTTCCCAATGGCGAGGGGGGGAAAAAAAAAAAGAAGAAGAAAAATAAAAATAAAAAGGAGAGATTATTAATTTTTAATAATGTACTTGGCAGGTGTTTCTCTGCATCTCCTCAAGTGTTATTGTTGATCTGCATGTGTGAATAAGTTGAGTTTTCTCCCTTGGGCCTGGTGTCTTTGCTCAATTCTGCACTGAAGTTTGAATTCCAGATGGGCCCAAGCCCAACTTCACCATCCCTGATCTCTGGATACGGATTCTGCTCTTGTGGCTCAGGCCCCATCTCTCGCTATAATCCTGGACTAATGATTTCACCATCTACTGTCATCACGCCCGTGCCTGGAGCTCTCTCCCTCACTCAGCATGCCAGACACACATGCTCCTTCTCCATTTCACAGCCCTCCAGCCATAAAGTCTACACAGGCAAAGGAGAGACAGTAAAATCATTGTCACCTACACCCTGAGCCTGTGCTCAGGCTGGGAGGGGTGAGGGGGCTGTGTTGCTCTGGGCCAACAAGTTGAACCAGCATCTCTGGAGGTGGGAAAATCACTCTCCGTAGCACGGGATTGCCCCTTGCCGACACCCTCACCTGCCTGCGGCTACAATAAGGAGCAGGATTAGGACATGGAGGGTGTGATCAGAGCTTCGGGGTGCCCCAGGATCTCAGATTACTTTAGCGTCGCCTGGTGGATATTGCTAGCCAGTATAATTCAAAGTTAAATTCAAGCAGGAAAAAAGTGATCAGGCACAGGACTAAAGATTACGGTGCTGTCTCCTGGAACATATAACAGCTTTCCCAAGTGTGGCTGAAGACCAGATTTAAATGCAAAATCTGTGCTGTCCTTTCTGTTTCAGGTTCAAGATTTTTATGATATGTCCTTGTATATGACCGTATAATCAATGTAAGAAAATGTATGCCACATCACGATCACTCTTTGGAGCTTAGCAAATAGACTCTAGGTGAAAATGAGAACTTTTAAAAAAATAGAGGGAATCACATTACAGAAAATGATCACAACAGTATCATTTCATTATACTAGGTCTCTAGTCTGCTACTTGTGAGCAAACTAAAAGGTCTTGATTACTCTTTTACGGATGAGGAAAACATGACAGAGTAAAGCACTGACTCTTCAGCTCCTCATAGCTTGTACAGGCATGTGCATAAGATGAACAGCAGATGATCAGGGCTTTTCAAGGTTATTTCTCCTCACTCCAAAGCAGCCAGCAGATGATGGGCTCGTTTTAATATTGGAAAGGCATCACAGTGCTGGGGAAGTCCATGGAGACAACAGCTGGCTGACCGCCCTGTGAAGAACATCTCAGCCTGCTGTTGGGGCCAGGGGTGGAAGAGCCTTACACAGGTGAGTCCCACATACCTCTCTTCCCAGAGGATGGACTTGAGCTGTGAAGGACAAGGAGCTTTCATCCTTCTAATCCTTGCCAAGGATTTAAAATTCCTTTCTAATCTAACTCTGCCCATTACTGTCACCTCTAAAGAAAGGTCTGTTTTCTGCTCAGCCTTGAATCTGGTGTCCTGAGGTGTCATTTTGGCAAAGGACTCTACAAGATGTCCAAAGAGAATTAAAAGGCTCTGCTGTTTTATGTCACTTCTTGATGTGACTTTTCTCTGCATTTTTCACAACCTGCCTCTGCAGGAGTCCCTTGCCCTGTCAGGACCAAACTTCTAACACCCAGTGAACTAAACCCTGGGAAAGGGGTGTTTCGTACCAGCAAAGGATGAACTGGGTACTGTCCTGGGGAACTGGGCCAAACTGACTTGTATTTACAGAAGTGGACATGGAGTTTGACTGCAACTTCACGGTGCTTTATTGTGTCACACACAGTAAAATAGTGATGTGCTAACAACAGTCAAGCAAGAGATGCCCACAGAAATGCCCCCTCTTTGCTTGGGGCAAGCACCATCCAACAAGGCTGTGTATAACACATCAGACACTGCAGACTTCATGGGACCTATCCTCTCAACCACTTACCCTTCAAGTCAGAAGGGTCTCCACATGGGTCCCTACAATGTTGTATTTACAATCCTTCATGCAGAGACAGCTCTGCTACTTCGATCCTCTGAAAAGCTTTGTTCACTGCTATGCCACCAGTTCAGCTCCTCTTCAGGCCAGAGTGAGTCAAATTTCTCATAACTGAAACACAAATGAAGTGGAATCACAGCCTGGTTCTGAGACAACAGATGTCCATCACCTCAGCTGGCGCCAAGGCTGACAGGCCACGGAAGATGATTTCACTAGCTTTCAGCCTTACACATGGAGAAAGTTCCCATTGTTTTGCTCTGCAGATAAAATCCACCAAATCTGCAGGATTTGGGGGTAAAATCCACCACAGACCAGATGTGCTGTGCCTGACAACAAAATGCTCAAAGCTCTGGACTGCCATTTTATGCACGTGTGAAGAAGATGTCCCGCCTCCACAGGCAATCCCTCCACAGACATCCCTCAGGTAGAAAGTGAGCTGCTTCCAGATGCCAGGACAACTATGGGGTTGTGAATTTCTTGCTAACATTTCGAAACCTGAGAACATGAAAACCCTCCAGGGATCTCACCCATCTCATGAAATCTGTACCAGGCTTAACTGAAGTCCTGCAATATCCTCATCTAAGTCTGGAAATGCAGGGAGAGGAGGTGTTGAGAACCAGAGAACTGTTCTAAAAAACACTCTTTAAATAGCATGAAGCATATTAATCAGGAAGTAAAATTTAAAAAGGGACATAGAGAACCCGCTTATCCTAATTCCAGCTTTGCAATTCTGCTTCAAGGAACATACATACACACTTTCATACATATATATTTTTACTTGCGCGTGATATTTATTTGCTTATTTATATAACTAAATAGACAGTTACCCTGCTGTGCCTGGTGGTAGCAATTCAACAGGCGGCCAGCATCAAATGTCTTTCTAAATCTGCTCTTCAAATGAAGAGGTTTCAGAGAATGCCTTGCCCAGTGCATGCATGTTTGCATCTGTTTCTCATGCCTTTCCAAAATAGAATTCCATTCATTTCTGTCTTTGTTAAGGAGGGTCTACAAAGAGAGAAAAAGGAAGAAAATAAAAATAAGTGTAGAAACCCATTCAAAAATAGCACCTCAGCCTTAGACTTGTCCTTAGAGCTGCATGTATATTTTAGAAAGAGAAAGACACAATTGCTAAGGCTTCGGAAAAGGTCAATAATAAGAAATAAATCCTGCAAATCCCATCAGCGGCCAATTTCTGCCTCCTCCATGAAAAGAAAAAGGGAAAGGAGGAGGAATTGCAAATCAGCTCTCAGACTTTGGGAGGAATAACAACCATATTCATAATATTGTCCAGCTCTTACATAGTACGTTGTGTCAGCAGATCCCACAACAAACTTGCAAGGGAGCTTCCAAAATAATTACATTTATTTTCCAGAGGAGGAAACATCTTGGCACAATATCACCAGCCTGGTGGCAGAGATAGGAATAAAATGACAATCTTTGAAGGCTGAAAGCACATCTGAGCCAGGAGGGCACAGTGTCATATTTGTCATTTCTAACCCTTTTTGATTATAGGAAAATAACTGAAAAGGAGGCAAGATTAGCGTAAAAAAGGGATCCTTTGTTTTTACAAATGTTTTAACAGTTTGTGGGGAAAGGCTGGGAATTTGATAAGAAAAATAATGGCAGGGGAACTACTATTGCAGAAAAGCAATGTGACAGCCCCCTCCTTCTCCAAAAATACACTATGCCAGCTCTTTCTGTGACAGCTGTAACATTATCCTGTAAACCATCTTTTCCTCTTATTTTAAAATAAAGTACCTGTCAGGCTAGGCTCTGTGCAAAGCAATACCAAACAGGGCAGTCCCTGATCCAGAATTTAAATATCTGCAGAAAGTTTGTCAGTATGAGAAAGCAACACAATGAAGGGTAAACAGAATAATTTGTACTTAATTTAAGACCTCGTGCTACAGTGAAATGTTTTGCAGCCATACAGTGATCTAGATTTTCAGAAGAAAGTTTAGAGGAGCTGGTGATTTAATGAATATGGCTGTGTGTTTAAAATGGGCATCAGAAAAGATGCTGAAGAGGAGACAGAAAAAGACTAAAGCCACTACGAAACGGCAGAATGAAGGTTCCCATCCTTGTGTTGATAAGTGAAGAGACCTGCTAAAGTTTCTATACCTTGAGGTGTGCAGGGAATTAACTGCTGCTAGGAAAAAGACTGGGTGATAGATTCTGGCAATTTCAACCCTTTGCCTTCTTTGAGGAGGCTGCCCAGGTTTCCAGGGTGGCTCTGCTCCCATCTGGACATGAAGTTGGCCTTTGTTCAGTTATAAGCCATCTACATGATGCTACAACATGCCTGGCAAATAAGTGCCCAATTCAAATTAAAGCAGTGGTGAAAAATTACCTTAGCCATACATGTGAAATGCAGTTTGTTGCAGTTGTAGATTGCTATATCAATGAATTATTAGCCACTAATATGTTAGGGTGACGATAATCCTGACTGTAGTTAAAACGTGTCTCCATTGCCAGATGAGCTGCTTCTCTGTTCTTAAGTTACTAATGAAACCGAGTGAGCAGGGATTTCAATTCCATAAATAGAGTTTTGATGAATGCAAAGTAACACACATCAGGTTGCGGGGAGAATCACCATCTAGATGAGCTGTAATTTAGCTCTTTCTATTTACAAAGAGATCTTAGAGCCATGACAGTCGGTTGCCTAAAAATGTCAGCTCAATACATGCTGGCAGTCATATAGGCCCACAGAACACCAGGAACACAACTGAGACCAAGCCAGAGAATACAGTTTCACCATGGTGTAGATCGAGGGTGTGCACACCACTCGGAAGCTGAGTGGAGTTCTGGTCCCACCCCACTAAAAAAAGATACTGTAAACTGGAAAAGGCACAGTAGTACAGTTTGCCAAGAGGAACTGAACAGACCAGAAAGTTTCTACTTAGAAAAGAGGTGGCTGAGCAGAGTATGATAGAATCCTATAGAATTATGGATAATGCAAAGCAAGTGATTAGGGAACAATTAGTAATTACTTCTCTATTATTAAAAAGTTAGCAAAACACCAGTTAAGTTAACAAGCAGTGGATTGCCATTGAACTTACGGAAGTGCTTTTATACACAATGTGTATTTAAATTAAAAAACACATTCCCACAGAGTGTTATGGAACTTAACCTACACAAGGGCTCAAAATGTGATTAGTCCATCAGTAATAGGTCTTGGTGGACTAATCCCAGCAACCTGAGAAATAACCTTTAGTCCAGGATGACTTTAAATCACACAGAAGCAATGGGAGGACTGCTAAGAGGAGAATCATGCTATATTTGCCTCGTCTCCCATACCTCTCACCATATATCACCTATGTCCCTTTACCAGCGGTAAGGCACTGGGCTGGATAAGGTCTTGTGATTTAATTCTAGATGACTGTTTCTCTATGTTGTGTTAAATGTATGCTGCCAGTTCCAGGTGGCATCTTGGCAAGAACCCAAGGCCTGTGTCAAAGACATGTCAGTGCAAAAATATTAACACACATGACCCACATTATTTGCTGTCTCTCCAGGAAAAGAAGCCAGTGGGGGTTATTTGAGTTCACTTGCAAAGGGTGCTCACAGTTAGTTAACTTCATCGTTTTGTGAGAAAGCACAATTGTTGATGGCATTTCAGAGGCTGCTTGGTTGGAGTTATACTTGGTATTGACGTGTAAGATTGCTTTAGAAGAAGGGATCATATAATCAACATGGCAGCCACTCAGCAGTGCCCATGGTATGGAAATGCTTTCAGTTAAAACTCCCTTTTGCTTACATCAACTTCTGGCTTGATGCTTCTTACCCATTATCTATTCTTGAAGGTAGCAACTAGTGGAAAATGTGTAGGTACACCATTTTGTCAGGTTCAAATCAGGCAATGAAATGAAAGTAAATTTACCCTATTTTAAAATTCTTAACTTATTGTTTGTATTTGTTACCTGTGCAATTGTAAGCACTCTCTAATCATAGAGTAAGAGTGAACTTAGAGTGGCTGCATCTTTGTTATTTGTGACTCAAGTTAGGTGTGAAATGACCACCCAGAATCAAGGTCCATTACTTGGTCTGACCGTCACTTAGAACTGTTTTTGAACTAAATGTGTCTGTGAGTCCTTAAAGAATGAATAACAAACTGGTACAGTAGAATGTGTTTTTGCAGTCACATTGTAAACAGGCTTTGGGGACATGTGTGTCTCTTTACGATTGCACTTTATGGAGAGGCAAAAGCTTTGAGGATCTTTTGAGTCCCTGCTTTTGCAGACAAAGGTGATCAGCACAGCAATATTGGAACTGTAAAGCAGCATTTGTTTATGATCTAACCCATAGCATCTGGAAATCCATGCAAAGATTCTCCTTGCCTGTATGAGGTTTTGAATTAAGTCCTTTTGCTCACTTGTTCTAGCAACTCAGTCTCTAGAGATACCACCTAGACAGAGGTGAAGAAAGGAACTTGTTAGCCTCAGGTAAATGGAGCAAGATGAGTAGTTGTTCCAAGGCAAAGATCCAGCAAAGAATCTTTGTTTCTTCTTATCTGCTTAAATACCTACAAAATTAAAAACAAATGATTAGAATTCCAGCAATCACGAATGTGATCTCCTTTATCGCTGGAGGTGTTTCCCTGCTGTTGATGTAATTAGCAAGGTAGATGTAAGCTTCTGGCTTTGGAAGTCTAACGTGTTCACAATGGTGACAACTAAGGGGACAGCTGTGCCATATGTTTTCCATGAATGAACATGCTTCATTTTCTCATGTGTTTTTCTTCAACCTACTGCTTTTTGTTGCAAATGCAAATAGCAAAGCAAATGTGAGATGCAATGCACAATGGCTCACATTACCAGAGGAACCTTTGGTTCGAGAGCCTTTGAAGCCAATGACCTCATAAAGCTGGTATTGCATTGAGTATGGTTCACACTTGAGAGTGAAAAAGAGAAATGCACACATCTCAGACTTTCCAGTCTCGAGTTTTGGAACCTTTCCTCTTCTTCTCTGTTCCTGGACGTTTCCCTAATGGAGCAGCTGAACTAGAAATCTGAGAATGACAAGACCAGTTCTACTAAATCTGAATGTGAACCAGGAAGCTTCTGTCCAGCAATAGAAGATCAGCCAAGAATAATCAATCTTTTGCTCTCTCTGGCCAAGAGAAGTCTCTATGATAGATGATGGGGAAATAGTACATGCTGTTTACGACCATACTGGTTATAGGGCAGAAGCAATCTGGGCAAGTTCTCTTAAACCCACATGGTCTTTACACCCAATGGCTCTGTGCCATCGCCTTAATGCCAAGGCAGCCATGTTTGGGTTCCATGCTGTCCTCTGAGCAATGTGTCTCATGGCTCTGTATGAGGTATTTCTTTCTTTGGTGTGCTCACTGGTAGTTTAGCAGCTGTCATTCTCTCACCAGTTATGCTTGGATACTACGCATCAGGTAGTATATTCTTCCCAAGCTCAATCCTCCCTTCTCCATGCCATTTCTCCTGCACCTCTTGGAATAGTTCACTCTGTGAACGAAAGGTTTGCATATCTTGGTGTGAGGATTATGCAGGGGGATGCATTCCCTCCTAGGTGAATCACTGAAATCCAGACCAGCTTATTAATAAATGCAATCAGATAAGGCTTTTGCAGTGGCTTCCCACGTGGGGCCTCTTTTGCTGGCACTATCAGTGAGATCAAAGAATGAAAAATGCCATTCAGAATGAACTCCCTGGGAGACCATCCAGGCTGGGGCAGAAGTACATTTCTAAGTAACTGCATGTGTTTCACTAGGTACCATTGCCATCCTAAGTATGAGGACGAACAGAGACCTCTAGGCCCTATATCAGCATGAATGCACACATCAAGACAGATTAAAAAGCTGCCAACCTTTCCATCTCCCTACAGGGAGAACTTCTTCATTTCTGCCAGGTTTTGCCAGAAATTACTGACTATAACTTACCTAATCTAGCATTGGGAAAGAATTGATAAAGGAAGTGACATACTAGACCAAGTTCATTTGAAGTGTAAGTGTTGACAGCACACCAGGGATGGAGTTTGGTCCATTTTTGCTGGGGGCACAGTGAATATGGTCTCTGAAGTCCTCCTGGAGGACAATCCAGTGACAAGTAAGCTGACTAATTAAGGGAAACAAGAGTGTGCAGCGATGAGAAAGAAACATTTTGGCAGAGCCATGCCCTGTCCTTGCAGGAAATCCCTCCAGCACCAGTTTCTGTTAACATTTGTCTCTCATGGAGTTGTAGTTTGCAGGGGACTGGTATTCTGCCCCAGCAGAAGTTGCCTTTTCTATAAAGGAGTTTAGGTTGGTCAGTTCTTGCTGAAAAGGCTTCACTCTAGAAGGATATTTCTGTCCCCCCAGGCAAATGCTATTCTGTTTGTGGATCATTGGTGAACAGCACTTCCAGCTACACAGAAGACAGGCAGTAGTACAACCCCTGAAGCCAAACCCTTAAAGAAACTCAAACTCTCCTAACTTTCTTCATGACATTTCACCAGCAACAAGTCTTACTAACAGATTAACTTCGGTACTCTTAAAGGTCCTTCCTAAAGCTCTTTTGTCTCTCTTTCAGAGCTTTGGAGTATGGTGCAACACCTGCTTCATTTTGCAGTTCTCCTGATGCAGTGATGGAGACCCTCAACTGACTCCCTCTTGGCCAAACTGACCTTCCTGCTCCATTTTGGACAGTGGTATGACAGGAGGTATGTATGACAAAACTGAAGGAAAAAAAAGTGTATGTTTCTTTGTAACATTTACATTTGTATAGCTAAACTTTCAATGGAATATGAGATTCATATCTCTTTTCCCTCTCTCTCTGCAAATATTATTTCCTCTAGTTTTCCTCCTATATTTCTTCTGTTCTTTCCTCTATAACTTTAACATCCTAAAGAAAGTGGGTTTGCATTTAACATGAGGGTGTAGACTTAGCCAGCGCCTTTGATCCCCTACCTACCCTTTCCTCTGCCTTCCCCGGAAATCAAAGCTGGAGAGTATAAAATGAAAAATTGCACAGCACAGGCCCTGATCTGTCAGCGTTTGGGTTTGGATCAAACTTGTCCAAAGCCATAGATGCAACTGGAGATTGCTGGTGGTTTCAGCCACTACTTCTGTTCCTCTCTGAGATCACTAGGTCAAAGCTGCTTAGAGGATACAGTTCAGCTCTGAAACATCACTGCCTAGCAATCATTTTAAGAAATATTATTACAAGTCATTAAAAAAATTGAGAAAATACAACTGAGGGGAGTGTAAAAACTCTTGCTGAACTTTGCACTCTGTCTATTTTACTTTTGCTAAGATAGGTATTTTGTGCCCAGTTCACCACAACAGTAGACCACGGCGAGTCTGCTGTTTCAACTGAGTTAACATCTGTTAGTACAATAAAAGTAAACGTGAAACTCAAAATCTTTGGAGAACAACTTTCATGACAGTGGCAGATAAAATTTAAAGGGCACCCATGCCAATGCTTAAACAGGCGTGAGAAAAAAGAGACAGGAGGAAGACCTTATTCATGCTAGACTCTATCCCACAAGAAAATTAGGTCAGTCCCTTAGTCATCACAGATTTTCTATAACTGCCTGTGTTACTAAAGGCCTTCAAGTCAGAGGACCAGTTCTGAAGTTTTCTGGTATCGCCCCATCCAAGACTTCATAGACAAAGTTCCCAAAAGGTGCCTGTTTCTTGCACACCTATGTAAATGTACAGCTGCACGCACAGCCTCCTCGTCTACAGAGCAGTAAATGGAAGTCTTTTTTCTTGGCAGGGGGTGAGGGGAATTGATTCCTTAAGGGGATCTCATACCCTTGAGGCCTGAGAAGATTTGTAACTTAGGCTCCCAGGTGGAGCTGAATTTGGAAAAGGCCCCTGCACCAGAGCAAGCAAGCCAGCCTCCACACTGGAGCTCCCCTCCAGAGGGTGCGTTCAAGGCCCTGTACCAGCCCAGCAGCCTTGCCCCTCTCACTCATGCTCTATTTTCATTCATTATTTCAGGTGTGCAAATTAAACCACAAGAAAAAGGAGAGAGGTCCCTGCCAGTAGGGAAATTAATTAGTATTTGGGAGATAATGCTTCAAATCACAGCTTTCTTCGGTGATCTTCCTCAAAACCTCAGGCAAAACACTTTGGACTCCATCCAGGCTCTACACCACAGTAATTATGGCCTGCTTAGGTAGCTGCAAATGGTGTGTGCATTGAACAAAGGGGACAGGGGAGCCCAGGACTGCCAGCCAAGGTCACTGGACAAAGGTGTGAAGCTTCAGGTGAACACCTATATGAGGTGGCCGAGGCCCAGCCCCCTCCTCTCCATTAATGCACATTGAACAGACACTAACTGAGACACACCACCCTTGGAAGATATCACTTGCATCCCAGATGCAGGTGTGAGTCTGAAATGTGGCAAGTCTCAGTTGCTTTGCCTGCTCCAGGCCATGAAGTCAGCACTTAATAAACAAACAAAAACATGTGGGGGTGTGATTAAAGGAACTGCTGGCATGAATTTGGGAAGTGCAACTGCATGGCAACAAATACAGGGGAGGCTTAAAGATCATATGAAGGGAGTTCTGGATAAAGTTCACTCTCCCCCTGTTGCTCTCAGGTGACCCATACTAGCACCACTTGCTGCAAGAGTAAAGATCAACGTACACACAATATACATACCCATAGATAGCTATGAGCAAGTCTTTCTGGGAGAGTTTGTTTCAGAAATAGGTATTCTGAATTTCTGCCACTGTGGCCATTACAATGACATTCTCATTTGCTGAAACAAAATGTGCAACTGTTGGAATGGAAATTATAAAAAACTATTTGGAAAGGAAACGAGAAACTATTTGATTTTGTTCTGTCCTGGATCTTATGCATTTTCACTGCCATTGTTTCTGAGCCCCTGCCAGTAAGGCAGAAAATAACACAGCTGCCATCTGCCTTGTGTTGTTTGTGCTTTATCCTTTTCCCTAGGGGAGTTGCACATAGCGTGGAAAGCTTTGCTGGGTGGGTTTGTTTTGCTCTGGCTTTTTTGGGGGGCATAGCGGGGAGTGCATTTGTTGTTTGGACAGCAAATGTCACAAGTAGCCATCATGATAGATGGGTGGATAGGTAGAACTTGGCTAATTTAATCAAAGAGTGCTGCTAATGCAATCTATCCGTTGGTGAGGCTATATTGTCTCGTGCGATGTTCTGGCTCTAAGTGGTACCCTAAGCTATCCCCAAACCAAGTAACTCCCACTTGTGTCGCGGAAGAGTAAAATAGGAGAAAGAAAACCATCTCTGGTATGGCCTTTGACACTCCACATTTACAGCATTTGCTAGTACTGCAATATCACTGAGAAATTACTCTGAGCGGAGGATACATTTTTGGCTTTTCAGAAATTATTTCCTGAGATTCTACTCCAAAAATCATTTCGGCTGGCTTAGCTATAAACATTGTTTAATGGAGACAGATATGCCTACTTGGATTCTGCAAGAGTCTCATTTAACATCTTCGTTAATTTCTGGAAATGGAAATAATCAGGTGCTTCATGAAATTTACAAACAGCAATAATTTGGGAGGAGTCACAAAAACAAACATGACAGAAAAGTAGATGAAAGGCAATTTAGAGGGTATAATTTGAGAGTAAATGATGTAAAGGCAAGATGCAGTCTAATTCTATTCGTTGGTGCCCATAAGAAAAGAAAACACCACACAGAACTAATGTGAAAGTAAAATTTAGAAGACAGACAAAGAAAAAAGAGCCAAGGGTTTATGGCAAATGTTAGTTTATGGCATGACGTAGCAAGAAGACAGGTCAGTGGGAATTGTGAAAAGGGATCAAGTCGCTGAGCCACTAAATCTAGAAAGATCAAAACCCAGAACAATAAATTTGATTATAGAGAGGAAGACACTGACAAGATAATGATATTCAAACAAAAAAAAACCCCTAAATTACAAAAGAACTGGAACATATCATATAGGCAGAAATTATAAAGCTCTGAGGATGAAAAAAAAAAACATGGAAAAAAACCCAGAAAAACAGGCACTGAGTAAGCAGGGGTGGGAGATAAAACATCCAAACTGCAGAAAATAGGAAGATATTTGCTATGAATAATGTAAGAAAATGTAAACAAAGGAGAAATTTGGAGTCAGTTTTTTCCTTACAGAGACATCAGTGGCACTATCATAAAGTCTTCTAGGAGGCCACTGGAAAACCCAACATTTAGAGCTGTCAGATTCTGTCCTGAGGCAAAGCATGGATAAAATGTGTGTGCCAATCAGTCCTCTGAAGGCAGGCAAGCTGCCAGCCAGCCAGTGATAGTTTTCTAGCTTCTGTGACTTTGCATCTGCATGGAGCAGCCCCCATCTGTGTCTTCAAACAAATTGCAAGACTTCTTTCCTCCTCAATGTATTCTAGAATAAAGAAGGGTCATATCTTGGTAAGGACAACCTAGTATTCATAAACAGCTACCTAAGTAACCAGTGACAGATCTATTCCTATTTGTCTTACCTAAAAATGGCTTGTCCACACTTCTGATCTTTTTGGATACACCTTTTCCATGGCTCACTACACCTAATACAGCTAACCATACATTAGACCAAAAAACCTTCATTAAAGTTTCAATTCACACGTTTGTACAATTTATGGCTAGAGGAGACCATGATAGTTATATCTGTTGTGCTGCACAACAGTGCCAAATTCATTTTTCACATTAACTCAAGCCTGTATTCCCAGCTTGAGACAACTCATATTTGTATGCATTAAATAATGAGATGGTAGATGCAACTTTGATAAGTGCCTGAAAAGGATATTAGGTAGATAGTGTTCAGAATTGCCAGAATCAAGGCATTTATATCTTCCTGAACTCTTCTGTATAAACACTGGGCTTTGTGCTGTCTTTCTGTCAAGGACATAAAATAAACTCAGATTTGGCTTGAGAGCTGTTAGATAAATAGCAAGTCATTTCCTCCTGAATGTCTCTGTTTCTTGATTATATGTGTGTCACTGTGAGTATGTGAGCATGCATTTTATTTTGTTAGGGCTTTTTATGCTTTAAATTTCCAGAGCTCTTCCTCCCTCCCCTTTTTCCTTCAGATGGAGGCTCAACATTTCAGTTGCTTGTTTTATAAGGCAATGCATCATCTCTTCTCATTGCCATTAATTAGCCAGTGTAATATTTTCCATGTGAAGTCACAGGACTTGAAATGAACATATTTCGGCATCAATTAGGTCTCTGCTCATGTGAGGGCCCAGCTGCACTTTAAATACTATTTATATAATGGTAATGAGCCAGTCATCACCACTGCTGGCTTCCAGCAGGTTTAGTACAGTGCCTACTTGAATATGATTAGAAGTGTGTGGATCCTTCCCCCATCCACCCCCCCCTTTTTTTTTTCCTTCCCAGAAACTATGTTGAATAAAACTGACTGGTTTTTAAAGTCATAAAATGGGCTGGCAGCAGAAAATCGGATGTTATTCTTGGTGTCTGTTATATTTTCTTCTATTTTCCTTGGAAAATGCATCCATCAAAGGCAGGAGTTTCTCCTTTTAATATTCCTCAGTTTTTCACCCCCACCTCGTCTTTTTGGGGGGATAGGGGTGGCTTGTATTTGGCATCTTTTCTCTCATGCATACACTATTTTAGGGAAAAAAATCCTTAAGACATCTAAACAACCACGACTGGTAGATGATGTTATCAGAGGGATCCAAAGGAAAATAAAATGAGCTTGGAGAAGCTCTGGCAGTGTTCTATGAGGCTTAGGTAAAATCCACAGGGATAAAATAAGACCTGACCCAGATCCTGAGCTCTACACTCAGCCACACAGAGACTGGGAGCTCAGGAAAGTTTCTTTTCAAAAAAACCTCTGTGTTGTGGTGTACACAGAAACCCCGCCTGGTGCGGTTGGAGGTGTGATCATTGCTAGGTAATGTGATCAGACTGAACCATACGGTCAAAAAATATAAAAAAAATCCTCTGCAGATACACTACAACAGTCCTATCTCTTTTCTCCCTTACTCTCTAACTACATTCCCCCACAGGATGATATTCTCAGCCCTCCCAAGCATTCCCAAGGAAGAGCAGCATTAGCAGCCACCCCATCTGCCCTTCCATGGCACAGGAGAAATATCTGATTTCCTTGCCTGTGTCGTTGTGTGTATGAACAACTGATGAAGGGAAAGGCAAGTCATGAACTGTAATTTTCTTTCTTGGCACAACAGGGTTCCTCAGTTGTCTAACAAGGAGCTCCAGAACCTCAGCTCAGTTTCCAGGAAAGCTTTGCCTCCAGGGGCCCTTTCCTGCGAAATGACAATGTCATGATCCTGGTGAACTGCAGCACGGAGGTGGGATGTACAGTCAGGCTGCAACAGCTCAGTTGCCCTCGGCAACTTTTAATACTAGGAAAGACAGAAATGGGCTCATGGTTACAGCCATCCCCTCTGCTGACTGAGTCCTAGGAGCCCTGCCATCCTGGCGGTCTCTTGTATGTCAGTTGCTCTCAGATAAACCACAAAAACTTGCTCCCGTGGCAGATAGTATCAAGTCCTTTATGTAAAGGACATCAGGGCCTTCATTAGAAGGAGCCTCACCATGGTTTCTGATTAATGCCATTAGAAGTAGGTGGTCTAGCCAGATGCTGCACAAAAAACAGGTCCTGTCATCCCCTGGTGAGGGTGATGGAAGAGGGGTCAATGTGCTACAAGGCTTCCCCTGGGAGTATTAGCAGGATCCTAGAAAGTCTCCCTTCAAAGATAAATTCTCACAAGCTGGCAAATAGGGGCTGGCCACTATGTTGTCACTAAGGATACTCAGGGCATGTTTTTTAGAAGCAGAGCAAATTTGTAGCCCATGTCAGGTCTGGAAGTCACTACCAGACTGGTTGGGCTCTGAAGCACTTGTCAGGACAGGAACAATGCGGTTTTATTTTCCTCTGACTGGAGCCTTTCCCAAGGAAATATGCTATCCAGTCTCCTAGTCAGCATCTCCACTTGTAGAGATACAGGCAGGCATTGAGACCAAGAGGAAATAATGTCTAAACGTGGCCTCTCAGCATCTTGTTAGTTATTCCCTTCAAGTGTTTCACCTGCCTGTAGTGAAAACAAAGAAACAAACAAAAATTGCTTTTTAAATCCCAGCCATCGGCCATCAAAATCCAAGTGGAAGAGCAGGGTTTAAAGAAGCTAAGGACTTTCAGATTTCATCTTCTTTTCTTCCTAATTTCATATATTTTTATATTCATTTTCATGCAGCTTCACCAATTTAAATAACTGCTTTTTAGCAAGGGGGAGGTTTAAGGCTGGAGGCGTGCATGGAACGTGAACATTTCAGAACAACAAAGGCAGCTGAAAACATGGGGGCTGGAGGGGAAACCTCGGCTCATTGTGTATCACAAATAGCTCCTGGCTGTGATTCCCACAGTGGGGAGTGAAGTCTGTGCTATTTTATCAGGTTACTTTTCCCAAACTGCAATTTCAGCTTAATCTGTTCTCAAGGCTTTAATCATGAAATTCACAACAGCAAGAGTATCAAACTCCTCTTCCTCATCCTCCTTGTCTCTCAGCCCAATTCCCAGGAAAAAAAACAAAACAAAACAAAACACAAAGGCCAATGTGATATACAGAAAAAGAACATCTCTGAGATGGAACAGACCCAGTGTAAATTCTTAGAAAGCATAAGAGAGCTTTAAAAAAAGCAAGAGCTGTTTTATCCAGCTCTAACTGAACAGTTTTCTGGGCAGATGTTCGAGCTGGTGAAACCAACCCACGTCATTGACTAAGAACAACACTGGTGACTGTCTCCACAGCTCCAAAAAGAAGAAAAACAGAGGGCAGCAACAGGAAAGAGGCCAATCTGGCAACCATTTTGTGGCTCTGTTCAAAGGAAAGAACTTGAAAGAAAAGCCAGCATTTTGGGATGGGTCTGACCAATGGCCAAAATCTCATGACATGGATCAATCTCTATCAACAGCTCGTTTGAACAAAACCATTTTTTCTGTCAGGTCTCCCCAACCCTCACAGTGTCTCTCTCAGAGAGACATCACAACTGGGAAGAGCAGGCAGCTTGATTGTCTATTCCCAGCTGCTGAAAATAAGATATTTATGTTAGCTTCTCTGTGAATTTATTGCGCTTTCCTTTTCCCCCATTCCAGAGTTTTTCCCTCTGTAAACAACATTTTAAACCTCTGTAAGCTACAAAGATTTGTGTGAAATATTCTAAGACATCCTCAATGCATAAAAAAAAATCCTAAGCAGAAAGCAAAAGAAGGTTTCTATAGGTCTCCATGAAAACTAGGGCAACTCCATCCCATGGAGGTCAACAGGTTATTAGATCTAGCAGCAGGAATAAAACTTAGTGCCTCATCTTTCAGGTGGAGCACAAAACTAACCCAAACCAGCTAGATTGGAACGAGTTGTTTCATACATCCCACCTTCTTTAGACCTCTTTCACACTGTGGTATAATTGATATTGGTCTTACAATCATGATAGTCGTATTCCTGAGAGCACAGTGTGGCATGACAGTCAAGGTAAGGAACAGGGAAAGATTACACAGTTCCGTCTTGCACCCAGTAGATCATGAAATTAACAATAATCAGTATTACTGAAGAATATTGAAGTCCCCAAAGCTGATCACTTTGTAGGGTCCAGCTAAAAGGAGACATTATGCAAGCATAAGTAAAGCATGGAAGGATACTGAGAGCCTCCTTCATTCTGTCAATTCTGTTATTTCACTAGAAAGTAGCTATATTGCTTAAAAGCTCGGGAAGGAAACACCCTTCTAAAATACCCCCCAACATGGTCTTTAAGTAGCAAAAACAAAATAAAATGTTCCACATGAAAAACATATATTGTATGAAAATATAATTTACAGTTCTCAGTTTTCCTACTATAGGGCTGCTCTATCTATATTTTACCACAATGGATAATCAGATAGTTATACGATTTCACTTTATCCTATGCACAACGAAAGCTATATTTAACTGGGGCAAAACATTTAAGGATGACTTGGTCAGACGTTTTGGTTACCATGGGAATTACAGAGTTCATAGTTTTTAAAGTAGGGTGGAGCCATTGTGAGCTCCAAGGTTTCTTAACTCGTGACTCCAGGAAGGTTTCTTGGTTATCTTGCTTTTCCGTAATTCTAAGTGGAAAAGAGATCCTGGATAGACTGAGGAGAATTTCCAAAAACAAGCTGAATGTGACTGGGTTACTCTGACCTGTAGAAGTCTACATTGGCATTGTGTGTGTGCACATGTGCATGTGTGCATGCAGGCGTGCATGTGCGCTTATGTGTGCATACATATAGAGGCAGTGTATGTGCGAGTATATAAACAGATATCTTATATATTTGATGCTTCAAATTGGCCAGTTCCACCAAGCCAAAACTAACTATCACTCAAGCCAGCAGAGACAGAGAATTTAAAGTAGTGTCAAAAACATGAATGGCAATCAGGGACTTCTAAAAGACATCTTAGATTCCCCCAGACTGAACTGGTGCAACTCTAGAAAGAGGACATACTGATCATAAAACCATGCCAGCTTAGCAGGGATTTTGAAGGTCTCATACAGTCACAGCAGTATATGCACACACACATACACATTGGCATGTCTATATTATATAAAGCAAATGAAAGAATGGAGAAGTTAACAGTAATTGGCATAAATCAGAAGCCATGAGGAAGGGGAGTAGAAAGCTGCAAGGAGAAACTTGCAGCAGTGAGCACTATGGACAACACAGATAGCTTTTTTAAAAAATAAGCAGCACCAAAGGAAAACTAACAAAGGATCTGACACCAGATACGATGTGACAATTCAGGGTAGGAAAAAGTGTTCAGGAAATAGCTGTCTCCTGTACTTGAGAAAAAACTCTACAGTGTGAGGTCTGCACACTACATTCTAGCAAGAATAAGAAGGATACTAAATAGTAAGGGTAAAGGGTAGATACTACGATTAGACAACATATACCCATAAGATTTGAAGGAGCTAGCCAGGGCATGCACTCTTTTGATGGGATTATTCTCACCTCATTTCAGACATCCAAAAGTTAGGATTCTTGTTTAAATCAGCTTTTGAGACTCTCTCTGTGGCAAAGAATGGTGATTTCTCCCATCCAAAGGTAGGTGTAATAAGCCTCCCTCAAAGTTGGTTGTCAATCTTCATTTACAGTAGGGAGTGTAGGAGATGTAGCCTGGGATGTATTCATGGTTGTTAAAGTACCACGGGATGTGACACAATCAACAAGAGTTTTTACTGTGTCAGTTTTCAGGGAGTTTGGTGCTTCAGTGAACTTTCAGGGGCTGGAGCATATTACGTGCAGTAGGAAACAGAGCACGATGGATTTGTTCATCTTAGAGAGGAGAAGACAAATGGGGGAACATACTTCTGTTTTCAGCTGCCTAATGGAGTCTTACAGAGAAGATTAATCTAGAAAATTCCCAGAGATGCATAGCAAAAAGATGAGAAGCAATGGGCTCAGTTCACCTCTTGGGAAACTCAAATTGCAAATCTATACATAGTCTGTGTTAAAGCACTGGGAGCAGTTCCCAGAGAGGCTGTGGAACCTCTGTCCTCATAGACACTCAAAATTGGACTGGACAAGGCCCTCAGCAGACTTTGAAGTTGGCCCTCCTTTGAGTTGTGGGTATTGGAGAAGATGACATCCAGAGGTCCCTTCCAAACAAAATGTCATGATCTTGTGATTTCCCATTATAGCTGTAAGTCTGACAGCCCGAGAGAAATCATGACATGACATGGGCTCAGCTAATAAACAATTACGTTAGGAAATATAAATTAGGCCAATCAACAAGGTTTTATGGGAAACAGATCCTGTCAAACTGACTTGATGTCTTCATTTGATAAAATTACCAGTTTGGTGGCTAAAGATAATCTTGTTGATGTAACAGACTTCTGTAAGGCATCTGACTTTGCCCTGCAGGATGTTTTAATTAAGAAACTAGAAAGACACAAGATGCATTTGGCCTGCATTCAACAGCTCAGAAATGGCTGACTTGTGGGACTCAAATGAAACTGTAAAAGGGAGAACACTTATGAAGCAAAAACATTTGTGGGAAGGTCCAGCTGGCATCTGTTCCTGTCCCACTGCTCTTCCAGAATCTCATCCACCTGAGAAGAACTGTAATACCAACACCTACGAAGTTTTCATAGTGTACGAAGTCTTAGTAACAAGAGAAATAGGCTGGGGAAACAGGATGATAAATAGTGAAGACTGGTCATTGGTACAGATTGCCTTGGGTCAGCCAGCAAGCTCAGTACAAGAAAATACAAGATAGATGCATCCAGCTATAAAGCCATTCATCTAGGCACAAAATTGTAATGGAGTTTATGTGTAAGATAAAGGACTTCACACACAGCAGCTGCAGCTGATAATTATTTGAGGATCTCTGTGGGCACAGTGTCAAGAAGGGAAAATGCGATTTCTGGAAGTATAAAAAAGATACACTGAAAAGAAATAGAAGAGGTAACAGACAATGGTATTTGTCATTGGAGCAACCACTGTTGAAGTGCAGCATTCATATCTACCATTAACAATCCAGGCAGCATATAGATAACTTGATTTTTAATGGTGGAGCTGCTTGATTAGTTACATTATTGGAAAACATTCCTCAGAAGGAAATAATTAAGATTAGCACATCAAGAGACTTCCAGAATCCCATTGAGGAGGTGGCATGATCCTTCAGAGACATCCTCATCTGTTCCCTGCCCACTATGGGATCAAAACCAGCCATGTCACTTCTAACAGATGATGTATAATCTGCTCTTAAAAACCTTGCATCTGTCATGCTGCAATATTAATACACAAAAAGCAACTGCAGTGAAGAAGGAAATAATCTGTACTATTTATTTGCTGGGGCAAGGCAAGAACTCACGGTTTAAAGACAGTTATGCAACCTCTCCTCAGATTTCTGTAGACCAAAACCCCCAACGTTCTCACTGTTTTCCTCATTAACTCTTGTTTTTGAAGACTGACAGAGAACACTGAAGACTGAGAGCCCTTAGCACTCATCTCTGGACTCTAAACATTATTCGTTCCTTAGAAGTCTGGTGCCTCGGAGGGTGCAAAAACCTCTGTATAGCTTTACCACTTAAACAGAAGAGAATTTTTATTCCACACATTTTAAAGGTAATCATCCTCTCTATACATCACATTATAGTGCTTGCATTTTTCTTAAATTATCTGCCGTTAACTCACGATGACTTAACACTATGGTGTCATCACCATTAGTGGAAAAAGCTCATCAAGAATGATTATTTTTCCTTTCTTCTTTTTTTTCCCTCAGTTGTGTTTTTAAGTACAAGTGAGAATTAACTCAGAGAACTTAATGATATATATTAAATAACATGTGGTTATAACATGAGAGGATAATGGTGACCAGTCATGGCCGCAAAAATGAGAAGTCTTTTTACACTCATGAACTGATAGCACAATCTCTCATTACTCGAAGAGCTTGGGCACACAAGATAACACACATTGCTTAACCAGTGCCGACACTTAAAATCCCAGGGCTAGCATATCTCTAATTCATAAACACACAGAGCAGCACATAAGGATAATGACCTAATTCATATTGCTCTTGAGCAGCCAAATAGAGGAGCAAAGGCCACACAGTCAGCCCTTTACTGAGTTACTCTTCTTTAATGCACTAGGAAATCCTTTCCTCTATGTTTCCTGTGGTCTCTTGGCCCTAGGTGAGTTACAAAGCCGAATGGAAAATTCAGATGATGAGGAGAAGATATACAGGCTTTTCTGCTTCCAGCAGTCCACCCAAAATTACAACGCAGGGACAGGAAAGGGATGATATCATGAAACTGAAAGCCTGATACTTCTAAAGGCATGGAAAAAAGGAAGAACTTATTATTTTATCTGATCCAAATGCATGGTACAGGCTCAAAAGCCAGAAAGCAAATAAAAATTAAAAAAGAAAGCATTTCTAGCTCATAAGTACTGCATATATATTTCTTTTTGTTTTTTTTCCCCTTCTGTCTCTTAATCCTGTCAGGAAATTGGGACAAGCTGGAGCAATTCTCTCCTCTCCTCCTTCCATAACACTTTTATCTGCCTGATATAATCTATTTCAGAGCTGCTTAGCCCATGAGGTTTCTTCCTAAGGGACACAGTCACCCATATTTCTTCAAGTGCAGAGGAGGGGGCTTTTTCTTCATCTCACCATTTGATGTGCAAATGCGTCCCCCCACACAGAGGCACACATATACCTGCTTCCATCAGCAGATTCTGCCTCCTCCTTGCACACCTCTGATGTGGGAGCACTAGCACAATGGCTCTGATACACGTCTTGGTCCTTCCCCTGTTGCAGTCCTAGCAGCACCAGCATCGAAATCAGACAAGGCAGGAGGGAGCAAGGATTATATTCGGTGTGAATTCAGTGTGAAGGAAATGTGACCAAGGTCATTCAGGGAGAAGTCATGGCAGAGTGTCTGCTTGTCTGCCTGTCTGTGTGACAGGCCATAAAGAGACCCGTGGACATCAGGAAGATTGTTGAGCACTTCCTACTGTGGAAATCTGCTTGCAACTTTGCTAAGTTTTCATCATTGGTGTTGTAGTTGCCAATGGATATCTTGCCTCAGACTTATTGCCTATATATTTGTGTATAAGGGTATGTATATAAGTGGTTATATATATATGAATATATAGATACAAATATATATGTGTTAGCCAAAACATCTTACCTGCTTGCAAGACAGGGACTTGGTGGACTAAACACTTAGAGCATTGATTTGCAATGTGTCAAGGACAAAATGGCAATCATTCTTTTGAAAGGCCTCACTTTCTATGCTACCCATCAAGCATTTTATGTGTAGAAGCAGAGATGACAGTTGTGCTAACCAATAGCTGTCATTTGTTACATCTGAGAACATCCAGTCAAATTAGCCGCATTATTTTAACAGAAAACTTAGACTTTATCAATGCCCTGTCAAGATTTCTCGGATTAAATAAATAAAAAATGTAGTCCTAGTAGATTAATTAAGCAGTTATTAAACAGCTCAGCTAACACTTTTAGAGCACTGATTTATATTTGTAAAATCCAGACTCACTACTGGAACCCTGCATTGGATTATTTCCCTTGACCTAAAACCTACTTTGTTGGTGCATGTTGTGAGCCCTCTCGCATTTCTAGTGGTGTGATACAAACCTTGCAGCTCACCGTCTGCAGGGGTTTAGAAAAGGCATATTAGACCAATAGGGAAGAAAGAAAGTGCACTGTCTTACCTCACCTCCCAAGGTCACAAGTGAAAGTATCATCTACACTAGGGTTTACTGCTTAAGTGTCATCTTGCTTGGGTTTGGAGACTTTGCTCAGCTCTGAGCAGCTACAGAGTGGAGAGAGGGGAATGCTGCTCGCCAAAACCAGCATGTGGGAGAGGGGGCTCATTCAAAAACAGTACAGGATTGCATAGGACAGGGAGCAGACCAGAACAGCTGCTTTGACCAAATCACCTTCAGACTAGTCCAGGTTTTAATGTATTTCTTGATAATGTGACCAATAGGCATCTGAAATCCATTATAACAGCAAAACTCCATTTGCGATTCATTTAAATCTATTTGTGTAATATTTCTGCACACCACAATTCCCAGCGCACAAACCTGACAGGCTAAAACTTTGATTATCGTCTCTCAACAGACACTGGCTTCTTCAAGGCTCAGCTAGCATAAGTAAAATTACTCTGAGTTTCCCCATCACCTTCAGGGAGAAGGCAAGGACACAGCCCAAACCACCTCAGAAGCTGGGCTCTGTTTGTGGTGTGGATAACCCTGCCGTCGCTGGTTGCAATCACCTAGCTCAGCCCAGCTGCTTCGAGTGATACATCTCCAGGACCCGGTGCAGAACAGGGCCATGCTTTCACGATTTACTCGTGATCTACAAAGAGTGGGTGGCCCTGTGACAATCTATCCCCCTGATGTTTGTTCCAGGCTACAGATTTTTGCGGCTGACTCTATGCTACCACCTAAATTTCACCAGAAAATATCTCAGTTCCTGGAAATCACAAATGCTTGTCTTACAAACCTCACTGCCTGCAGACCAGACCAGAGATACCGATCATTGCTTAAACAATGCACAAAGGATTTAAGTTCCTTGGTAAGCAATCCACAACCTCCCCCTCTCAAAAAAGTCATACCTTTCCCATATGTGTGTTACGTGTTTCATATAATTTATTGCACACATGGTAAAAATATATCTGACAATATATAAAATGCAATTTTTAAAAGAAGAAGAAAAGAAAAGAATTGGCCCATTGTTCTGCTTCTTAAAATGCAGAACACCATGCGATATATGTTAAGATTATAAGAATATGTTGAAAATATTTTATGTCATTCCATGTAATATATTTGAAATATCAGGACAGCTGCTATAGGCTGTAATATGTTCCATATTGCCTGATATATTCTAAATGTCGTGTGTAATACATTTCACAAAATACATGGCAAATGAAAAAATGAACAAAAATTTTACCTTTGCTTAAGCTAAGTGCATATAATAAATAAATATACTTGTACATACATGAAAGAAATAAAGAAATAAAACTTGTTTATTCCTAACACCTTTTATGTTCTTAGTCATTGACATATGAGTAAACAAGCTTTTATTTATAGCAAACAAGAATTTCACAGAAACCATGAATTTACCCTGGTACACGAATTCTTCAATTACGGGTTTGAACTGATCAAATGCAGAGCATACATAACACCCGGTGATTTACATAACCCAATGAAAACAGAAAATAGAATGAAACTAGACAATCAGTCACACTTGTAGCAGCCACTTTACAAATATTTCATTGAAGTCATAAAACTGTGTGATGAAAATCGTTCTTCACACAGATACCACAAAAGGGAATCCCCCACCCAAAAGCCCAACGTATTGTTACCAATTGCCTGACATGTTGTTGTGCTGAAGGGCTTAGAATATTATGTTCCATTCCAATGCAAAAATAGAAAACCATAGGATCGAGAGACGGAAAAGATTTATTAGCTTCCCTTTCTTCTCTTTCCTAGCAGCCCAATCAGGGTGATTTCCCATTGTACAAGAAAGAATTTCCCTGTGTTCTTATGCTTGCAGTGCTACACAATATGAGGGGAAAGACGAGGACCAACTCCAGGCTTGGAGAAGGTGGCATCAGAGGAAGGCATCAATGTGTTCTCTACATCCACTGGAGAAGAGACAGGAGCTTACATTGCCACAGAGGAGGTATAAGCTAGACATTGAGAAAACATAAAAAGGGCAGAATATCAAACCTCTCAGGCAGACTACCTGAGGGTTTGGGGCACCCCTTTTGTTGGAGGTTTCATATGCCAGGTAGAAAAACATCAGAGGAACAGAGAGAGGGGGTTGGGCTGTGATATCACTGAAGCCTCTTCTCCCTCTGGCCCATTCAGTGGTTATAAAAGGTATTATCAAATTATCAGAATGCAATTATTGCTATGTCAGGAGAATATCTTAGGCATTTTAACATGCAAAAAGTCATTTTCATAGCCACAGTTTCAGAGCAGGCATGTTATCAACTCTGCTGCAGCCAGACATGATGTAGAAAAGCTGCTGGACATGAAACGAAATAACAGCTCCAACCAAGAGGAAAGATAATTTGAAGGATTATATATTTGGCCAAAATTCAGGTGATCTTGGCCCATTCCACCCATTTGCTCATTGCGTACTTTTTTACTTGATCTTTAAAACGTGGTTCAAGTCTTGCACTACTCCCAGCCTATACACAGCTTGACTATCAGCACCGGGAATTTTCTTATAAATGCTAGCAGCAGCAGCAGGCTTCGGATCTGAACGGCTGTTCTCAGACCCCATTGTAACACAGTCGTCCATTTGACTGCTCCTCTAGTTCAGATTTCTCCCATCCCCCAAGACTTCCTGGGTGTTTTTAGGAAAGTCTGTTACGTTAAAAATCTGCTACACGTGTCTACAGATCAGTAGCAAACCCCACATATATGTGAGCATATATGCCTTTGCTGATGCTAGACAGGGACTACAGTGGGATTACTGGCACCTGTATCTCTGCAATCCGAGTTTGAAAGAATGGCCCATAATGCCTTTGTGCCTCAGTTTCCCTACACATGCCAGAAAATAAGCACGCCTATAATTCAAGTGGTGAGGTGAAATTGTAGGATCATTTGTTATTTCATGGTCCATTCGTCCAAGACAGAACCACCACCAGTCAGCCATTTAGATGCAAAATACTCTAAAAGTCTGAAAAAGACCTATATTCAATTTTTTTTTTGCAATGCAGTCAAAGTTCAGTTCTGAAATTTCTCCAGATTTAACACTTCTGTGCGCTTATAGTTCATGAAAAGTAACAAGGCTTATGCACATGTTTAAGTGCTTTGCAAGACAGAGATGCGTTTACATACATGTGGTGATACTTCGGTGATAGCCCTTCCCTGCGTGCATTATGACAGAATAGTCAGGGTCAAGCAAATTTGAACCAATTCACATTTAGGGGCTGGGATATACTTATCTGGCCAGTGAGTCATGATTTCCTTGCTGTTAGCTATTAATAACCCTTGGAGGAACTTTTCAGGCTGATAACCATTTCCTATCATTTTTGGCATTTCGAGCATGTTTTTATTTTATTTTCCCATTTCTCCCAGTCCCCCAACAGCAGTCAGATTCCCAGAACCCTTATGGAGTAAAGAAATCGCTTCCTGCCCTTCCCGTCCTCCTGCTTCCTCCACCCTTTACAGGCCAATAAAAGGACTTTAAATTATTGAGATAATCTTTTTCTTTTTTTGGTTCTGTTCTGTTATTTGTAATGTGGTCAGTTACTTAGTACTTTCTTATTTTCTGGCCCAGACCTTCATCTTGTAACATGTAACATGAACCAGTGAACTTTAAATATTTGGGGCCAGCAATAGCCCTTAAAGCAACGTATATTTCATTAAACAATATACTTAATTATATTTGCCTCCCCCCGCCACTGCCTCCAAGGGTTAGAGTTCAAGCACTAGCTGATAAAAAAGTTGCTGCTCTAGCTTACTCAGGTGTTGATTTTGTTAGTTCTTGAGACACCCTTGCTTCTTTCTGTCAGAAGGGGAGAATACAAAGCAACTGGAGGGACCGGTCCATGAATAGTGTAGAATGCAGAGTGATTTCACTTTGCAATTCCACTTCTGAACTAAGCATGAAAGACAGGGACTAGGGCAATCCTCAGTACACTTTGTTCCTGCTCAGGATAAGCTCACTTCCTGGAGCCAATAGTCTTTTTTACAAAGGGGAATTTCAGCTTGTGGACATGTTCAGAGTAAGGAAAAATCTCCACTATTTTACTCAGTCTTTAAGAAAAATGATGTCTCATTTGTTTAGGCAAAAGTGGGAAACATGTTTGCACAGTTGCCCCCTGAAATATGCAAATAGGGGAGAAGAAGATCTAGAGGGATAACCAGGATTGTGCTTTAAACACATTCCACCTCACAGATGTACAAGAGAGAGAACGGGGAAAAAGACAGGGAAAGCCTAAGACGAAATAACTTCCAGATGCAGCCCTTGCCCTGATGCAGCCAGAACCCTGCTGCCTCTCCAATAGAACATCTCAGCCTCTCAGAGCTCATTAGGATCTAAAAGAGGGTCATAGACAATAACCGTGTGCTTTAAATCTTGTCCATCTTGCAGGCATCTTGTCTCAAGCAATCAAAGGCAGCCTATGCTGGCACGGCCCAGTAATTAGCCGGCTGTGCTTCCAGCTGGTTTGCAGGCACATGGCAGGTTAAACAATAAATAAATCAGATTAGGCTGAAATCTGTTAAGCAAGAGTGGTCCTGGCATTCAAAGCCATTTCTTCAAAGCACTGCAGATCAGTGTTCAGGTTTTATTTTCCAAAGCCTGTTATCATGGGTATGGTTACATGGTACTTTGTAGACAGACACAAGATCTTCTTGGCTGAGCTTTGAGTAGAAGCCATAGATTCTCTTTAGACCAGAAGCAATGTAACCTCCTGAGAAGGCAGGTATGTGAGCTCTGGCTGGCTTGTGGCTGACCCAAGGCCTGAATAGAGCAATCTCTTATCTTATGTAGAAGGAATTTTCCTTGCATCACCTGGGGAAACACTTGTACTCACTTGCAAACCTCACAGCCCCCATCCAAATGAATGTTACCAGGTCCAAGTGCTCCATGGACTCTCCTGTCTGCTGCAAAACTGTTTCATCAAGAGCTCAAGGTCTGTGCATGAAAAAAATGCTTTGTTAAAGTCAAAGAGTTGTTGCAATTTGTGTGTAATGAGGAGAGGGAAGGTAAGATTAAATGGGCCTTTTAACGAATAAAATAAGTTTTACCTCTTTCTCTGGGATCTAGGAATTTAGGAGCAAACGGACAGGAAGCTTTGTATTCCAATGGAGCTGAATCTGCTCTCTGACATGGGCCTGCCTTTCATAGAGCAAATGCTTCACCCTGAAGAAGAACCCCAAACCACCTTCACTCTCTCTCCACAAATCTTGGCCCATGGTCCCTTGTGTCTGCATCTTCCACCAAGGCAAGGAAAGAGTCTGAGATGTCCCACGTGGGCACATCACTGAGCAGCAAAGGGCAGGGTGAACTCTATCAAGTTACTGGAGCTTCTGGAGAAAAACACTGTGTACAAAGAAGCTCTTGCAGAAATCCAGGTGTTACATGAAGTGGAAAGGTAGTACTTTATTTCTGGAAACTCTCAGGAAAGTCTAAGTCATAGCAAATGCCTTTTACGTCGTTCTTACTGTAGTAAGGTCTACTAGTCCCAGAATTTGACCTTTTGTGCTCAGTGCTAGACCAACATAGCTGAGAAAGCTGGTCCCTGGCCACAGAGCATACAACACTATAATACCACAGGAAAAGGGAAAAGCAACATTGAAGTGAAAGGGATCATAGGCAACACACCTGACATCTTGATCCTGTTTTCCTCCTAAGCCTGACTGCAAAACCAAGCAAAAAATTTAGAAAGGGAACCTGATGATGAATGTTGCCTGCCTCTTTCCTGACACAGTCTGTGAAGGATTGTCTCTGTAGCAGCCAAGATGCTATTGGTCTTAGCCCATATCTCTCATTTCCCTTTTGTTTCCTCATATTTTTTCCATGCAGGTTTTAACAAAACTCTCACCAAAAATGACTAATTGTCAGCAAGACTAAATGACGGTGTTATAAAGTGAAAATTTTTCAATGCCTGGCCTGCAGGCAACTTCCTAGCTATTCAGTTTCTTTCTTCATGCCTCCTGGCTGCCTTTTTGCTTTGGGGGAAGAAATCAAGAATATTCCCAATCAAAACATACAGTGTGCTTTCCCCAGAGAAAATACATACATCACGGTTAGTGGATTGCTTATAGAAGCACTTTCAACCTTTTCAGGCTGTGTTTTGCCTCCCAGAGTGGAAGGATCTTCTTTCCCTGTTCATAGTACCTCACTGGCCAGGCACATTGCTTTAGTTAAGAGTTGTTCTACCCAGTGGGATAAATAGCCCCCTTAAAATTATTTTCAGATGGAAATAATGGGTTCTCTCTCATTCTCCCTTCTTCCTCCCTCCCCCATCACCCCTGAGGAATATTCACCATAGGCTGCATCTAGAGATGGTGAAAATTTGTCATGTTTTTATCTTGTTGGAAATCTGTCAGAAGTCCTAACTCCAAGACTTAATTTTTTTTTTCCATAAAAAAAGCTCCACTTTTTCTTTTTTTTTTTTCTTCAAAAAACAAGCAAACAAAATAGTTTCCTTGGAGGAGGGAAGGTCAGAGCTCAGCTGCTCTGAGAGTTCATAGCTTGTCTGTGCCGGGGTGGCTGTAGTGTTCCCTGTTTCTTCCCCAACAAGTGCAGGAGAGGTTTGCTGTCAGCAGGGACGTGCTCAAAGGCACAAGGCCATCCTGACGCCTTTGGTACTTGGCAGCTGGTGCTTTACTTGGTCTTGCCGCTCTGATAACTAGTGACAGTTTGGGATCCTGCCCTTCCATCTTATCATCGGCTGATTCTGCACTTATCTGGCAGCATTCAAGATGGCTCCTTAAACTATCTTTATCGATGACAGATCTAGCAGGGGTTGATGGAGATATTTTATGGGTTTGGCAGTGAGAGCTGGGGTGGTGCTAAATCTCCTCTCACTCGGCTGACCCCAAAAAATAAAACTGGTGAAGCATGCACTCACAAATCCCTTAATTAGCCAATGCTGACATATCACATTGCAAGCGTTAAGAGGAAGATGTTAAATAAGGTTGTTTTTCATCCACTGAAGCAAAAGAGACAATGCTCAAATTTTCAGTTTACTCTGGCTCTTAGGCATTAAGTCATATTCCCAGAGATACATGAAAACATGCATCTAGCCATATAACCTTCTCTGTTTCTCTTTATAGATTGTTTAAAATCTGTGAAATAATACTATATTGCTCTGATTTCCCTTTGTTTCCCCAAGTCCTTGAAGTGAATAGACTAACTTTAGATTGCATTTGGCTAGAGGCTGTACTTGCAAGAAGCCAGATTTGCTATCCAAACAACTGGGCCAAAGATTAAGGACAGATAACTTAGTAATGTCATATCAGATCTGTTCTTTCTCATTTCCCACTTCACCCTCTTCCCTGATCTCTGGACCCAAGATGAAAATCAGCCTCTAATCCTGACTTCTTGTAGGCAAGAATAGGATGGATTCCTTTCTTGACACTAGACCACTTTTGTGCATCAGCCAGAAGAAGTGGTATACAATACATCTCCCTTGCCTAATTGGGCTCTCTTCTCTGTCATTTTCTCTGTCTCTGCCAGCTTTTGGGAGGACTGAAGAAGGGAGAGGGGATACTCTTCAGTAGAAAGAACACTTCACTATGTCATCATTACTGTGTCATACTAAGAAACTGCATGTTACCCCGCGGATATCCCCAGAATTATTGCTAGGAGTTAGAGCCCACTAGGGCCTCTTTAGCTGGTAAGCTGTATGTCAGCTTTTGCTTTAACCATGGTCCCACATTCACAACAGAGGGAGTTCCCATTAAACCTGACTGAAATGGGAATGAAGAGACAGTTTTCAATCTACTTCCTTACTCAGAGACCTTTAGGACAAAACCCCAGCTCTAATAGGAAGGTGGCTCCAATGGCTTATGCTTTGGGTTTTCTCCCTCCCAGCATGAAGCAAACCCCCAGACCTCAGCACAGCACGTGTAGTAAGAAATTTTAAGGAGTTTCATGTCAGAATCTATCAACCAGAGACAGTTAAAATCCCTAGTCACTGTTGATAGCCATGGCCAGAGCACATTTCTAGGATGCAGAAGCAGTGGCTGGCTCTGCATGAGCTTTAGGTTTCTTTGGCAACTTGGAAGATTGCAAGAGCTGCTAGAAATAAATGAACTCCTTTTCTTTTCCATTTTTTCTTCTTCTTCTTTTAAAGAGGAAATAATATTTGGAGATTTTGCCAACGACAAAACACTTCTTTTCAGGGGCTCTTTGCAGTTTCCCAGCCTGCAATTGAATAGCATACCATTGTTTAGAGCTGGTTAGCGAAGAAAAATAAATAAATAATCATCACAACGACGAGCATGTATCTCCCCATCTATGCTGCTCCAGTGACCCGTCGCTGAGAACAAAACCTTCCCTGTTCGGTGTCATCTGACTGATCCTCTCCTTTTGCCTCCACCTCTCTTCAATACATGTGTAACATGGCTCTATTTGAAACCCTGTCAGCCTAAGCAAGATTAATGTTTGCATGGGGGTGCAAAGCTGGCTCAGAACAATATCAGCTTTGAGAGCCCTGCCTTGTCCCCTCTCTAGAGATGGGTGCAGGAGCCACTTGTACATTATTCCTTTATTTATTTATTTATTTTTATTTGAATGTCTCAGTTCTTCTGAAGCAAGTGTTGGCTGCAGGCCCACAGCCAGATGGAACTGAACTGCTTTCTAAGAAAAACATGAACAAGGGAATTGCATTTTGATGTTGTAATTTCTTCATAGGGGTATTTAATTCCAGTGCTCTTTTTTCCCCTCTTCCTCCTCCCCCACCTCTGGAATTTGGTGTACAAAAGTCGAAGAAGATATCAAACTTCTGTTGTTGTCGCTCATTTAGATTGCATCTGGTTTTAATACAGAAAAATTTGGGGCAGACAGCTCCAGAAAGGGAAATCCACAGATTGGGCAGTGAAAGCAGTGGCGGGTTGCATCATGGTGTTCTCGTCCAGTGAAGAAGAGGAAAAAATCTGTCTTTTGAGTGATGATGATCTCACAGCTTCGTAGTCCTTTCCCTTCTGGTGAGTCTGCAGACAAGTACTGCGTGCGCTGTGAGGGACTGGTTGGGATCCATTAACTCGTTTAATCCATCTAAACTAATAAAGAGCCATCAAGTGGTAATTTTATGTCATTACGATGTGGACTAAATTAGAAGTCGATGTTGAAGGCTCTGTGTAGAGTTTTTACTTCCTAAAGAACCAGTTTCACTTTAGTACAGGGACTAGCTCCATTCAAGCCAAGAGTACTAGCCAGAGTTACATCCTCTAAACATTTCACCCAATGTATCTGTTCTTCCTGGTCAGGGAATATATTTCAAAAGCCCAAGCAAACCACTTGTGTTTTCTGAGGGTCAACTGTTCCTCTTTCTGGTTGAAAAATCTCAGAACATTCCCAAATGCCTGCTACTCAGTTCCTCAGCAGAAATGATGGCTGAGGAGGGATGCCATTACTTTAGTATTTTGCCCTTGTAGAGCATGAATGCAGAAGTATTTTGTTCATAATAAGCTTGAAGATGTCTTCATTCCAACAACTACAGGAAAAAAAAAAATCAAATGCCTCTGGCTTTGCCACTTTTTTTGCAACAAATGATGATTATGAAACACACCTTTTCATTCTTTAGTACTGCTTTAAAGACAGATTATTGGTAAAACAAAACACTGTGCCTTTAAGGTGTACTTTACCAAAACTTACTGCATGAGCAGGCGTTTCTTCAGAATTTCAATGCATGTCCTGACTTTGTAGGAACAATAAATCTTAAGCACGAAAAAAAAAAATCATTCTCTCACTCACCTTTGCATCTCTCTGGATAGTGGGGAGGAAAGATTAAACAAGTATTATGGGTTGATTTATCTGATTTCCATCATACTCAACAGAGAACGAGGAGGAGCAACTTTGCCCCTAAAAGCAATACACCATTTTTACGACCACTATGAAGGGCTTTCTGACTGTCTCAGGAAGGAGGAATAGAGACATCATGGAACAGTGAATTTACTTGCAAAAAGATTAAACAAACTTAGCTTGATATTTTTCTGCAGTTCTTTCTGGAACCGAGACGGTCAAAGCCACCAGCTGAGCTGAAGAGGTAATGGATCACCATATGTCAAAAAATATTACAAGTAGAATCAAGACATTTTCTTTACTGAAAAGAACTGAGCAATGCCTGAATCTCATGCTCACAGAGATTACCATCTGATTTCTACTTACGCAGATATTGTCCAAGAAAGAGTTGGTGGTGTTCCCTTCACAGCTTCAGAGGCAGTGACCTTAAAAACTCATCACCTACTGATTTTGAGAGAGCTCAGCAGCTGCAGCACATCCGCCCTTACAGGACACTGCAGTCCCAGCCATGCTGCTCTCTCCCAACCTACCACTTCTCCTTCTTAGTCATCAGGTTGCAGGAATAAAAGTACAAGAGATGGTTTTAGGATTTATTTTGGTTTTGTTTCAGGCATGACGCATTTGCTGTTGCGAAGTGCGTGACCCCAAGGAATGCTCCCCACCACTGCTGTCAACTTCTATGCTAGAGAGTGACAATACATTCTGTAAACACATTGGAAGGTAGACGTCTTGTCAGAAGAGAACTGAAGGCATTCATTCTGTAAAGGTCCTTCATTTCCAAAGGTCACCTTTTGCATACCATTTGTTTCTAATCTCTTGGTTGCTGGTTTAGAAACAAACAAGTGCCAGGAAAGAACAAGGAGACAGAGCAGTTTGAAGGTAAAAGGGCAGGATGATCTCATGCACCTGGAGTTGATAATGGTCTCTGGTGCTGAGCAGTTAACTTGGGAGTTAGGGTTCATCCAAGTAGTTTCTATAGAATGGAGAGACATACGGTATATTTGTGTACCATCCGAGCACCCTATACCTTTAGGGTAAAAGTAGCTGGAAAGGCAATTTCTCATAGATCTGCTTTGAATGTAGCTTTTGTGACTTTTTCCATGCCTGGCCAAATAATATCATTACATGTTGCCAGACTCCTTAAAGCCTTTACTCTTCTGATGTAACAGAAATCTGGAAAGCCTCTATAATGCTGCTTTATAATACACCCCTAATTGAACCTGGAGGAGCCATTTTTCAAAGACAATGACTTCCTGCAATCGGCTTCTCTGCTGAGACTACTAGAAAGCGAATAAAACAATACTAATTACAACGGTCACTTCTGTAACATAGATATCTCCCCTCCTATCTTTCAGCTTCCATCCACTAAAGAGGAGAGTCAAATAGAGGGTGAATAAATGGAATTATTATGAAATAAGAGGGAGATAGAGATGTGTGTGTGGAATAGCAGGACACAGATTTACCTGTGCGTGTACTGTCTTCAGATACAAATAAAATACCACACATCAGCGACAAACATCCAAAATAGTTTGTCAGTATTATTTCTGCTGGCTTTTCAAAAAGAGAGGGGGTTGTGTGGTTTGTTTTGTTTTGTCTTCTTTCCCCTCTGTTTTTCCATCTATCTGATCTGTGTGAAATTTGGGACAGAAAAGTAACCTTTCTTAGACACATTCTTCAGGGATGCATAAATAGTCATAGGATCAATGATGCTCATTCTCCAACAAAGAGCTTGTTTGTCCTCGGGTCTCCAGTTTACAGAAAATACTGCACGGACATGAAAACCAGAAGCACAAAGCCTACAACATTGCTAATGAAACCCTTTTCTTGAGGGAGCTTGAGAAAAATCACACCTCCTTAGCACTGGGCTTAAATTTCTCGCTGTAAGAAAGAATGAAAAGCAGATTTCAGCAGAGTCTTTTTGGGCACAAAAAGTTTGGAAAGTCTGTTGGTCAGTGACTGATGCCAGTAGCAAACATTTAGGACAGTGATGATCTGGTCTAGGCACATCCTGGTGTCTTATTTTCTGTCTGTACTAGCAAGAGAATAATAGCATTATAAAGAATATAATCTGTATGTAATATTAATAAATTACATACAATATTTCATGCCAAGGAGATTTCATGTAATTACAAAAATAAGTAGAAGGATCCACGTATAATCTAAAGGCCTATAAAAACAGTAGAAGACATCGGATTGACTAAAATTTCTAACAAAACAAAGAAAAAGCCCTCCTAGAACCATTCAAAGTTTACAGATGTCCGCTCTAAAAGATTCTCATGCCTGGGACGAGCAAGGACAGACTTTACATCCAGAGTCCTGCAGACCTTTCATTCTGTTTTACCTCTGGAAAATGGCCTGGGAACCCTACTATCTCTTCCCAAATGAGCTGCATGAGACTTCTCTGCTGCCCACTGGCCACTGCAGCATTGTAGAGCTCTATGTGCAGCCCTCTCCTTGCAGATGTAACCAGTCACTGGTCTTCCTGAGCCAGCTCCCAGTGTTAACCCTGCCTTGTCCTTCCAGACCTGCAGTCAGAGTGGTTGTTCATCTAACAGCCTTGTTCAAGAGCTAGTACTATTCTGCCCATACCAGACGGCAGAGAAATTATCTTCACTATCTATGTCTTCCCAAAGTGGAGCTCCACTGCTGTGTGAGAAATAAAGAATGGAACCACCAGGTTAGAGCTTGTTTCTCATGGAGGTTCAAAGTCTCATTTTCTTGCTCAGGTTGAAAGAGTCTTTCTCCACTTTCAGAGAACTTCAGGACACATGTGGGTCTGTCTGCAGACTCCTCACCCACCTCTGTGTTCTCTTGCTCTTAGAGGAAATTTACTTTCTGAATGTCCTCACAGCCGTACCTCTAACATGAATTTCCTGAGGCATTACAGTGTACCAAGAGCACCATGGTGGATTAGATAGATTACAATAGTCCCTCCAAGACTTATTTTCCACAATCACCTTACATCTTTGTAGGAATCTCCAGCACTGAGATTTTAGACAGCTCCTGTTCCTCCTCTTTTCAAGTCTGTAACCACAAGATGCCATATTCATTCCTTTCCTGTGATCTGTCTGTATGTCACATCCAGGAAACAGCTTCCAGCATCCTGGTGTGATAGTGATAAGCAAGGTGTGGATGTACAGACCACACTTCCTCCGTTTTCCCATGTCTTTCTGGCAAGAAGATATCTCCCTGGATTCAAGACTGTTTTTATTTATTGCCCTTAAGATGAGGAGTGCCAAAAGAGCTACGGCTGAAAATTGTTCTATAGTGAATTGACTGCAGTAGCTTTATTATTGAAAATTACCTCATACTGTGGATAAAGGTTTTTCACACTTGTGTTGCATTTTTTGAGCCAGTTCAGAAGGAGAGGAATCTGACCTTTGGGTGGAATACATCACTTCCTACCTATGGTGGAAGAAGCTGTGGGCAACATAAGTTGGAGGGAGGAGATGCAGGAAAGTGCAAGTGCAGCAGGAAAAGACAGAGAATGGGCAGAAGAAGCTTAGGGACGAAGGCAAGAATAATTTCTGACATCTGGAGAAGAACCCCAGAATTAGCCACCCTTGGGGGCATGTCACATAAGAAAAATAATTTTATTAAAAGCTAATACAAATGCAATAAGTGCTTTCAATTGCTTCTTCTTTGCTCTTTCAGAGTTGTTACTAACACAGGTAAGGATTTTTCAGTACAGGATGTTCATCCAGAGTGTCCTTTTTAATCCTGTTCACAAAGAAATACTCATAGCTCTCAGGTCCAACCAAGCTTACCCATATGGTTATTTCATTTTAGTGTTCTTTATGGAAATATGTTTTGCTCCCAGGACCACAGCCACCAATAAAATTGACAGAAATCCAACTCTACTTTCAGTAGGGAAAAAAAAATCAGTTGTGAATAATTTTATTTGATACAAATGTCCTCTAGATTCCAGTGCCAGGTCTAAGCTCTAGAACCACTAGAAGAGGAATAAAATGAGAGAGAGAAATGAAAATGAGAGATTTTTGTTGCTGTTGACCAATACCAGTCACAATATTCGAAACGTGAGTTGCCCACAAGTACAGCCACCAGGAGAATAATGAAAGTCAACATGAACTTCTTAAATCTGCCTAAATGGCTCTCCTTCAATTTTCAGGTATGACACTGCCATTTTGCATCAGCTGCCTTTTGAGATTAAACTTCTGGAACTGATCTGATTTCGTTTAAGAAAGATATAGATCTAGAGTCATGGTTCTGGCAGAACCTGTTGAACTTCTATATGTTTTCCTTAAGAACACGAAAGAAGACAAAATGGATTATTTCAGTGCCCACAAAACAGAAAAGTTTCAGAACAGTGGTTTGCGGTTGCTGCCTTGTCTGTCAGTTCCACACAACTCTCACGTCAAGGCACTTGCTCCCTTCCCCTGCAGGTGAAGTGCTGGGCATTTAGTACTGTGATTGCTATGACTTCCTAACCACATATTGCATGAAAATGCAACATCGGGAGCTATTGCCCAGAGGCAGTCAGACCCTTTTGACAAGCATAAAATCACGACATCAGACAGAAACTAAATTAAAGGCAGATATTTGCCAGATTTCCCTTTTCTCCACCCTTTTTGACCAGCTGTGCTATTGATTCAGCCTCCCTGGAGCTGTCCACAGCTGCATTTTCCACATAGCCTTTACCTGAGTGATATTTATGACATGTCTTTGGACCATTGCTTACCAGAGGGAGTGATTTGGCTAACTGTGTATGGCAGGTCTGTAGACCATGACAGGTGCAATCAACACAAGATGGCTTTCTTACCAGGACTGATTTACTACTAAGGTAGTAGTAGACTGTTTTAACACATTTAAACACTCTTTTTTATTGTTGTTGTTGCACAAGTGCTGCCTTGTGGACAGACAAACTGGTGACTGAAACCTTTCTGAGGGGAGTGTCTCTTGTTACACGTGGGGCAAAGCTGATATTGTGGGCCTTGACCTGTGCTATCAGGGCAATTGTGGTTTGCAAATGTTCAGTAATACCTTTCTGTCTGGGCTGCATTTCTGGTGTTTCTGACACCCGTTAGTAGGTCAAAAACCATCCAGTTGTCTCTGGATACTTTCCAGACACCAAATCCACCTTGAAAATGGCAGCCCGCAAACAACCTCATAGATATTAAAAAAACAAGGACCAGCACACCTGCCTCTCAAAACATAGCAACCGTCCAAAGCACTCCCTGAAATGTGTAAAATGCAGCCAAACCTCCAGATGCTAACAGATTGGCAGTGAAGACAATATTCTTGATAACCCCAGTACCAGCCCCAAAACATTCAGCAAACAAGGTTAATCCTCCAGAGACAAAGATCACAGATGTAAATGAGTCTCCTGAAGAACATATGTAAAACGCACTACTATATAAAAAGAAAAAACATATTAACAGTACACTTAGCTATCACATTTCACACTAGATTGGAAACTGTCCAGAACATCCTGAAACTACAGCCTTTGATAGCAGATGATCGTTTGAGAGAAATTGTCCTCAACATTTCCCTTTGAACTTTCCAAATTACCCTTGCCTCACCAAATACTTTATTAGAAGCAAAATTTCTCATGATGAACATATCCCAAGCAGAGCAGGGCCATGCCAAAGCAATAGATTTAATACTTGCTGACACATGTACATACTCCATAGAATATGAGCCCCACTCCCATCCAAAAGAAACCATCAAAGCTTTGCATCCTACATGTACTCATTCAAGAACGTGATCTATTCTATCCAAAGCACTAAATGCCCTCATGGAAAGTATGTGGGTGAAACCCATCAACCGCTGTGCACCACGATATTTTCACGCAGACACTCTGTGAAAGACAGAAACACCCGGTGGGAGAACATTTCTCACAATATAACAACTCTCTTTGACTGCTTAGTCTTGATCTTCAAAGGCATTCCACAATATATCTTCAAAAGATGAGCTTTGTATGTCAAATTCTTAACCCTACTTCAGCCTAAAAATCACAGCATAATAGAGGTGCTGGTTTAATGTCACAATTTTCCCTACACTATAGCTGAAGCACTTACCATCTGTCTCTGTGACACAGAATTAAACTTGCCACTTTTGTTAATATACCTTTCATTTCCGCAGGTACCAAATACCTCTTTATAGCCAAATATCAAGCTGATTAACATGATTCAGTTCAAGCTGCAAAGCAAGTTTCCCCCATCTTTATTAGATGGAATGTTGCTTCTTCAGTTTCAGGCCAAAGAAATTCCTTGTCTTTGCTTCTTATCAGTTGCTCTACCCAGAGATGTCATCTCTCCCTACAAATCTCTGCTTGCTTATTTCATTAATTATAGTGTTACTGTAGCTGTGGGACTAGTTCCACTACCTACACAAACAAAACATAGCTAACAGGCTGAAGTCGGTCTGTTTCTCCACAAAACACATGTATCACAGACAGCTGATATTTTCACAGAGAGGCTGATTCAATCCTTCACATCCCTCATGGGTCTGCTAGCAAGAATGCCCCTTTGCCCAGAAAACCTCCTCTCCAGTGGGCTAACATGTTCCACAAGAATGGTCAAGGAGGTTTCCTCACTGCTGGACACCAACGTTCAGATTTGAATGAGGGAAGAAGCAAGTGCGCTGTCAGTCCTGACTTTCAGCATTTTTACAACAAAAGTAACACTGCTTGCTTAGCACAAATAGCTTTTGTTTTGTTGCTGTTTCCAGTCCATGTCAGTAGACTTCAGTCCAAACTCACTACAGTTTTCATAGGACAAAAGAGGGGAACATAACTAACCACAGCGACAGTGATCAGTTTATTAACACAGAAATAGCAAACAAGGCTGTGAGCAAGTCTTTTGAGCTGCAGTTTGGGTGGACTAATGGGTGATTACCCTTCGTAGATTGAAAGAACCAATATAACTAGACATATTGCAAAAAGATGGTTTTCATTTCTGTTATTTGGTCATGTAATCAGAGAGCAGTATGCATGTGTGTGGGAATTATTCTGAAATAATTCTTGGAAGCTTGCTAATCATGTCATTGCTTTTCAGAATTCGACTTTAGCTCTGAAATTTGTTATGACAGACACTTTGATGTTCCAGGTTCCTCCACTCCAAGACAGACATAGAAGTTGCTACACTGGGGAATTCTGACAGCCCATCTCTCTCAATAGCTTTGCTTTAAGAGTGGCTGGTTGATTCAAGGGAGAGTATAAACCTCCCTGTACAACACCAACTGCAGAAAATAAAATTTTTTACAGCACATTATACATGTTACATACACTGCAGCATAGGGCTGTGGCTCCCTCATAATTTTTCAAAAACATACAAAATGTAAAGTCTAGAATTTTAGACTTTTCTTCTGTGTAGGCAAGCTGGGACCCTGGGATGTTTCTCAGTGTGAAAAGCTGGGCAATTTCAGCTCCCTGTGAATGTCACAGGTGCAATGTTTTTAATTAGGATACCTGAATCATCGGCTGTTTCAGACACTTCATAAACCTACAGCAGGAGTGGCTGCTAAAAAGGGGAACCCCTTTCCAAAACCAGAATCTTGACAAGTTTGACTAGTCCATGATCTGTTCAGTCATATATCCTCAAAAAGGTTCCTTAAGAGTTTTGAATCTACATATTTATATGGTTAGCAGGCACAAACTCCTCCTCTCTGCTGCCAGATCATACATGTCCATTCAACATGGATAAGGTGTGTTATTCCCATTTTAAAGCTGAGTGAAACAGAGAGAGAGCATTTCCCCAAGGAATCAAAAATTTCCAGCTAAACATACTTTGTCCCGTTGAGTTGCAGAACTTACCTTTTTTTCCTCCAGGCTTGGCAAGATGACAGAAAGGCTCCTACAGTCAGCAGAGCAGAGAGAACAACACTTTATTCTTCATCCATTGCCTGCAATAAAGATAACCATTCAAGCAGAGCTGTCTGCATATAGAGAGGGATTTTATAGACTCAAGGTCTCTGCTTCTAGCAGGTGCAGATCAGGTTGCTAGGAAGGGTTAAAGCAGCACTTGGTTCTGGAAGATGTATAGGAATTGGAGAGGACAGAGGAATTTGCTGGATCCTGGAGTACATGAATTTAATAACTTAAATTATCCCATTCTACCTAGAGAGGAGAGGACCTGAACTATGCACACGAGAGAAAAGGAGAGAGCCAAGTTACCCCAGGCTCAAGTGGACAAAAGTGCTCTAGAGAATTGCAGCTGATCTGGGGAAGTGAACTAAGCTTTTCCTAAGCTCCGATTCACTCCCAAGAAAGAAACATCTGAAAAATCTTCTACATGGAAACTAAACTTTTTCTCCCTCTGCTGCAAGGGGGAACAGAAGAGAAATGGAGAGTGTTTTCCAACCCGTCCCTTCCTTTTACTCTGCAGGTTTGTGTGACTTCAGTTTCACCTAGCCTAAAGGCAGGCTATGCAGAAATAAAGATTTTTTTTTTTCTTTACATTTCCTGCACACTGAATACACAATGTTGTAGAGAGAAACCCAGTGAGGCTATTAAAAGAGCCCAAGAGGCAACAAGATTTTCACAGTATTACCAGTTACCGTTTAGAAATTTTCTCCTGAGAGCAGAGAAAAGCAACAGCAATGGGTCCTCACTTGAAAGAGTCAAGAAAACAGAGAGAGATAGATCAGCTGAATTAGTTCTGGTCTTTGTTAATTACCTCCAAAGCTTTTAGGGTTAAAAGAGACCTAGAGGCCTTTACATTTAGGCTCTCTCTAAGCTCATGCTCAGCTAATCCATGTCAGCTGCATCTTCACTTGCCAATACAGAGGTGAGTGTGAGGAATTTCTGCATGTTACTTATTTAGCTATTACCTTTTATGGGTCTCTCTGTCTCCCACTGACTTTCTGGCTGCAGACAGATTGGCAAGAAGAAAACCTCAAACAATCCTCTTCTGAAGGCTTTAAAACTTAGGCAGAGGGAAAAAAAACAGAGTCTAACAAAAGAAGCAGACACCTGTGAAGTCAGTGCTCGGACCTGGGCTGCTGCAATCAGGGCTGCAGCTAACAGAGGTTATTGTCTCTGTTTAAAGCAGTATCTGTTTATTTCATTGGAATTTGGACTCTACTGGCTTTGGTTGTTTTTGGGGCATTTTTGTGTGGGTTTTATTGGGAGGTGGTGTTTTGTTTGTTTTGGTTTTTGTTTGTTTGTTTTTATTTTAATGTGATATTTTTGTTTACATGATTTTTCAGTCCTTACTTGTTTACTATAAGGTTTATGTGCAGACAATGGGGGAAAAAAAAAAACAAACAACTCATTTTTCTAGGTAGTTTTCAAAACCAAAGGTAGAAACAGGCTATGCTCTTGTGGAAAATCTGTCTAAGCAGATGAGAAATAGCCATGAATGGAGGAAAAAGAGGTTTCCGTTTCAGCACAGTGAGCAGTGATCCTGCAGAGAGGCAGGGAGTGAGGTGGGCAATGATCACCTAACAGTCAAGGGAAGGGCTGGGGAGGTAAGGCTGGGAGGATGGGGTTGATGTGCACGTGCTGTGAGATAACTGACTTGAGTAGGAGATCCAGTTACCCAGCACAGGGCAGGGAGAGTCCAAAACCAAGTTGTCCAAATGCCTGAAGCACCTGGCTGTGGCTGGAACATGGGTTGGCTCAGTGTCCGTCCTCTTGAACACGCACATGGGATAGTCCTCATGCTGAGCTACTGTCCTTCAGGAAACCGATCCATGCTCATAGATTCTGGTTGCATTTGTGAAGTTGCTATCAAATTGTTACTGCTATACTGTGAATGCTTCTTTGTTGGTGTTTATTAACCTTGGCCAAGAAGAATCCATCAGCCTGGGAACAATGAGGAGCATTTAAATTTAATGATGACAATGAACATGCTACAGAGGTGATTACAACCAGAAGAGCCTGATTTTTTTTTTACTTACTTGCAGAAGAAGGGCTCACAGCAATGGAAAGAGTGAAAGCAGTGTCAGGTTATAGGAAAGGTGCATGGGGCAGGAAGGAAAGAAGCTTCACAGAGCTGTGTCAGAAGAAAGAAGTGGTAGGCAAGGTTGTTTTGTTGTGGAGAACTGCAATTAGCTGTGAGACAAGCCAAGTCCAGAAAAGAAACCACAGGAGCCTAACAGATAAATAAGCAGAGGAATATCTTTAATGGGGTCAAGAACTGCCAGGAAAGACACTGTTCAGAAAGTTTGTTCTCATAGAAATGTTAAGCATATGACGATACTTGAAAGCAAAGAGCAATGCTCAGTTCTGAAACTTCGTGTTCAACAGATTTTATGAGTCAGTTTCTCTGCAATTGTCAATAGAAAGGCAACTCCAAACCTATAACTTCAGTAGCAAGCTGGGATTCTGCGAAAATGCATATTTCAAGTACAGAGGAAATGTAAAAACTTCTAATGTGAATGAGAGCCCTGACAAATGGATATAAGATTTTTTTTTTTTTTTTTTTTAAGTTGAGATGCAGATCATCAGTACCTATTAAGGGCCCTAAAACAGAGGAATTGCTGGAGACTGCTCAGGCTATAGAGGCATAAAGGTACTTCTGTGCCCCACCAATGGGACAGCAAGGATGCTGCAGGAAGCTTCCACAAAACTAAGACACCTTGGTCCTTCTACTCTCTCCTGCCTAGCTGCAACAGGGACCTCTGAAAATCTTCTCATGGCTCTCCTTGGCAATGTTGACTCTAGGAGAAACACTACTCACATCAGATCTGGGGCTTTTCAGAGCCATTTTTCCAATTCCAGCTATTCCAGTATTTTAGCACAAGTTGTCTGAGGGGTGAAGATCCCATCCAGCACAATGACTCATGTGGGTTACAACCAGTACATTGTTTATGTAGGCCAGAAAAAGCCATGTGTTTTCTTCATTGACAACAGCTTGTCAGCACAACTGGTGCCTTGGTTACCAATCCTAGCACAGAGGCACAGAGCAAATTGGCCAGAAACTGAAACTAGAGGCCTGTTTGCATGGATCTGGGATCTGATGTGTGTCCTTGGTGAACATGTCCAGAGCATACTTCTCCAAGGAAGTCACAACATAGTTCTTGCTTTTCCCTATGAGCACCATCTGTCCAACAGTTTGACACCTCCCAAAAGCAAAGAGTGTCTTAGAAAGTCCAAGATGAAAGACAGTGAAAGAATAGAGATTGCTTTCATTGCTGTCTGTGGTGAGAAGTAAGAGCAAGTACCCTCTTTAGTACAGCATTCTTCAATCTGATACCATGGCTGCACACAACTATAAAAGACTGTACTGCTCTTCACTTTGTATTTTGACTCTGCTCACAGAAGGACCTACTGGCTATTTCTGTTTTTCCTGGAGGCTCCAAGCAGTGAGGAAATTCAAATGTGTGGAAGCACACCCAAGAACTGACAATTTCTTGAAGCAGAGATTGGCTACAAAACTGAAGGCTCCGTTTGGCCAAACCTCATCAATCAGGCTTTGTTTTTGCCAAACCAAACCCCACACCAGAAATGGTTTTGGAGTCAGCTTCCATTTTTCTCGAAGCCACCAAAGTCCTGAGGTTATTCAAAGGTCTCTCTATCACCCATCTAAACCATCTGCAACCTAAACCTTTTTTTCTGGAACATGTTTTCTGCAGATTGCCTTGATATGCCAACAAAGGGTGAGAGGCCAAGGTTGTCTGCAAGTCTTTCAGTGTTCCCCAGCTCTGGACATGCCCCAGATACTTTAGGAATAGCCTTTCAAGTGGTGGTTTGGCCCTCAATAGGCACAGGCAGTTCTGGGAGGAAGAGAGTCTCATGTTCATAGAAAATAAGATTAAGAAACAAAAATATTGAATAAATGGCTTTGAATCTGGAAAAATATGCTCAAGTTGGGGTGAAAATTCCAGTTGTTTTTAAGTGAGCTAATTTGTTCTTTCCTGTGCATCAAATGTGGGAAGAAAAAGGGGAAAAAGAATAAAAACAAAACAAAACTTTGTTTTTTAATCTGACAGCTGCTCCTTCTGGAAAAATGATGTTTTTGTGTTTAAAGTATTAGATTGGGACGTAAGAGGCCTGGGATCAGTTTGCTGATGTGCCAAAAAAATCCCTGCATAACACTGAGCAAATCACTTAGCCTTTCGCAGTTCCCTTTGCAAATACTGGGACTAAGATGACTTCCCTTCTCCTGTGAGTTTACTCCTACCATGAGGTCTTTGGAACATGGCCTGACTCTTCCTATGTGTTTGCACAATACCTAGCAGGAAATGTGGCTACTCTTCTAGTCGGAGCTCAGGAGCGAGTCTGAGATCCACGTCATGTTAACATCCATTACAAATTCTGCAAAATCCAATTCTGGACTAGAGTTTTCAATTTAGGCTAGTCTTAAGGCAGTATGGGATTATATCATATAAACAAGGTTATAGATGTCACTCTCCCCTAAGAGGCTTTCCCTTTCTCTGCCTTGAGCTGTGTTGTTGGTTTAGGATATTGTCAGAATGCACTTGCTCACATCTGTGGGATGTTCAGTTTAAGAAAACCCACAGGTGGCCCTACTTGTTTTGCATTCAGAATACACGAAAGCCCAGGGATGTGAAAGGGACTGCCTTCGAAACACCACCATGACTTCATATGAGGTGCAAGTCAAGCCTTTACCTGGAATTCACCATTTACAAGTTCTTTGTTTTGGTTTGTTGTGGGTTTTGTTTGGTGGTGGTTT